>JACEFZ010027826.1:0-352500 GCA_014155875.1 Cepaea nemoralis | reverse complement strand
CAATCTTTCCACTTCTTTTGCGGGTGTCGAGCTCAGGAATCAAACCCGCTCCCTAGCGTGATCATGACAGTACCAGCACTTTTCGTCATGGGCTGTGGGCTGCTGGAGATAACCACAACAATCAATTTAATATCAACATAACATGGTCAGTACATCAACTTTGGTAGGACGGCCGGTGAAGATGATCGCAATTATCAACTCAATATCCAGGGACGCAGAGGTGTTTCCAAGGCACCACGACCAGGTTCTATACTGGCCAAGACCTTCTAACAAGTCCTAGTCGTGTGTCCTGGGCAACAGGTCTCCTCGGGGTCCTGGCTAACGTAGTAGGATCGCTGATTCTTCCGAAGTCGGAGAGTATCTGCTTGCACGGCGAGGATCCAGGATCCACCATTTTGCACTCCAATAAGCCAGACGTGGGACAACGGATACTCACGCAAACCTCAGTTCCGGTATGACATCACACTGATGTTGGACAACAGGATGTCTTAAATCTGACATACAGGACTTCACGCTGGAGTTCACAGCCAGCGAACACATACAAGCAACTCAATATCAACATAACTTGGCCAGTACATCAACTTTGGTAGGACGGCCGATGAAGATGACCACGAGTATCAACTCAATATCAACATAACATGGCCAGTACATTAACCAGTCTAACATCAACATAAAATGCATCGCTTACGTTCATTTCTCACAACAATTCGAATCCACATGTAGGGCGAGGAGTGATCAAGAGACACTATCAGAGAACTGTTATTTCTATCCTGATTGCAGGTCGTATCATCACCGTCTTGGTAAAACTGCTCGTTTGTGGACACTCCGCTGGCTTTTACTAGATCCCCTGAAACAGGTTGTGCGCTTAAGTTATCTGCATTTCATTTACAGGACGTCGCAGTTATCCCTATCATTATTTTTGATAGTTTATGATTTCTTGGCAAGTTTACGTTCAGTAGTTCGCCGTTGCTTTCTGAACGGCCGGCACTCATTATATTGTGTGAAAACTAACGAAGGCGGTTTGATTCCAAATCGCCTGCAACTGTGTTTCGAACGCGGTATGCACGATTACGAATTGGGTCAGTATACCCTTCACCATAAAGCCGTCGTCGGGTGCATACATTCGCCGAACTCATAGGAAATGTAACCAACTGGAGCAATAGAAGTTGGAAAGTAAGTTGCTTATCATGTACAGGACGTAGCAGTCAACCGCAGCATGTTTTGGGGGTTCGTTATTCCTGGGCAAGTTTACGTTCAGTAGTTTGTCATTGCTATCGTCCGTGGAGAAGGCGTTACGGACGCAGTTCGTAATTTCGCAAACCGCGTACTAAACACATCTGCAGGTGATTTGGCAGCAGACCGCCTTTCGTTGGGATATTAAAGAAATTAAATATGTGCTAGTAATAGTAGTAGAAGTAGTAATAGTAGTAGTTGTAATAATAGTAGTAGTAGTAGTAGTAGTAGTAGTAGTAGTAGTAGTAGTAGTAGTAGTAGTAAGTAGTAGTAGTAGTAGTAGTAGTAGTAGTAGTAGTAGTAGTAGTAGTAGTAGTAGTAGTAGTAGTAGTAGTTGTAATAGTAGTAATAGTAGTAGTAGTAGTATTAGTAGTAGTAGTAGTAGTAAGTAGTAGTAGTAGTAGTATAGTAGTAGTAGTAGTAGTAGTAGTAGTAGTAGTAGTAGTAGTAGTAGTAGTAGTAATAGTAGTTCTTGTTGGTGTTGTTGTTGTAGTAGTAGTTGTAGTAGAAGTAGTTGTAATTGTAGTAATAGTAGTAGTAGTAGTAGTAGTAGTAGTAGTAGTAGTAGTAGTAGTAGTAGTAGTAGTAGTAGTAGTAGTAGTTTTTGTTGTTGTGTTGTAGTAGTAGTAGTAGTAGTAGTAGTAGTAGTAGTAGTAGTAGTAGTAGTAGTAGTAGTAGTAGTAGTAGTAGTAGTAGTAGTAGTAGTAGTAGTAGTAGTAGTAGTAGTAGTAGTAATAGTAGTAGTAGTAGTAGTAGTAGTAGTAGTAGTAGTAGTAGTAGTAGTAGTAGTAGTAGTAGTAGTAGTAGTAGTAGTTTTGTTGTTGTTGTAGTTGTAGTAGTAGTAGTAGTAGTAGTAGTAGTAGTAGTAATAGTAGTAGTTAGTAGTAGTAGTAGTAGTAGTAGTAGTAGTAGTAGTAGTAGTATGTAGTAGTAGTAGTACTAGTAGTAGTAGTAGTAGTAGTAGTAGTAGTAAGTAGTAATAATAATAGTAGTAGTAGTAGTAGTAGTAGTAGTAGTAGTAGTAGTAGTAGTAGTAGTAGTAGTAGTAGTAGTAGTAGTAGTAGTAGTAGTAGTAGTAACTCTAGTATGTAACGCAATTAAGTTAACCTCTAACAATGAGATGAAGCTGGCTAATGGCCAGGCCAGAGATACCTACTATATTGGCACGATGGACCGAAGAAGCCAGGAGCACACCGTCCAAAGAAAGGGCACTCTCCGTTCCTTCCACAAACATCGCTCTTAAAGCAGTGGCACTGGAATATGCAGTTCTCTCCAAACCAGCCTCTCTCACAGCCTGGTATCATCGAAGAAAACTGTCATTATATAGTCTTCTACGCCCGTTTGGGTGCAGCGGGGGTGACTTTTGCAATACTTTCTTAGGAGAGAAGAACAAATTCTAGACGGTCACAGGACAGGAACAGGACATCCACAATATGGAAACAAATAAAGGAATCAAAAGACGTTATACAAACATATACTTGTAAGCACGCGATAACGGCAACGATTTGATGAAAGAGGAAGTTTGCCCGTCCACGGCCAAGCTTTCAATCAGTACGTCAAGAAAAATTGAGGGGGTGGGGGAAGGGGTGGGGGTGGCAGTGAGGGGTTCGAAGGGGAGTGAGAGATGTGGCTGAAACGTTACGGTCTTTGCCTCAGATGGTAACTGGTTATTTCCCTAAATATGGCTCAGTATTCCTTCCAAGAACTATTGGAGTCTAATATCACACGCCCATGATCTCCAGCATAGTGAGACTAGATACACGTTCTCTCGGATGAGGCCAAAATCCCAGGAGGTCCCGCGTGCAAGTATTGCAGGTTATAAATCACAAGATATTTAAAACATTGTAATGTGTAGGCCGTATAGTCACTGCCGAGGCAAACTTTGTGAGAAAGTAAACCAGCCCGCGGGTAGATAGAGTCCTATCCGCTGGATGAAATCTGTCCAGATGAAGCTAACCAGACAAATGTAGGCTGAAGTCGGACATACTGACCCGTGACGTGCATAGCTACACGTGACGTTTTGCCCTCGACAGCGGAACGGGGACGATGAACCAGAACACCAAGCAGAGACAACAGTGCAACATACACATGCGTGTTTCCTTCCTTGCCACTGTGGTAATGCAACATAAATCTGCCTGTTGCCTTACATGCCACTGTAAAAATGCAACAAACATATGTTGGTTCCCTTCATTGCCGCTGTGGTAATGCAACATAAATGTGCTTGTTGCCTTCCATGCCACTGTGGATATGTATCATACACATGTATCTTCCCTTCCATGCCACTGTGGTAATGCAAAATAAACATGTATGTTCCCTTCCATGATACTGTGGTAATGCAACATAAATATTTGTGTTCTCTTCCATGTCAGTGTTTCAATGCAACATACACATATCTGTTCCCTTCCATGCCACTGTGGTAATGCAACATAGATCTGCTTGTTCCCTTGCATGCCACTGTGGTAATGCAACATACACATGCCTGATCCCTTCAATGCCACTGTGGTAATGCAACATACACATGCCTGATCCCTTCCATGCCACTGTGGTAATGCAACATACACATGCCTGATCCCTTCCATGCCACTGTGGTAATGCAACATATATCTGCTTGTTCTCTTCCATGCCACTGTGGTAATGCACATCACGGTTGCGTCATGCTGCTGTCCCTAACTTCAAGGCAATTTCTGCTCGCCATGCACATTGATAACTTTAGTTGACATACAGTTTACTTTTTATCGTCTGTACGGAAGTCCTCCTGGCAGTGGAATAGATGGACGTGTTGGCCTTGACGTTGTAATCATTACGGATTCAAATAGTATGCTTAGCAAGGTGGAGAAAGGAATGTTTCATGTGGAATGGCTCTCATCGCTTCAAAGGTCACAGATCGTGAGAATTGTATGGATATTTTGCCCTGGCCATGCGGGTGTACGAGGGAATGAACAGGCTGATAGGCTAGCAGGGAGGGCACCTCTTGGTGGTAATTTGCCTATGGAAAAGGGGGAGGTGGTCGTGCGCTTGTGGGACCAGATGGAGAAGGCGGAGGAACAGATTGAGAACCCATATGTGGAAAGAATGAGATTGCTCAAAAACTGAGAGGGAAGACCAGGAGAACTTCTAATCAGATAGCGGTTGGAACGATTAGTAGTATGACTCTTCGCTGGCTGTTGAACGAAGGGATGGAGCACGTATGGAATGTCCTGAGTGCAGTGATGTCGGTTCTTAACTCAACTCAACTCAACTTAACTCAGTCTTCAGATGGGTACATTGTTTCACCACCATCTTTAACAGAGGTTAGTATAATTGTCGTGCAATGAATATTTGTTGTAGTCCTTGTTGAAGTGACAGAACAGTTACATATAGACGTAACTCGAGATAAGACTATGTTTCACATTGCTGAGTGCAGTAACTAATGTTTCACAAATATAGACGCATCAAAGCATTGGCAGTTATTTGTTAGCTTTCTCCAGACAGAATAGCAAGTACAGCGATGTAACTGGTCCATCCTTCCTGTATAAACAATGTAGAGTGAGTAAGAGGTATATTCCTGCGTGTCATGGCAGTAGAACAGGTTAGACAATGTTGTAGTGAAAGCCACAATGAAGGAACAGCCAGACGTAGGCGTAGCTGTCTCACATAGAACGCCTCAATGGCGGACCATATAAACGCAGGTCTTTGCAAATGACGACATCGGAGTCCAGGTTTTAAGATCTCGCACTTAACATCCGACATCAGAGTTCAGGTGTTGTAATTTCCCACTAACAAATATTTAGAGGTCAGTGCTTAAATCCTTGGCTCTGAAAACCGCAATTATAATGTCCCTGTTGTCTGAAAGTTACGAACGAACTAACGAACGAACAATCTTTTTTTTCAAAAGGTTAAGAATTGGGCACGCAGGTCCCTGACATTCTGCCCTTCTTCTCTTGTACCGCTCATATATTATTTCATTCAATATCATTTATGAAGCTAATCTTAGACAACAAAAGAACAATAAGCATTACTTTTTTCCGCGTTTCCATCCTGTTTCAGGATATTGCGGTCAACATCAGCATCTTTCAGCTGTATGTTGATTCCTAGGTTAGATTACGCTCATCACCATGCCACAATTTTCTGAGCGACCGGCTTATTACTCTTACAAGTCACTGGCGCGACTCAAACCGCTTCCAATTCTCGTGCGCTCACGTCAACCACGAGAGTATTCGGGGTTACAGAGAAAGCTGCTAACTCCTCGGCCAGGAAGAATGGCAATAAGTATTAATACGCATGAAAAATAATCAATAATACATGATTCACTGAGGCAATGTTTACCTATGGGCATGATAAATACCCAAGGAAGGTGTAACGTGCCATATATATGGGAATGTTTATTATAGTATGTCCCGAAAAGAATGCCTTCATTCACGATCAATTATTTTGAAAACTGTCTGTTGCATCGTTATGAAATTATTCCAGCCGTCTTATATTTACCCCCACCCAAGGAATAGATTGATTGATTGATTGATTGATTGATTGATTGATTTAGGAATCGACATCACAGCATTCGGGGCATTCCCATAAGTGCTCGGTCCCCAGCCTCAGCAACCAGCAAAGAGTTCCAACACTAATAGTACCAGTAGCAATCTGAATATAAGTCCGTCTCGCCTTTCCTTTGAGCGTTAAGCGTCGGCCAGATCCCTTCGTCACTCCTCGTTGTCTCATTCTTGCCAGACCATGGTAATCCATTTGCTCCTCCGAGGTGTGCACGTGCTCCCACAAGGCCGCAACCACGTCTGCCTTGTCATGTATCAATACTCCACCAAGTTCTGCAGAGCCAGCCAATCTGTCTGCCTGTTCATTTCCCAGCACACCGGCATGCCCCGGAGTAAAGATCTAAGCGATGCTTGTCACCCGTGACCTCCGAAGCAAAGCAAGCCACTCCGTACGGAGTCTGCACGTCCTCACCCTCGTCAGCATGCTTTCTGAGTCAGTTACAATCACGATGTGTGTGTGTGTCGTATTCTCCATCCATCGGAGCGCCGCAGTGACTGCCTCCACTTCCATTCTTAAGCTGGATGTTGTGGTATCATATGCCAGGCTCTCCTGCCCCAAACATCGACCATTAGCTTTGGTTATGAACCCCCAGCCACTTCTCCCACCTCTTGACACCGAACCATCTGTGTAGATAATCACATCACCCGAGTGAGCATTGTCCTGAATTAGTTGCTGGATTTCCACTTCCGTGGCCCCTGCTGGCCACTCCCTGGACTCCCGGCTAAATGTGATTATAACTCTGCACAAGTCTGACTGCTCCGCTGGTACTCTGACCCACTTCTCTCCACGCCTAATGTTTTCCAAGGGGCACACCTGTCTGATCGTATCCGCCTGAGCCATCCATGATTTCCCTCTTATCAGTCGCTGACCCTTAACTGCGTCCAGCGCCTCATGCAGTGGGTGGTCTGTGTCTGCAGCTACTCTGAGGTATGCCTTCGCCTGCATCACCTTGAGCCTACCAGCAACAGTCGGCAGACCAAGGATGTAACTCATACACACTACTGGGGTGTCTCTAGTGCATCCCAGAATGACCCGCATAGCTTCGTTCTGTATGCGCTCTAACTTCACCAGCTGACTCTCTGAGACAGTGAGCAGACCTGATCCCTATTCAGTTACTGAGAGGATCAAGTGCTGGTATAGTGTGAAAAGCATTCTCTGCTGTATGTCCATTGCAGCCATAGTGTTAAGTGCATTGAGTCCCTTGTGAGTTCTTGTCACGACCGTCTCCACATGGTCCTTGAAGGATAGGCATACTGTCAAATGTGATCCCCAAATACTTCAGTTTGTTCTCTCTGCTGACATTTCTACCATCTATCGCGAGGCTTGGGACATCAGCTCTTACAATCCTGTTGTCCAGAGAGCACCACAAAATAGCCGCCTTTACCATGTGGATGACAGCACTCATTTCTGTGCACCAGTCAATCACTTTATCTACTGTCGCCTGTAACTCCTAGGCTGTTTGCTCCCTATCTCTCCCCTACCTATATGCAAGAAGTATCATCTCCAAATGTTAGTATTCTTCCAACCCCTGGTGCTTCTACGTTTGCAATCTTGCTCGTATACACATTAAAGAGCACCGGTGAGACTGCAGATCCGTGTGGTAGTCCCGGGGTTAACATATGCGGCTCTGAGGTACCCAAGGAATATGTCTTTGATAGGTCCAAAAACAACTTAAATCATCGAAAGCGGCGACATTTCTTTGATGTTTTGCTGAAAAATTAGTGATTTCTCGCTAACAAGTTTATGTTTACAGTAATGAAAGCCCCGCCAATTCAGATGACACACAAGACGTATCCGGATTCGTATGGGAGTGGGTGCAATGAAATAAGTAGCTTAAAATCGACAGGGTCGGCTGCATTGCACCGGGTTTTTATCCATATGGTTCAGTTTCTTTCCGCAGCGCGGAAAGCGTCGCACAAAGCGCGAACTCCGTAACTCCAGCGTCGAACCTTGGGAGTCTCCGAAAAAATGCACTCGTGAAATGAAGAACGTGGCCCGGAATCGAACATACAACCTTCGGAGCCCGAGTTAGATGACTTGACCCCTTCACCACGGAGAATCCTGAGAGGGGTGCAATGTGTAATATTAGTAAAGACAGAGAATTTACAGAGGCATGGGGTAAATAATTTGTAAATTGACAGGAAAGTAGAAGGAATATATTTATTACCTTATTTTTTATTTCCTTCTTGTTTCTTCAGTTGCTTGTTAATAATGTGTACACAAGTATTCGTGTTAGCTTTTTATATTGAGTTCGTGCAAAGCTTCCAAATAGCTGTGCGTTAATGTGCGTATGGAGTGATCAGAAATGATACCGCAATTTAGTCATCATGTTTCCATTTTTAAGGATCTGTTCAGCTTTCTGTGTAGTTTGTTCACACGTACACATGGGTGACAGACCCTCTTTTAGTCTTCGTGAAAGACTGTCTACTCTGCTGTTTACCGTTCAGAGACGGAACATGATTACCTGTTTTGCACTATGAAAATAGTTGTCAGTGTCTCTGTAGTGGGCTTTCTTCTTAACGACCAAGATGTTGGTCCTCTTTTCATTGAAGTTTATAGATTGATTCGTATGCACGTGTGGTGTCCCCTTATTTGACAACGTGTTTGCTCTCACGTTTCTTGTTATGCCACAATATGTCTGTTTCCACCGCAATATTACTTTTCTGTTGGTATTCAATGCTTTAGTGTGTGTGTGTGTGTGTGTGTGTGTGTGTGTTTTCAATACAGTTGGTTGTCACCGCTGAGGGCTTGTGGAATTGAAAATTCATCACTGTGGAATACTCACTGTTGCCATTGACATAATGCTGATGCTGTAATGTTTAGGGCCTGCAATTCTTCTGAATATTTGTAGCAAAATATCCCAGTTGGTGTGCACGTGGATTAAGGTCTGCGATCTGCTCAGACCTTAAAATGTGTCGGAAGATTCCAGTAGGTTGATGATTGCTCTTGGTTGCATAAAATTCAATCCATCCTTTCTCCAATAATCCTCTTACTCTTTCAACACATGGTCCTCACATTTTTCCAGTAACTTTTATCAATATTTAACGCAGACTGGATTAGTATCCTGACGTCAGACAATTTGAATATAGTATTGTCAGCTGCCACCTGTCCTTTAATTTTAGCCCAAACGTTCTATAGGGTTAAAATGAGAATGGTACGGCGGAAGTCTCAAGCACCCATGACGATGCTCTTCTATCAACTTGTCGATTTGATATTTCTTGCTTTTTGGCGTCTGTTTTACAAGGGACACAAATTATAGCTGGAAATACGTTTCTGGAAATGGTATGTTTTCCATTCGGAGTCATATCTTTATTGCTCCCTTTGTGCTCGATGCTGTAGGTATGGTGTCTTCTTGGGCAACCACATTGACATCACGCATTGTCCATAATTGGACACAACGATCTATCTAGGGATGGAAGCACAGTATTCTCGAGCCAATCTCTAAATACATTACCATTCATCTTATTATGATAATCCCTATTGTCTGTATGCTTTGATACGAACACGAGCCCAGCATTCTGTTGTAAGCCATTATGCGTATTACCAGCATGGGCCATGACCAAAAGGTGTCCTATACTACTGGGCACATATCGCTTTATCTGTCCATCCACTGATTTCCATTCCTTATCACTTGTGTGGTGCGCATTGAATCACATTTCATCCAAATACACTATGCCATAATTTTCTTTGCGTATTTCCCTTATTTCACGTAGGTATCTGCTTCTCATGGCTCCTAAATGCGGTTGTTCGCAAAGATTATTTCTACCGCCCTCGGTACTTTCAAATAGTGAAGATAATGTCCTAATAATTTTCCACAAAATTGTTTTGGAAAGCTCTATGTTATTGTTCTTTCTTAACCAAACCCTAAGTTTTCTTACAGTCACTGTTTCTTTTGGCATCCAGCATTTTGTAATGCTGGATAATCCTGGATATAAAATCCTAAATTTTTAGAATTTTAGGAGTCTCCGTAGCGAAGTGGTCAAGCCTTTTGACTCAGGGCTCCATAGGTCGTGAGTTCGATTCTGGGCCGCATCCTTTGTTTCTGTGGGTCGTCGCTAGAGCTGCGGAGTTCGTGCTTTGTGCGATGCTTTCCGCGCTGCGGAAAGAGACCAGGCCATATGGGATAGAACCCGGTGCAATGAAATTGACCCTGTCGTATATCAAGCGACTTTTAAATGCATTTTTATAATAGCTGTCAAAGCTGTCTACAATAATCTTTCTACCTACTCTTTGGTTATTGCGTGTTGGATTAATTCCAGATTCTTGCACCCATCGACGAAAAGGCCGTTTACTCAAACCCAATGCATGCATTGTTCTTTTTTCGGAATTTGTAATAGTATAAAACCGTTTCCTGCGATCAGCTCTTGACAAAAATATGTGTACAACTTCATAGCGATTCTTTGAAGTGTATAATTTCGCATTCAATCCCATTGAAAAAATATTCACACATTTCAATGTTAGCGATATGTGGTAAGATTTAAAAAAAAACAACAACATATTAATCAGGTTTCATGAAATAACCCACATTTTGAGACACCTCTGAATGAACAGTCCTAGTTTAAACAACGCGGAGAGTTGGCAGAAGGCCAATCCCGTGAAAAAACGTACAATATTCAACATTGAGAGCTGATTGTCTGGCTACGATGTAATACATTTAAAATTATGAATTTCATCTCAGACCCGTAAATTATATACCTGCATATAAACAAACTGTGAAATCTGCTGTAAAATCTCCAGAACAAAAATTTTTGTTGTTGGGTGGATATAATAATAAGGTTATATACTAAATCTCATAATTTTCCCTCAGATGGTTACTGAGATATGGATGTTTATATGGGAAAAAAAAAGACTATAACTAGTTGTCGTTTGAGATAATTTACTATTATTATTGTGTTTTTAGTTAATCATCATCCGCACCATGATGTTTTACATCCATCTACATGAAGGACACACCGAATGCCCAAATCATCACTGCCTTATGATAGTTTCTGTAAGGCAACAAAGCCCAACATAAAAGCAGAGACTCATAGCCCGGGGAAGGTTATCTGTCTATGGGAGGATACATCAGGAAATGCCACGGGACTATAAAACGAACACTTATCCACTGCAATGACTGATATGTACCATCCTGTTTGTGAGCCATGCGGGAATAGACGAGTGGCAAACGGTTATCGCAAAAGAAGTAAAATAACCAATTCGTATCCTTCAAAATGTCGTAGGCCTTCTATCACAACTGTTTTATAGATTTGAACCCGACTGCATTGCTACATGATTGCCCCAAGGAAGAGAAAAGCGGGTCCCCAGACACGATCTGTTGTGGCCCTGTGATGTTCTGGTATCCGCCACACCGAGAAGGACTGAGTGCAGGGAAGGAAACGGTGACATTAAACTGAGGTCACAACTTGTGAACACACCCTTCTGGTCAAACATGTCTCCCCAGGATGCCAGTACCCATCGCTTTCCGCGGGTTTACTTATTTCTAGATGTCTTCACTGCCTCACGCTGTCCTCGTCAGCCTTCTATATTATTATATAGAATATTATGAAACAAGACAAGAATCCTCTCTACAAGACAGCAAGCACAAGGACAGTTTATTTCGCGTTCATTTTGAACAGTCGGCCTGTTCAGAAAGCAATGGCAAAGCTACCTGAACTTGAGTAAAGTTCAGTCAAGAATCGATATTATAGCATTCAGGACATTCCCAAACGTACTTTGCCCTCATCCTCAACAGCCAGCCAAGAGTCCCAATATTAATGGTACCTAGTTAAAAGTTACTTCCATATCATTACAGGTACGTTGCAGTCAACACCGGACATTGTCCTGCTGTTGTGATCTCTTCCCATTTTACGTTCAGTAGTTTTTCATTGCTTTCTGAACGACCTGCACCCATACCATTTCGTAAAACAACCAACGCAACGCGTTGTGTTTGGAACGCGGGTATCCGGGATCACGAACTGCGTACGTAACCCCTTCTAAGGTATAAATTTCAAAAAGTAACTGTCTGGCTTTTCCTCGGAGTCCTGAGTGCCGGCAAGCAGCTTTGGATACTAAACTAATGAACTAAACTTACCTAGTAAATCACGAACAGCCGATACATATTGGACATGATTTATACGTCGTGCAAAATGAGAAGAAACTACTTTTGTAAATCTTGAGGCCCCACTAACACTGTGATCGTAGAATATATATTAAATGTGATTGTGTGTGAACACTACGTGAATATGTTTGATATTAAGCAGAAATCAATGCGATATCTTACTGTCACATTCCACTTCTGGAAACACGGGCCACACCAATAGGACGGACGTCAGTATGGCAATCCTGGTACATCTGTGATGGTCTGGTGCACAGTCTTGTCTACACACAGATAGATCAGGAATGATCGCACTCCTGTATATTTATTTATTGGGTTCTTTACATAACTAACATACATCGGTAGATGTTTAACATGTACTTCACACATATAATCATTCATGCAAACCTCCAGATACAAAGACGTGTACACGCACGCCTTATTTTATACATACACATGCACATGTTGTTTTTCACGCATACATACGTAATTACACATTAATTTACACATATTCACACACATACTTTAATGTGTACACACCCCACACAAAATTTAATGCACACGCATACATATGATTATGCACGTTAACTGACACACATAAACACATATACACACTTTAGTGTATACAGATACACAAACTTTAATTTACAAACATACATACACATGCCCACATTACTTTACACTCATACGGGCACATATACACATTGCATTGCGCAACACATATACACATATCACTGTACTGTGCAAACATGCACATACATATAAAACTTACTTAACACAATATATACCCATGCAAAACGCACACTACACACGCATGCATACACTAACAAACCTTATGTCATATACATTTATACACATACACACTTTATGTCACACACATACTACAAATACAATTCTTACGTCATACACAAACACACATACAAACCTTGTCCCAACCATATTGACAAATAGAAAGAAACATACACAATGTGCTTCACATACATACATACACACCTTGCTTCAGTCACATGCACACACACATGCACACACACACACACACACACACACACACACCCTGTGTCTGGCACATACACAAACCATAGACAAACATAAGCTGAGAGGACGCGGTACACTGGTTACATACACAAACCATAGACAAACATAAGCTGAGAGGACGCGACGCACTGGTTGCATACACAAACCATAGACAAACATAAGCTGAGAGGACGCGACGCACTGGTTACATACACAAACCATAGACAAACATAAGCTGAGAGGACGCGACGCACTGGTTACATACACAAACCATAGACAAACATAAGCTGAGAGGACGCGACGCACTGGTTACATACACAAACCATAGACAAACATAAGCTGAGAGGACGCGACGCACAGGTTAGCACACTGACTTCTCAACACAGTGGTTGGCTGGTGTTTGGCGCTTCTGCCTAACCCAATGTTAAAACTGGTTTAATAACACCCCAGAGACACTGCAGATGGGGTCATTTTGTAGAATTTTCAGAATTAACTCAACTAAACGATATCTGATCTCACTCGATCACCAGAGTCGTGGATCAGCTCTGTGTTCTTGTCTCGACCATGACAAAGGTTCCATTAACCGAAACGTTGGTCGTGCTTTGTTGTCCTATAATACTTATTGTTTTATTTTAATACGTCAGTATTATATATTTATTGATTGTTTCTCATTTTGGATAAGTCACACTTTGTATTCACCTGTGTAAGATGGAGTTCTTTGTAAGGTATGTACATTGTGTATGTGTCAAGTATGTCTCTTCTTTTCGCAGGAGCTAAATACATCTAAGTGTTTGCAATTCATGTTTGTTATATCCTGCTGCAGCCGCTGCTTTTCCTTTTGTTCCATGCCATGTGGTCAAGCCATCCAGGTATTTACTTCTCTGCCTTCCTCTTGTTCTTTTCCCCTCAGTTCTGCTAGTTGTCACCACGTTCTCCAATTTGTTTCTTCTCATAACGTGACAAAAACATGGTGATTGTCTACGTCTAATTTCTCTTATCAGTTTACAACTTTCATTTGTTGTTGTCCTATGTTCACTATTATACATTTTATTGTTCACATCCTACATATAATAAAATAAACATATTCTAAACAATGACAGGGAACAATTACCTTCGTAGTAGACAAATGAAATTTTCACTGGAGATGTACACGCTTTGGGAAGGGACATGTACACAGTGAGATCACGTAATAACGTCTTAGCAGTTCCTGTCCAACATTCAGGTTTGAGAGTAAGACTACAGACTGCGTCATCAAATGAAATTTACAATAAAAATAACATGTCGACAGCGGGAATCTTCAGTTGCAATGAGTCGAATCACGAAGCGACGTCACAGCACACGGGACTTTCCAATACGTGATCTGTCCTCATCTGCATCCCGCATCTTTCCTGTGGCAACAAATAGATGTGAGTTACTGAGCATAGGACAATAACTACAGAAGGATTGATAGGCAGCTGCGCTTTTCATGTCAAGATCGCGCTGGGACCAGCATCCACCGCCTGCAATTCGTTGTCTCGCCAAGTGAGGGAAACATTGGCCACTAATTCCTCCTTGCATTCAACCCTACAATATATGATGCCGTTTTTAAAAGAAAATCAATTAATTCCTAACACAATCTTGGCTCGTAGGTAGGTGTTTGTGTGTGTGTGTGCGTGCGTTCGTGCGTGTGTATGTGTGTGTGTGTGTGTGTGTGTGTGTGTGTGTGTGTGTGTGTGTGTGTGTGATGAAAGAATCATTATTCTGGATCGGCTGACAATTGTCGCATTACCATGAACATAAGATTTACATTTGGGGTAAGCCATGATGTAAGCGTCATCACTTAATATATATATGAACTATCTAGGGAAGTAAAAGAGACCCGCTTAATATAATGGCATCATCAATTCACTGCTGATTGTTATACACAACTAGTAATTTACTATCTGTGTACCTGACATACATCAAGTCGTGTGGAATGATCGTTGACATTTAGTTGTACTTGTTTCAGTTGCTGTCATTGTACACTCTAATTCCTGTCATTGTACACTCTTATTGCTGTCACTCTACACTCTGGTTGCCGTTTTACTTCGTGACTAAAACGGTTCTTTCTATTTATTTCATTTTATTAGATCGGATTTTTCACCAGATGATTAGGTATCTTTCTGCAGCGTGGCCTGGTTAAATCGTCGCAAACATCACGAATTATGCATCTCCAGCGACCACCACCTGGAGTCTCATACTCTACTCGTGAATAGAATAAAATAGTCTGGTAGGGTACCCACAACCCATTTTATCCTTTATCCATCGACAACATCCCAAACACATATGAGTTCACAGCCACCACACTGGTCCTCCCCTTGTCCACCCAGTTATAATGCATTGATGTATATGTGCCACTCAGAGATGCTGCACTTATTCAATACCCAATGTATTAGCCTATAGAATCGCATTATATACAACCCGGTGCACGGATTAACTGGATATTACTTGGCAGCTACAATATGTTAGGGTTGACTGCGACGTCCTGTAAAGCATATGCAACTAACTTAACTTAATGGGAGCAGAGGAAGGGCTATGACTAGCACGCCTGCCTGCCCGCCCGCCCGCCTGTCCGTTCGCCGGCATTCCCGCCTGCTTGTCCGCCCATTTACCTTCCCGCCTGCTTGTCCGCCCAATTACCTTCCCGCCTGCTTGTCCGCCCGTATGCCCGATCACCTTCCCGTCTGCCTACCCACTGCTCGCCTCTCCGCCTGCTTGCCCGCCACCCCGACTTTCCGCCTACCTTGAAGCCTGTCCGCCCGCACGCCCGTTTACATGTCTGCCTGCCCGCACACCTGTCTTCTTGTCTGCCTACCTGCCTGCCTCTCTACCCGCCGGTCTAGTGGTCATGTTTTGTATTTCTCATGTGTAAACACGGCCTCTATGTTGTCCAGGCCAAACACACACTCGAAGACTCTGAGAAAAAAAGGCGGTTCACGTGGTGTTGACCATATCAGCCTTGGAGTGATGATTGGTCAAAATTTGGAGCTAGCACACCATCCGAACTCTTGACACAGAGTCGCTTGTCTGACAGCTCCAGTGTACACACCATCCGAAATCTTGACACAGAGTATCCTTGACACAGAGTCGCTTATCTGACAGCTCCAGTGTACACACCACCCGAACCCTTGACACAGAGTCGCTTGTCTGACAGCGCCAGTGTACACACCATCCGAACTCTTGACACAGAGTCGCTTGTCTGACAGCGCCAGTGTACACACCATCCGAAATCTTGACACAGAGTATCCTTGACACAGAGTCGCCTATCTGACAGCTCCAGTGTACACACCACCCCAAAAACCCTTGACACAGAGTCGCTTGTCTGACAGCGCCAGTGTACACACCATCCGAACTCTTGACACAGAGTCGCTTGTCTGACAGCGCCAGTGTACACACCATCCGAACTCTTGACACAGAGTCGCTTGTCTGACAGCGCCAGTGTACACACCATCCGAACTCTTGACACAGAGTCGCTTGTCTGACAGCTCCAGGTTACACACCACCCGAACTCTTGACACAGAGTCGCTTGTCTGACGCTCCAGTGTACACACTACCCGAACTCTTGACACAGAGTCGCTTGTCTGACAGCGCCAGGGTACACACCATCTGACCTCTTGACACAGAGTCGCTTGTCTGACAGCTTCAGTGTACACACCACCCGAACTTTTGACACAGAGTCGCTTGTCTGACAGCGCCAGTGTACACACCAAACGAACTCTTGACACAGAGTCGCTTATCTGACAGCGCCAGTGTACACACCATCCGAACTCTTGACACAGAGTCGCTTGTCTGACAGCTCCAATGTACACACCACCCGAACTCTTGACACAGAGTCGCTTATCTGACAGCGCCAGTGTACACAACATCCGAACTTTTGACACAGAGTCGCTTATCTGACAGCGCCAGTGTACACACCATCCGAACTCTTGACACAGAGTCGCTTGTCTGACAGCGCCAGTGTACACACCACCCAAACTTTTGACACAGAGTCGCTTATCTTACAGCTACAGTGTACACACCGTCCGTACTCTTGACACAAAGTCGCTTATCTGACAGCTACAGTGTACACACCATCCGAACTCTTGACACAGGGTCGCTTGTCTGACAGCTCCAGGGTACACACCACCCGAACTCTTGACACAGAGTCGTACATCTTACAGCTCCAGGGTACACACCATCTAAACTCTTGACACATAGTCGTACATCTTACAGCTCCAGGGTACACACCACGAAAGCAAGGAAATGTCACTAAATGTGCCGAATATACTTGGATGTAAAAGCGTAGAGAAAAGATAACAGGTACACCAAAGTTTGTCATGACCTAGATCAGGAATGGCCAACACGAGGCCCGCTGGCCGCATGCGGCCCGCCGGGAGTCATTTTGCGGTCCGCGGAGTGGGAAGCGACAATGTGGTCGATGCTGTAGCACGCTTGCTTGCTTAATTTAATTAACAAAAAGAAATTAGGTAAGTGGCCCGGCAGGAAGTATTATTACTGAAATTTGGCCCGCCTGCTAAAGAGGTGGGCCACGCCTGTCTTAGATCATCTCATCACATCCCAAAGGCATACCGTTTGACTGTTGTTATGTAACATTCTGGGTTTCGTGCACATACATTCGACATTGCCGATCTCATATTATGGCTTCAAGTTTCTTCATCGATATTCTGCGTCACATTTTCTATTTTATATTGTCTATGACAAATCATCTTGTTACTTTACTTTAAAATTCACTGTTTATTACCTTTTAAAAATTGCTGTGTTTCAGCATTGCTTATAGATAATACGTTTTGTATAAACATTTTAAATAAACATATTTTTACTGGAATGATCTAAGAATTATAAAGAATATTTTGTGGAAACAAGAAGCAGCAATTAACATGGGAAATAGAGAGAGCAATTGATTGACTGATTGATTGATCTAGGAACCGACATCACGGCATTCGGGGCATTCGCAAAGGCGCTCCGTCCCCATCCTCAGCAGCCAGCGAAGAGTGCCACACAAATAGTACCAGTAGCAATCTGATTATATGTCCGTCTCGCCTTTCCTCTGAGCGTCGAGCGTCGGCCAGATCCCCTCGTCACTCCTCGCTGTCTCATTCTTGCCAGACCATGGTGATCCATTTGCTCCTCCGAGGTGTACACGTGCTCCCACAAGGCCGCAACCATGTCTGCCTTGTCATGCATCAATACCCCACCAAGCTTTGCAGAGTCAGCCAATCTGTCCGCCTGTTCATTCCCCAGCACACTTGAATGCCCCGGAGAAAAGATCCAGGTGATGCTTGCCACCCGTGACCTCTGAAGCGAAGCAAGCCACTCTGCACGAAGCATGCCTGCCCTCATATTCCTCAGCATGCTTTCTGAGTCAGTTACAATCACGATGTGTGTGAGTATCGTATTCTCGATCCAGCGGAAAGCTGCAGTGACCGCCTCCACCTCCATTCTAAAGCTAGATGTTGTGGTATCATATGCCAGGCTCTCCTGCACCAAGCGTTGGCTATTAGCTTTTGCAATTATAAACAGATACAGCTGTGAGTACGACGGGGATGTATTTTGTCAACGGATCTCTTCTCCCGCTATAGCGAAGTAATAATGAGGGAGATCAAAGAGAAGACGGGAATACTAATCGGAGATATAAACAATATACACTTTGCATATGATACAGAGTTAATGGTGGAACATGTATAAGATCCACACAAACTTGTAAACATTGTAGTACCAGAGAGTGCAGAAAAAGGACTCTCTATAAATGCCAAGCAAATAGAAAGAATGGTTTCATCTATGCAAATGGTGACAGCACAATGGGAGATAACAATAGACAGGAACATGTTTAACCAAGTTGATACATTTAAATATATCACGAACCTGTTGTTCTAACAAAATCACTCGTCTTGTCAAGACATTCTTCATACAAACACGAACATAAACTGTAATGCTATAAAGACGACAGGACCCTGGCACACATCGAAAAACAGTCTTTAATCACAAATTATACTGCAATTCCTCGTGCTGTTCTTCTAGCCACACGCCTCCAGAACCCAACTGCTTATTAACTTTGTTTTTTGAGTGAAGAAGCCGTCAGATTGGTCCTATTGAATAAATTGTAGAGACAATATGAAATACCAAGTGAACTAATTAATGCATCAAGAGAAGTTTGAACAGCATAGCTGTATATACTATTTAACCATATTGACGAAGAACAAAAGACACCATGAGACTGGGGAAAAGCCGTAATTATTCCAATTTGGGAAAACAAACGGAAACACAAGGGCAGCAAAAGCGACTGCACACAATACAAAGGCATTTCAAGTTTGAGTCATACTGGACAATATATTTTGCAAAATTTTTGAGAAAAGATTACGATCTACTATAGAAACTCACCTAAGCGAAACACAAGTTTGATTAAGGAAAAACATGGGATGCACAGATGACATCATTAAGTTTAGAAAGTTAGATAAGAAACAACTGATTTTAATGAAAAACTCTACTTAGCCTTTGTCGACCACGAAAATGGATTGACAGAGTAGAACGAAGGAACCATCGAACGTACGAACGAATGAACTTTATTTTCAATGGGTCACACATTGGGCACGCAGGCCGGTCTTACATTCGACCCTTCTGATCACTCATCATTCGTTCATTAACTGTGCGTGGTACATTCACATAATATAATTAAATATTCTACTTAGCATTTGTCGACTAAGAAAAGATAGTCATTAGAAACAAGCTATGGGACATCATTACAGGATATGGAGTAAGTACACTTCTAACAAACCTATGTAGAAGCTTATACAACAACAGTGAATGCATAGTGAGAGCAACTGGAGGACACTCAGATAACTTTATTATAAGATCCGGAGTACGACAATGTTGTGTCATGTCCTCTATCTTATTCATAAATTATAATATAGACAGCATACGTAAAAAAAAAAAAAACCAAAAAAAAAAAACCAAAAATAAAAAACAACAACAACAGCTAAATGGAGACTGCAAGAACACCGCAAGACGATCAGAACACAGAAGAAGAACCATCGACAAATTACACCATTAAAGAACATCTATTTGCTGACGACCAAGCATTAATAGCAAAATCAGAAGCTGAATGACAAGACAACGTGAATAGTCTAAGAAAAGTCTGTAGGGAACATAACATGAAAATTAGCACAAGTACAACAGAGGTAATGACTATAACCAAAGATGATACAACAACAACGATTCACTTACAAAACACCCCCTGAAACAAGTAAAGAGTTTCAAGTACCTAAGAAGTATATCATCATCAAATGGCAAATCAGAAGACGAGAACGAAAATAGATGCAATACAGCAAACCAACTCTTTGGACAAATGGCATCAATACTAATGAACAAAAATGTATTAATAACTACTAAGAAAGCACTTTACAACACAATCTTCCTACCAACTCTATGCTACCAATGCCACACCTGGACAATGCAAGACAAAGAGAAAAGGAAAATCACAACAGAAATGAGATTCCTGAAAAGAATACTCATGTATCACGAAGTTATATGATCAGAAATCATAAAATCAGGACTAAACTGGGGGTTATAGCTACACTAGATTTTATTACAAGGCAGCAAGTAAATGGTTTGACCATGCAACTAGGTTACCAAATAACAGTATACCACAACAAGTAATGACGAACAGACCAGATGAAAGCAGAGAAAGAGGTCGACTACGTAAACGATGGACAGGGGATATATCATAGTCCATGGGAATATCGATTTATGAAGCCCACAAGCGGGCACTCTCCTGCTGTTTATACTTGACCTCGACGCCGCCAGGTACAAAAGGAACATGATGAGATGATTGTGAAATTCACATAAGGAAAAACACATTGTCAATTTAATGTTGAAACATAAGCAATGCTTATTGCCATGTTATGAGACAGGCAGGCAGGCAGACACACGCACTCACGCACATTCATAAACACATGCATACATACTTGAATACATACTTACACCATTTACACAAATTATCACAGTTTTGCGCTCACTCAATAGCACACGAAATAGTAAAATTACTAACGCAAATGAACATTTACGGCAAAGATCTGCGAATAGTACAGAACATTTTTTGGCAGCAAACTGCAGCCATAAGAATCAACAACCTGGTAGGAACAATTACGTGTATATAGAAGGGCGTCAGACAAGATTGTTTAATGGCTATTGATTTGTTCTCATCGTACAGTGAACATATAATGAGATTTACAGAAAACATGTTAGATTGGTGGATCCAAATAATGCAAATAACTTACGTGATGACACATTCTTCATAGCTACAAGACAGCAGGAACAACATGAAATTATAGATACAGCGGTTATAGAAAGTGAAAAAAAAACAGGTTTTAATTTGAATAATATAAAAGCATATGTCGTGGTGATATTAAAGATACAGATTGTGCCTAAATGTGCAATTAAAGTAAATGGTGTTATTTTGAGGGAAGTGCAGCTATTCGGCACATGGATAACATCAGATGGAAGATGCATCAAGGAGATAAAGAACAGAATAGGACAAGCAAAAACTGCATTACATCACATGAAGAACGACTTGTGCAGTAAGTTATTGTCAAGGTCTCACAGCCGAGGTTGCGACGCGTTGTCTGTACCAACGCCAGACACCATAACAACACGCAACCCTGAGTAATGTTAAACACGGCAGAGAGAACGCGGCGTCGTTACCGACGCCTGGATAAGCAGCCACGCACAGCAATTGAGTTCACCCCGTGAACCGTGCAGGGGACACCCGCTGACGTGAGCGTGTAGCGTGTAGGACGCCAGAACTGGCAGACGGGCTTAGGTTGTTGAACGGACAGGTCGCGAGTTGTGTTTGAATCTGCCTTGAGAGCTAGCCTGTACGACAGTGGGAGACTGAGTCGAATGCTTGAATATTTTGACTTGTAAGTGAGATGTTTATTGCTTGCATGTATTATTATGTATTGTAGTGATATTGTTCATGCTGAAATGATTGCTATGGATTGTCAGTGCGCGATGTTTGTTCGATAATAACTGCAGCGCGTCAATAAAGCGTGTGAATAATACTTTCGGATATTCACTTCGTGTGATTTGATAGTTTGATATTACTTCACACTTGCCAGAAAACGAGCTACTTGTCTTGTGTTATGCAAGACTCTGGCAAGTGCGAATGTGGTGGCTTTCGTCCGGGTTTTGAATCAAATGCGAACGTGGAAATTTTTTTTGTCCGAGTTTGAAGCGAATGTGAACATGCCGATAGAAGTGCGCAAGTCATAGATTAAGGTAAAGTAACGAATTAATAGAGTTGATTTAATTAAATTATAAGTGTGAAGATATTATTTGAAGCCAACCGAGGCGTCTTCAGACGTATCACTAAATTCAACAAATTTTGTACCTAAACTCCAAAATGGCGGCCGTGCCCTTGAATGTCATTGAGTAGGGTTAGCATGAGCGTGAAAGTTGTTGATTGTGGTAACGACTAACAATAATACTTGACAGCATACAAACCTTTACAGACTTCAGTGACATTACACACACCATACATTTACAAACGTTCTAATTTCGTTTAGTTTAAATAGTACAGGGTTTTTGTGTCAACTTTACCTGAGTCTGGTGAACTTCAAAAATTTTTTGTGCGTCAACCCGAAAGACGTTCCAGTGTGATTTCGAGCACCACTGAACAGCACAGTACCCAAGGATTACTTGAGTATAAAATTTTTTCCATTCCTCTTTATACTTTTGTTAGTCTGGCTTTAGACATTAACTGTGTTATAAATATTTGTAACTTACTAACATTATAAGTAATTTTGTTTATATTTATTCCATCATACCTATTGTTCATCATGTCTTCTTTGAACGATTTCATTGAAATGGGTTTAACATTGAATATGTCTGGTGAGGAATTGAGAGCCTGGAGTGAGAATAAATATGCAGAATATCTTCTGGTTCAAGAAGAAGAGTGGGAACGTGAGGATAGAGCTGCCGAAGAGGCTTTCAAACAGTTTGAATTAGATTTGGCTGTTAAGCAGGCAGAATCAGATGCTGCTTTAAAACTTAAGCAGGCAGAATCAGATGCTGCTTTAAAACTTAAGCAAGCACAATCAGAAGCTGCGCTACAACAATCAGAAGCTGCTTTAAAGCTTCAGCAGGCACAATCAGAAGCTGCCCTAAAGCTTCAACAAGCACAGTCAGAAGCTGCAGTGAGGCAAGCTGAGATCTTAGCTCAAAGTAAGAAAGTAGAGCAAGAAACACAACTGAAAATTGAACAGCTAAAAGCTGAATGTTCTAAAGATAAAGTGAATAGAGAAACAGACAAAGATCAACCTCATAAGAAGTACCAAGGTCTGATCAGAAGTTACAACACAGGTGATTGCATAGCAGCATTCACTCAAAATTTTGAATTTGTTATGAATCATTACAAAATCCCAAAACCTGAATGGGGGATAGTATATGTAAGAAGTCTTTCTGGGGAACCTCTTAAAGTCATAGAGTCGATCCCGAATGACCTGAAAGAAGATTATCTTTACATTAAAGCAAAAATTATGTCACACTTTTTGCTAGATGAATCAGGTTATAGAGAACAGTTTAGGAAGTTGTCTCCTAAGCCAACATACACGTTCTCTGATTACATCTCAGAAATTCAAAATATTTTTTCTAAATGGCTGTCAGCAGCCAAAGTAAATGGAAGTTATGACAAATTAGTTGATCTTATGTTGAGAGATAAGATTATCGCATCTCTCCCAGCCCCCTTTTCTAAATTGTTGTTGGAATGTCAGTGTGAAAGTGTTCAACAAATTGAAAGTCGTGGCTCTGGTTATTTTGCAGCCAATAAACAATGTTTCGCTAGTGGGTTGACTAGTACAGATTTTGTAGCATCAGCTACATATGGTAAATCAAAGTCAGTGCCCCACAATAAACAGAGACCATACAAGCAAAATACTGAGAAATACTATCAGTGTAAATATTGCCAGTTTTCACACAAGGAAAATGATATGTGTGACAAACACCCTGGGTACCTCACTTACTTGCAGAATTACTTAAGCAAGCAAGATAGGGTGAGAAAGAGCTACAAACGCCTCACAAAATGCTTTCCTTTGTAAAGCTTATGGCCATTGGCGCCACTCTTGTAAAGGCAAGCAAATGATTACAAAGACTAATTCAGCCATGAGTGATAGCTCTTCCTCAGACGAAGAAATTGTGAAACATCATTTTGTAAATGCAGCACATGCCATTGAGGTGGTTCACCTTAATAGATGTACTATCTGTAATTCTTTTCATGAGGATGGCAGTTTAACATGCAGCCATTCCATACCAGATATCAATGAGGAGACCAATTTAAGAATTAACTCCCAAGGTAAATTGAATATCCACCATGGGTATGTTAATGGTAAAGCTGCTACCGTCTTAAGAGACAGCGGATGTACCCTCATTGGTCTAAAGAAAGACTATATTTTACCATCACAATATAGTGGTAAATATGTCACATGCAGGACATTCTCAGGGAACATAGAGAAATATCCACTTGCATGGGCATATATAACTACACCATTCCTTACAGGAAAGGTTAAATGCGCAGCATTAACCAATCCTTGCTGCGATATTATCATTGGAAACCTTCCTGAAGTGAATGACATACTACATGACAGCAGTACATCATCTGTCAGTTGTAATATTGATACTACCATTTCACCTTCATCACCAATCACCATTCATGATGTATTACCACCTGTAAATGAATGTACAAATACCAACCTGGCTATGCCAGAACATACATGAATTGTGTGAATGTAACATCAATGTGTGATGAGAATGATCGTTGCGATATTACAAATGCAGTAAGCAGATCTACTGCCCAAATGCAAGATCGAATCGATCAAACAGAGGCTTTACAACAAATAAGTCCAGTTGTGACATCTCCTGAAGCAACCAGGGAGAAGTTTATAACAGCCCAGAAAGCCGATCGATCTTTGCAGAAGTATTTTAAACTTATAGGCCAAAAGCCACGAGTAGCAAAGGATGCTAAATGGTATTTTGCTCTGAAAAACGGAATTCTGACACGGTACTATACCAAAGGTTCTAGCACTACAGAACAAACGGTGCTACCTGCAGAAAACCGCAATCAAGCATTAAAGCTAGCACATGACATACCCTTCGCAGGGCATATAGCTGATGCTAAAACAAGAGCAAGATCACTTACTCAATTCTATTGGCCTAAGTTTCGCAGTGATACCAAACGGTATTGCAGAAGTTGTGTTATCTGCCAGTAAGCTTGTGAAACAGAAGAAACACTCGCAAGCTGAACTGCAATTAACAGAGTCAACAAGCAGACCTTTCAAAAATATCTCTGTCGACAGAATTGATCCTCTTGACCACATAACATCAAGAGGTACTAAATTTCGCCAGAAGCGAGTCCTTCTAAAACCACAACTTCCAAAAACATCAGGGAAGTCTGTTCCCATATTAGAACTAAGGTAGGGAGCCATAATACCAATTTCACTCACTCCTCATTAGTAATGTACCAATCTATGTTGACTGGAAGTACAACTGTGTCTATACCCATTTCACCATATGAACATGTAACATCATTGCGTGATAGAATTATGAAATCATGTATATTAGCCAAAGAAGCTCTCCAAAAATCAGGAGCTATTTACCGACAATATGCTAACAGAGGAAATAGAACTATTACACTGACGCCAGGACAGGACGTTCTTCTTCTTTTGCCAAGTGATAGACATCTCCTAACTGACTCATGGCAAGGACCGTTCAAAGTGCTACGACAAATTTCGACAGTAGATTACAAGATTGCAGTTAGGGACAAACATAAAATTTTCCATATTAACATGCTCAAACCATATCACCACAGGCAAGACGAACAAGTAGAGACTACAGCAAGCACCATCATAGTGGACCAGACGGACGACAACGACACTGACGAGATACCAACACCAGTTCTTGACACGACGACCAACTTACAGGACATTAAGGTAAATCCTAAACTGACGCAGACACAGACTGACAGTTGCAGACAACTGATACAAGAGTACAGGACGATCTTTTCTGACAGCTCAGGACATGATAAATCACATAACAGCACTACAGCAGACATTTGACAGAATTAGACATCATGGACTGACTGTAAAACCTTCCAAAGTTGATATAGCCTTTCAGGAAATTTCATTTTTGGGCTATAAGATCTCAAATGGCTTTATATCAACTGACGATAACATCATGTCCAGAATTTTGAAATTGTCGCTTCCGACAACTAAGAAACAGTTGCGAAGTGTGTTAGGTCTGTTAAACTATTATAGACAGTTTATTCCTCATTTTGCTGAATTGACCAAATGTTTCACTGATCTACTAACAAATAAACACCCTAATGTGATTGTAAACAGTGAATGTTTAAGGCCAGCATTTACGAAAATTCTTTCATATTTTTCTAAATCACCTATTCTGAAATTGCCAAATTTGAATATTACTTTTAGATTAAGATATGATGCGAGCTCCGTAGCCATTGGAGGTGTGCTTCTCCAAGAACACGACCAAATCGTGTACCCAGTATACTACGTCTCTCGAAAACTGAACATCAGCGAACGAAATTACAGTACACCGGAACTCGAGGCTCTTGCCATGGTATTTTCGGTACGTAAACTTTCTAGATGTCTGTTAGGCAAACATTTCATTATTGAAACAGATAATACTCCGCTGACAATTGTTACCAGAGGAACGCCTAGTAACAGCAGGGTGGCAAGATGGTCCCTTCTTCTGCAGGATTATAGCTATGAGGTTAACCACATAAAGGGTTCACAAAACTGTCTTGCAGACCTTTTGTCGAGATGTCCATACAACGAACCTAATACCCAAGTCGACACCAGAGCACAGTGCAGAGGGTGTATAAAACTGCAACGTAGATAGTGCTCAGTACCACAGCCAATTGTGACAATGTGTCAGTAACGCTGTGTACACCATTGTGATGGGGAAGATTGTATCTCCCAATGTATATAACTTATGTACATATTGTAATTCTTATTATTATCATGCGAATGAATGCGTGTATAATTGTGAGATATGTGAAAGAATGGAATCAGTATTATGTAAACTAATGTGTTGTATAACTGTGAGATATGAGAAAGAATGTAATTATTATTGTAAATAAATATTATAACAACCAGACACTACAGAGAAGTGTCACGGCACAACACTACAGGATCCAAGAAGTTACCAAGCCACTAAAACGTGAGGTAATCCTAAAGTATCCAGATCGAGGTGCCCAAGACGTTTTAACAAGGTACGAAAGATGACTACGACAGTACCATCCGAGCAGAAGGCGGAAGAGATGATCCAACAGCTGATAGTAACAACTACTACTCCGTTTATAGAAGATCCATCCAGAACGGATCAGCGTTGTTTGAATGACATCACAACACATGTAATAGTACAGCTGTATACTTCCGATTTTTTGCATATTAATATTAAAAGTATATAAATGTATGACGTTGTATTAAAATGTGATTTAAAATATTTCCATATACGGAATTGTATATGTTGATTTGTATATGGTGTAATCTCAGCATCATAACTTGATTGCTTCTTTACAAACGTGACTTGTTGTCCACATTTGTCAATAAGGATCAAATTATGACACTAAGAAATGAGTTTGCAATTGTAATTTATGTCTTGTAAACGACGATAAATTATTGTTCCTAAATTTTCTGTATAATAACTAGGGGACATTATTCTAAATTGTTGGTGATATGTAAATATGTATTGTAACCATTAACATGTGTGCTTGATAAATAACATGTCAATGTAACATCGTTTAGATATGGACAGTATATTGCCAAAACTGTTGACCTTCATTAGAAACTCTAAGCAGAGGTCTGATGGAGGAGTCAACTCAGAGGGAGATGCTCACGGCTTGACCTGATTATTTTAGTATTTTTGTTCTTGGTTGTGAGGTAGGGGCCAGTTTAGCCGATACCTACCGGACTAGCTGGGTCACAGCGAGGTAATGCCCATTAAATAGATTGTACTTGACTGTTGTACTTCATAGTGCAACATAAGTGGTGTATACATATTGTTGACTATTCACCTGTATATATTTATGATAATTGTTAATGTATAATGTTCGACTTTGACATGTTTAAGAACACCTAGAGATATATTATACATGTAAGGAAATCCTTGCATGAAAAAGAGGTGTGGAGAGTGTCAAGGTCTCACAGCCGAGGTTGCGACGCTTTGTCTGTACCAACGCCAGACACCATAACAACACGCAACCCTGAGTAATGTTAAACACGGCAGAGAGAACGCGGCGTCGTTACCGACGCCTGGATAAGCAGCCACGCACAGCAATTGAGTTCACCCCGTGAACCGTGCAGGGGACACCAGCTGACGTGAGCGTGTAGCGTGTAGGACGCCAGAACTGGCAGACGGGCTTAGGTTGTTGAACGGACAGGTCGCGAGTTGTGTTTGAATCTGCCTTGAGAGCTAGCCTGTACGACAGTGGGAGACTGAGTCGAATGCTTGAATAGTTTGACTTGTAAGTGAGATGTTTATTGCTTGCATGTATTATTATGTATTGTAGTGATATTGTTCATGCTGAAATGATTGCTATGGATTGTCAGTGCGCGATGTTTGTGCGATAATAACTGCAGCGCGTCAATAAAGCGTGTGAATAATACTTTCGGATATTCACTTCGTGTGATTTGATAGTTTGATATTACTTCACACTTGCCAGAAAACGAGCTACTTGTCTTGTGTTATGCAAGACTCTGACAGATATTAAAGATACAGATTGTGCCTAAATGTGCAATTAAAGTAAATGGTGTTATTTTGAGGCAAGTGCAGCTATTCGGCACATGGATAACATCAGATGGAAGATGCATCAAGGAGATAAAGAACAGAATAGGACAAGCAAAAACTGCATTACATCACATGAAGAACGACTTGTGCAGTAAGTTATTGTCCTTGAAAGTGAGATTTAGCATGTTATATAGAACCAATATATCCTACGGCTGCGAATGCTGAACAATTAGTCAACACACTAAGAAATACCTGGAAGCCTAGGAGATGTTGTTTCATAGAAGAATGCTGAAAATTAATGGACACCCAAAATGAGCAATGAGCATTTTGAGGGAAGATAAGTCGCAAGGACAACTTATCACAACCAGAAAGGGGCAGTCATCGTTTTTTGGCCACGTTATGAGAATACAAAACTAGAACATCGCAAGACAACCGGATAGATGTGCGGAAAGAGAGATAAAGACAGGAGACAGATTCTAGACAGTCTGGTCCTATGCCACGGAAGGGAGTCAACATACGAATTGATCTATGACGTCGGAGATCGTAATTTGTGTAGAGGCATTATCGCAAAAGCCAGCCGATAAGGCACTGGATGATGATTATGATATTTCTCTATAAAAAGACATGAGGGATCTGTTACAAGACCTTGCCCACTAGATGAACATCATGAGCCCTTGGAAATGTGGGCAGCGACAGTGTAGTGGCAAGACGCCGCCTGTCAGCCCGGAAGTCTGGGACGGTTCGTTTAATTGATCTGGCTCCATGGTCGACCCAGATTAAAACGGGTACAATGACATGTCTTGGGAAGTTAGGGCCAGTATGAAACTGACCATATCCTCCCCCTCCCCCTCCCCCCTTGTGACTATTGGTCTATACCGAGCACCATAAGCCGAATGCGCAGTGAGGCGTACAAATGACCCAACACTTTACTTGCTTACTCGAAATACATCTTGCCTATAGGCCTGGTCCTAAAGTCTTTTCTCCACGCCAACTGTGTTGTCAAGCCTTCTTTCACCTCGCCAAGTTTAGAAGCTGGCGGTGTGTGCGCTTCGGCTACTGGCTTTTGACATCTGCGGTCATGTCATTTAGGATGTAACCAGGTTATGATTATTCTTCCTCTTCTTCGTTCGTCCATTGTTTATTTTGCTGTGCGGCGTAATTTCGGTGTGTCAGTTTACGGCCTGAGCAGCGGTAAATACACCTTTCAACCGACGCAATCGACTATATAGATGACGGTGAAATCGTCCCATGGCTGACAACGGAGGAAGAAATCGTAAGGCAGCAGATATTCAAACTCGACAGTGAAAACAGTTGCAAGGAGGAAAATGAAAACGTCGAAAAGCTCCTACAGAAAAGACACAAAAAATGAGGCAAAAAGACCAAATAAAAAGTCCTGTTAAGGACTGCAACCAGTCAAGCCAGACCGGCCAGGAGCCTTCACTAACAAAAGAATCCTCCAGCGGATACGGGAACAAAGGACAGCTGCCGACCAATCCCCCAACTGACGTCACAGACACAAACGCTTACATCACCAGTCCGAGATAGGACTTACTCGTAAGAGCGTACAAGACAAGAAAGAGGGTAAAAATACCCACAAAAACAACGGATCTCAACAATAACGAAACTTGAGGAGGCAGGTTAGACGAGACCGAATTTTGATTTGTTTTTTCCTTTCGAAAATTGGAATTGGCATTTGACTTCTGCAGGCGTTTGTTCACTGGGCTAGAACTCCCGCTAGGTCATGATTCGACATACTGATACTCAGACTGCTTGCTATTATACCCATGTGAATTATGTTTCTTCTACAGGTTTAATGTATTTCATTGTCGGCGAACCAATGCCGAGAGGCAGTTTCATCTTTACATCTAGCTACGTGCAACATATTTCATTCGTCGTTCATAACAGGACTCAGCGTGCCTACCTTGTTGCGCTTTTCTTTTCTGGAATTTCAAAACTCTGTTGTCATCGGGTACTGTTGTGTCTCTGGGCGTCAGATGGGGAGCTCTCGGAGGTCATCCTGGTCGGGCTACAAGTCACTGCTTGTGGAGTCTTTGCTGGAGTCTGTCAAGGAGAAATCCTCCTCTGAGTGCTCTGTTTCGCGCTTTTTTCTGATGAAGTGGATTGCTGACAACACCAGCATGGAGGTCGGAAGCATCGCCGGGACGATGAACCAATAGATTTTGCTTCTATCCTTTGGGGCTGTTGATTTCAACGTGTTATCATTGTTGCAGACGTACCAGAGAAACGGCATACAGAACGAACGAACGAACGAACGAACACACCTTATTTTTAAAGGGTAAACAATTGGGCAAGCAGGTACGCCTAATATTCTACTTTTCTTATCTCTTTGCTCTCATGCATCACTACATTCATACATCACGTATGAAGCAAATCTTAGACAACATAAACAATATGCATTAAACCATGCATTGAGACAACAGGAGTTATTTAGGTAAATGGATCTTTAGCTGGTTGATTGGCTGGGTGGTTAGTTGGTTGTTTGGTTGATTGATGGGATATTTGGTTGGTTGGTTGATTGATAGACTGATTGGTTGATTGTTTGGTTTAGTGATTGTTTGGTTGACTGATCGGTTGTTTGGCTTGTGATTCTGTTATTTGGCTGGTTGTCTGGCTAGTTGTTTGATAGGTTGGTTGGTTGGCTGGTAAGTTGGTTGGCTTGTAGGTTGGTTGATTTGTTGGTTGGCTGGTTCGTAGGTTGGTTGGTAGGTTAGTTGTTTGGCTGGTAGGTTGGTTGGTTGCTTGGCTAGTAGTTTGGTTGGTTGGCTGGTATGTTCGTTGGTTGCTTGGCCGGAAGGTTGGCTGGTAGGCTGGTTGGTTGGCTGGTTTGCTGAAAGGTTGATTGGTTGGTTGTCTGGTAGATTGGCTGGTAGGTTGGCTGGTTGGTTGGCTGGTTTGCTGAAAGTTTGATTGGTTGGTTGTCTGGTAGATTGGCTGGTAGGTTGGTTGGTTGGTTGGCTGGTTGGTTGGACGGTTGGTTGGCTAGTAGATTGGTTGGCCGGTTGGTTGGCAGGTATCTTGGTTGGGTGGTTGGCTGCGTGGCTGATTGATTAAGTGTTTGCTTGGTTTCTTTTATTTATTTTGGTTGGCTGAACACTTATTTGGCTGGTTGGGTAGTTGATTATTTGGTTGATTGGTTGATAGATTGTTCGATTGGTTGGTTGATTGATTGTTCGGTTGATTGATTGGCTAATTAGATGGTTGGAGAGTATTTGGATATATGATTTGGTTCTTCGGCTGGTGTTGGATGAATGGCTGGTTAATTAATTGGATGATTGGCTGTTTGGTTGGTTGGCTGTCTGCTTGTTTGTATGGTTGATGAATCCTCCGGACGTCTGTGTTCTTTTGTTTTTAAATCCCAAGTCCTATGTGTTTGACATGTGGGTAGATAGAACCCGATAAACAGTGAGCATCTAGGGATAAACGGGATTACAGAGAGACCGGCTGTGGGTAGTTAGAACCCGGTAAACAGTGAGCATCTAGGGATAAACGGGATTACAGAGAGACCGGCTGTGGGTAGTTAGAACCCGGTAAACAGTGAGCATCTAGGGATAAACGGGATTACAGAGAGACCGGCTGTGGGTAGTTAGAACCCGGTAAACAGTGAGCATCTAGGGATAAACGGGATTACAGAGAGACCGGCTGTGGGTAGTTAGAACCCGGTAAACAGTGAGCATCTAGTGATTAAATCCGGAGTACAGATGTAGACCGGCTGTGGGTAGTTAGAACCCGGTAATCAGTGAGCATCTATCCGACAGTGGATTGAGTAGAGATGTTCTATCATCTACAGAAATACCATTGTCACGGGGGCTGTGTTGTAGACCTCTCCTTGCCCATTAAAAGTGTGTCAACAAGCAAGGGATGCTATACCGTTTCTTTACATCTGCGGACAGACATGCGAGAAGTTGACAGATCTCGATTCAGCTCCACGCGTGCAGACTGCACGAGACAAGGCTGATATTTGGTTGGGTGTGCTGTCGGGTTGCGCTGTGTTGTATTCACATTGGGTCCAATTGTCCGAGCCTATCCGTGGTGTTCTTATATATATATATATGTCACGTATGCGGGTCGGGTTAGGTCGAGCACTTTGAGCTGCGAATTGCCGGCCGTCATTCTCTAACGATGACCAAACCTCTGTGTGTGATGCATCTCAAGGCATTCAGCATTCGTTGTACAGTGTTTCCTCTTCTTCGTCTTCTGCGTTAATTCGGAGTGTTTTTTCGGATATAATTGCTTCGTGTCAAGTTTATTTGTGCCCTTAGGTCGTCACATCTGACTTCTGCGGGTGTTTGTTGACCGGGTTAACCTGTCCGAGTGTCTGGGGCATGGTTATAAAATATGGCTCTCCAGGGGGAGGTAATCTTCTGTTTGGTGCCCTGGACGTCGTGGGGTCGTTTTTCGAATGCGTCGCAAAGACAACACGCATTTATTGGAGTCATGGCCAGAGCAACTGAGTTGGTGCTTTCAACTATGCTCCTCAGAGGAATTGCCATTCTGAAGAGACACTGAGACATATACAGTACACCTCGGGACTATAACGTTAACCATTTCGGTTTCTATCATATTTCTAATATAGACGTGTTTCTATGCGGTCTCTTTTGCGAACCTCGATAATCTTTCTCAAGCATTTCATCTCACATATAGTAGATTTACTACTGTGGGTTGCTGACTGGGAGCATGCTTTTCAGTGATAACAAATAACAGGAAGTAAAATACAGTTGATCATGTGCCTTTGGACGTCATCGGTAATCTTCGGTTGTGTGAGTGACGGTGGCAATGATAGGGCAATGCCTTTGTCTATAAACATGTCGCTTTCCTTCCTCGGTCGAAATCTGTCCTTTTATGTGAACGTGTTGCCTAGATATCTAAACTCCGTGTTTTACTTTGGTGTATTTGTGTGTTTATCCGCTGCGCAAGGTGAATGCTGATGTTTGTCATGTATGGTATGCTATGGCAGATGCGCTGGCCAAGTTGATAGACACCTCCGCTGGTAATACCATGAGCACGGCGGGAAGCTGGTTCGACGCCTGGGCTGGTCGCTGGTTAAGGTGAGACAAAGACTGGCTGCCCCTGCCTCCTTGCTCTAGGCCTGCAAAATGTGCTGACGCTGTTACAGACGCATAGCAGGACTTTGCTAGGGAACAATTAGTTTTGCGGCATGTTACGTCGATCATTATATAGCATTTTTAACACGTTTATATATATATATATATTTATATAACCATTATATTTTTTCTTTATACAATACATTCTATATGTATCACTATTTATATGTTGTCTGCATTCAATGCATTCTATATGTATCACCATTTATATGTTGTCTGTTAGAGAATATGTTAGAGAACATAACACAAGAAATGGAAAGAGAAAAATAACTATTTTAGGGTTGTGCGAAACGAGATGGACAGGAGCAGGCATCAAGATAGATGAAGATTTTAAGATTATTTATTCTGGAGGTGAAGATCGACAAAAGGGAGTGGCAATTATTTTGGACCAGAATACATCAAAATCTGTTCAAGGATATTGGGCCGTGTCGGACAGAGTTCTACTAGTTAAATAAGTGGCAGACCTTTTAGCATAAATGTTATTCAAGTATATGCCCCAACAGGAGAATCCAGTGAATATAGTGTAGAGGAATTTTATAATGCCTTAAAGAAATGTAAAAATTCAGAAATAAACATCATAATATGGGACTTCAATGCAAAAGTAGGAAATCAAGGTAATATATATACAGGAGGAAACTATGCTTTAGGAAAGAGAAATGAAAGAGGATACAGATTTGTAGAATGGGCAAAAGAACAGAAAATGATTGTATAAACACCTTGTTTAAGCAACACCCTAGAAGATTATGGACACTGGAGGAGTCCTGATAATAGGATCAAAAACCAGATTGACTACATTCTGATTAGCAGAAGATTTAGAAACGCGCTAACAATAGTAAAAACTGTTCCTAGTGCTGATTGTTGTAGTGACCACAGATTACTTACAGGAATATAAAGGATGAAGTTGAAGAAAGTCAAGTATATAACAGGAAACACTAAATATGATTTGTGTACATTGAGTAATGACAAGGAAATACAAACCAAATTCAACAAAGAAATACAGAACATATTTGATATATTGTGTGATCTAGAGATATTATTGCAAGATGTGGATGATCAATGGGAAATGTTGAAGAATTCAATCAGTTTGGCTACAGAAGCAACTATTCCAAAATTAAAGAAGGTGGGTCGAAAGAAATGGATGACTGAAGAAATTTTACACCTAATGGAAACAAGAAGACTCAACAAAAATAATCATGTCTAATATGAAGAAATTCACAGACAAGTCAGAAAATTATGTAAGGAGGAAAAAGAAGCATCGCTGGAGGAAAGGTGCTTAGAAATTGAAAAAGAACAACAGTCAAAATACCAAATTAGTGCACAAAAGGAATTCAGGAACTTACTAAAAAAAAGAACAGGTACATCAACATGCTGTCTAAAAACTAAAGATGGCAAAATCATAATAGAAAAATATCATATTCTACATGTATGGACAGATTATGTGAAAAACCTTTATAATGATAACAGAGAGGAACAGTATGATATTAGATTTAATAATGAAGGATCGCCAATTTTTAAGATGGAGGTTCCAAATGTTCTTAAGCATATGAAAGCTGGCAAGGCCCACAGTGCAGATAGCATCACAACAGAAATGATTAAAGCTTTAGAAGAATTTGGACTAGATCAAGTCACCAGACTGCTGAACACATTATATGACACTGGAGATATACCTTCTGAATTATGTAACACTGTATTTATTGCAATCCCAAAGAAATCAAGAGCTTTGGAATGTGATCAACATAGAACAATTAGTATAATGAGTCACATCACAAAGATTTTGCTACGAATTATCATGCAAAGAGTGAGGAAGAAAATACAACATGAAATAGGGGAAGAACAATGTGGGTTTGTAGAAGAGAAGGGTACAGTAAATGCTGTGTATATGCTGCGAACAGTTATTGAACGTGCTATAGAAGTAAACAAGGATATACATCTTTGCTTTATTGACTACACAAAGGCTTTTGATAGAGTTAGAGATGTCAACATGGTGGATATGTTTGCAGATCTACAAATTGATGGGAAAGACATTAGACTTATAAAAAACATATATTGGAAATAAAAGCTGCCACAAGGATTGATAATGAATTTGGACAATATCAGCCTATTAAGAGAGGTGTTAGGCAGGGATGTGTAATGTCTCCAATCTTGTTTCCCTATACAGCGAAATATTTTCAGAAATGTAGAAGATATAAATGGAATCAGCATTGGAGGACGAATAATCCATAACATTAGATATGCAGATGATACAGTATTGATTGCAGACAATCCACAATATCTGCAACAATTAGTAGACGCGTTGCTGTACACAGTGAGCAACTGGGGTTAGAATTAAATTGTAAAAAGACTCAGGTTATGGTCGTAACAAGGAAGAACGAAGTACCACAATGTAATATACAAGTAAATGGGAATATTCTTCAACAAGTGAATCGGTACAATTATCTCGGAACAGTCATAACATCTGATGGGAGATGCCTTGAAGAGATTTGAACAAGAATCGTCATGGCAAAAGTAGCCTTAGCAAGATGAAAAACATTCTGACCTATAAAATATATGTCAATTGAAACGAGACAAAGAGTGTTGAGGGGATACATAGAGCGTGTTTTTTTTTTATGGATGTGAAACTTGGACAATGTGCAATCAAGCTGAAAAATATCTGATGGCTACAGAAATGTGGCTTCTGAGGAAAATGCAAAGAATACCATGGACAGACAGAAAAACCAATGACCAAGTACTACAAGAGACAACTTAAAATCGTAAATTGATTAGAGAAATTAGACGTAGACAGTTAAAATTTTTGGACATGTTATGAGAAGAAATGGATTGGAGAACTTAGTGACAACTGGCAAGATCGAAGGGAACAGACCAAGATGAAGACCGAGAGGAAAATACCTGGATGGCTTGGCCACATGGCATGGACGAGACAGGAACACTGAACTGATCCACGACTCTGGTGATCGAGTGAAATGGCGAATCATGACCGCCCACGCTTTCCGGCATGGCACATGATTGATTTATTGATATGTTGTCTGAATGCAACGTTCTGGAGCATGTGGGTGTAGCAGCTAAACAAATGCCTTAGGCCCAGCGGTTATGAATTCGATCCGCATAGACACGGAATCGAATTAGAAAAATTGATTTTGTCCCCCACCTCGATCCAGGCTGAGTACAAGGAAACGTCCTGGGAAATAAAGGCGTCTGGTGTGATACTGAGCACACCACTCCCTACATGCCTACTGGTCCACACTCACATGGGTCTATCACCATCTACCCCAGGCGCCCGGAGGCCTGTAATGGGATGTACATGTGTCCACGTAATTGTCTTTTTGAGTAGACTATATGACCACGTAATTGTGTCTTCATCTGTAGACTATATGTCCACGTAATTGTGTCTGTTTGTGTAGACTATATGTCCACGTAATTGTGTCTTCATCTGTAGACTATATGTCCACGTAATTGTGTTTTTTTGTGTAGACTATATGTTCACGTAATTGTGTCTACATCTGATTACTATATGTCCACGTAATTGTGTCTTTATCTGTATAATATATGTCTGCGTAATTGTGTCTTCATCTGTAGACTATACATCCACGTAATTGTGTCTTCATCTGTAGACTATACATCCACGTAATTGTGTCTTCATCTGTAGACTATACATCCACGTAATTGTGTCATCATCTGTAGACTATACTTTCACGTAATTGTGTCTTTATCTGTAGACTATACTTTCACGTAATTGTGTCTACATCTGTAGACTATACTTCCACGTAATTGTGTCTTCATCTGTAGACTATATTTCCACGTAATTGTGTCTTCATCTGTAGACTATACTTTCACGTAATTGTGTCTTCATCTGTAGACTATACATCCACGTAATTGTGTCTTCATCTGTAGACTATACTTTCACGTAATTGTGTCTACATCTGTAGACTATACATCCACGTAATTGTGTCTTCATCTGTAGACTATACTTTCACGTAATTGTGTCTTCATCTGTAGACTATACTTTCACGTAATTGTGTCTACATCTGTAGACTATACGTCCAAGTAATTGCGTTTTCCTCGTGTTGTTATTATTATTATTATTTATGAAAATACAGCTTCCGTTATAAAACTTGATGCATGCTAGAACTACAATACCGCTGGCCCCTATAATGAAGTAGAAACCAAACATTAGACAAGTTGCACGCACTCTCATCTGAGGGAAGCCACACAGCACGGATGCGAAGATAAACGAGATAAATCACAGACAATGACAAACGATCTGCGATGCGCAGTACATTGCAAAGACACATTGGTTTATCACTACAACGGACATTGCGTGAGCTGCCTAGGTGATCTTATCGGTCATTTCTGTGAAGGCAAGATGCGATTATGTTCTTGAGATGTGTTGAGTGCTTGAAATTGGCGGTCATTTGCAATGAAAGCCTGATTCTGAATTACAGTATAATGATTCACATCAGTAGCTTTGCCATGGAGCTGACACAGTCCATCGTGCGATGATCACACACTCTGTATCGCTTCATTTCTGAAAGTATTACATGTTTGTCCATCAAGAATGATGGTGACCATTCATTTAATCCAGTGGGGTGGCAAGTATGAAGCCGTGAGTTCTAAGATGGCTGAGAAGGCCTATTTTGGCTCAAAATGTTCTTTGACAATGTGGGCAAAGAATGCTTGACGTTCCAGGAGGGAGATCTCATGCAGTGGTTTTTCTGTCCAGCCTTTTTTCTTCACAGCTCTCGCAGTTCTGTCTGCTTCACACATGACTGCACTCTTGCGTAATGATGTACATCACGAATTTCGGTCCTTGGCAGCAGTCACCCTTGTGTCGTGATGATCTCCAAAAGCTTTTAGTGAGATCTTCAGAATATCATTAAAGCGTTTCATCTGACCGCTATTGGGATGTTTACAACAACGCAACTCGCCGAAAAATATCGTTTAGGGAGCCTGTGATCTGGAATGTAAGTCAAGTGACCAGCCAGCGAATCTGAAAGAACTGAAAGTAATACATACATATTTCAGTACATAATTTTTACCGATAATGCACTGAGGCCCGCCATAGTTGCCGAGACACTCCGGGCAGGTGCCGTTATTATCGTCACAGGTTTCGTTCAAACACTGCGCAGAGCACTTAAATCGACACAAATGCCCGTAGTACTTGGGATGACACGCTGTGGACAGAGGAGGCTTATGTGATTGTGAACAGGTAGGATGGTAAGTTTCTTGTCCGTGAAATAAAGTCATTCATGAATGCATGGTCAGGTTGCGGCTACAACCTTAAGAGCCTGCATTCTTAGAAGGAGAGCCTTTGTAGATCAATTCTTCTTCTTCTTCTTCTTCTTCTTCTTCTTCTTCTTCTTCTTCTTCTTCTTCTTCTTCTTCTTCTTCTTCTTCTTCTTCTTCTTCTTCTTCTTCTTCTTCTCTGTAACATGCCATTCCATAATTTTTGTGTATTCTCATCTTTCATATTATCATTTTATATGCTGCTTAATTTTATAATGTATAATATTACAGTACTGTAATGTGAGTGAGAGAGTTAGTGAGTGGGAATGAGAGAGAGCGAGACAAGGAGGGAGAGAGAGAGCGAGAGCAAGGGAGAGAGCGAGAAGAGAGAGAGAGAGAGAGAGAGAGAGAGAGAGAGAGAGAGAGAGAGAGAGAGAGAGAGAGAGAGAGAGAGAGAGAGAGAGAGAGAGTTGATTTGCATCACTAATTTTTACGCCTCACAATGTACATGTACAATTATTTCTTCATTTCTTAAAATTTTTGCGAGAATGCTTCACGACAATCGTCAGTGTCTCAACTGTGTGTAAAGTGTAGGAGTTTGTTCTTATTAGTTTCAGTGATCATGTGAGGCATCATGCATGTGTCTAGAAGTGAGGATGGGTGTGTGGGATGTGTATGTGAGGGATGTGTGTTTGTGAGGGTGTGGGGAATGTATGTGTGGATGGGTTGTATGTGGGGGATGTGTGTGGGTTGAAGGGTGATGTGTGGATGGGTGAAGGGATGTGTGGCGGTGGGGGATGTATGTGTGTGTGTGATAGGATGTGGGTGTGGGTTGGGATATTTGGGAGGATGTTTGGAAAGTATGTGGGTGTTAGTGGGTTGGGGGTGTGGGTATGGAATGTGTATTTGGGTGGGTGAATGGGTGTTTGGGAATATGTGTGTGGATTGGGGGATGGGCGTGTGATGGGTGTGGGGGATGAGTGTGGGGGTTGGATGTGGGGGTGTGTCTGTGAATGGGATATGTCTGTGTGGGTGGGAAGTGTGTGAGTTTGGATGGGGTAAATGTGAGTGGGTGGAGGATGTATGTGTGGGTGGTTAGGATGTTTTTAGATGAGAGATGCATATGTTGATGGGTGGGTGGGTAATGTCTGGGTCTGAGTGGTTGATGGATGAATACGTGAATGGGTGGATGTGTGTGAGAGATGGGTGTATGGGTGGGGTATGTGTGTGTATGTGGGTGACAAGATGTGTGTGAGCGGCGGATGTGTGTGGGTGGGGTATATGTGGGTGGTGGAGTGTATGTGGGTGGGAGGTGTGTGTTTTTGGATGAAGAATGTGTTGGGTGGGTGGGATGTGTGTACGTATGTGGGGATGTGTGTGTGTATGAGTTTATGGGTGGTGAGATGTGTAGTTAAGGGGATGTGATTGTGGATTGGAGATCGGGGGGGGGGGAGTGGGGTGGTTGGCGAGTGGGTGGGTGGAGGATGTGTGGGAGGGTGAGTGTGTGTAGGATGAGGGTGGGTGGGGTATGTGTGTATGAGTGCGGGATGTGTGAGTGAGTGGGGGAGATTGTGTGGGTGGGGATGTGTGTAAGTGGGGGATGTGTGGGTTGGTGCCGGTTTTGTGTGTGGGTAGGTGAGGGATATGTGAGTTGGCGGGATTATGTGTGTTTGCGTGTTGGATATGTGGTTGGGGGATGTTTGTTTGGCTGAGTGGTTGGGGTGTGTGGGTGGGTGGCGGAGGATATGTGGGTGTGTGAGTGGTGGTAGGATATGGGATGTGTGGAGGTTGTGTGCTTGTGGGTGGGGAGATATGTGAAGGTGGGGGATGTGTGAAGGTGGGGGATGTGTGGGTGGGTGATGGATGGGTGGATGCATGCATGTGTGCCTCCGTTTGTGTGTGGGTGGGTGGGGATGTGTGGTTTGGGGATGGGTGGATGAAAGGGAGCATGTATGTGCCTGTGGGTATGTGTGTGGTTGGGTGGTGGATGTGTTTGTGTGTGTGTGGAAGACACGCGGATGGGTAGGGGATGGGTGGGTGGGGGATTTGTCGCATAACATGGTAACATGCATTGTTTATGTTTACAACATTCATTTGACAATGTTTTTTTCCCCTATGTGAATGCCTAAATTTCCTAAATTTTAAATTCCTTTCCTAAATTTAGAGTAGGAACATGGAATGTTAGGACATTAAATGAGCTAGGAAAGTTGACCAATGTTCTAAGAGAGATGGATAGCATGAAAATGAATATACTAGGCGTTAGTGAGATGAGATGGAAGGGATCGGGCAAAATTATAGCTGACAATCACACAATAATTTATTCTGGAGGGGATACACATGAAAAAGGTGTAGGAATAATATTAGACGAAAAAACAGCCAAGTCAATTAATGGATACTGGTGTATGTCAGATAGAGTTATTATGGTAAAAATCAAAGGCAAACCAATAGACATAAATATTATACACGTATATGCACCAACAGCAAGCAGTAGTGAGGAAGAAATACAACACTTTTACGATGAAATAGAAATAGCGATGGCTCAAATTGGATCACAAGAAATAAAGATAGTACTTGGTGATTTTAATGCAAAAATAGGAAAGGGAAAAATGGAGGATGTAGTGGGGAATTATGGTTTAGGTACAAGAAATGAAAGAGGGGAAAAGCTAATAGAATGGGCAAATATCAATGATATGATAATTGGAAACACATGGTTTAAGCACCATAAAAGACGACTGTACACATGGATAAGCCCTGATAAGAAAATACGCAACCAAATTGACTACATACTAATTAATAAAAGATTTAGAAATGCTTTAATTAATGTAAAGACCTTGCCTGGTGCTGACTGTAATAGTGATCATGTACCACTATGTGGACAAATAAAAGTAAGATTAAAGAGAGGGAAAAAGATGGTTAAGAACATGAGACTTAATAAAGAGGTTCTGAAAATAGATAAAGAAATGCAAGAACAATACAGAGTGACTGTGAAAAATAGGTACAATGCAATAACTAAATACAGAGTATAGATGACCAATGGAAATGTTAAGGGACTCCATTCATCAAAACTAGCAAAGAAGTATTACCGAAGAGAGGCAAAATAGCTAAGAAAAAATGGATGAATGAAGATATCTTAAAACTGATGGACAAAAGAAAACAGAGTAAAATGACAAACAAGAATACGCTAAGATAAATAAAGAAATAAAAGATAAATGTGGGAAGGCTAAAGAAAGTTGGTTAAACGAGCAATGCAAAATAATTGAATTAAATTCCATTAAAGATAAAAAAAAATATGCACAGACAAATCAGTGAGCTTACAGGAAGTAAAATAAGAATTAATACGGGGTGTTTGAAATCAAAAACAGGAAAGATAATATTAGAGGAAGATGCTATAATGAAGAGGTGGAATGAGTATATAAGAGAATTATATGAAGGAGAAAGGGAAGAATTACCAGAAGATAGTAACTTAGAAGGTCCACCTATTCTGAAAGAAGAAGTCGCTGACGCTATGAAACGTATGAAGAAAGGAAAAACAGCTGGGCCAGATGAAATCACAATAGAAGAATTAGAAGTATTGGGAGAATTTGGAGTAGATATATTAACCAAAATGTTGAATGATATTTACAGCAGTGGATATTTACCCAGTGATATGCTGAAATCTGTATTTATAGCTATACCAAAAAGACCAGGAGCAATTTATTGCAGTCTATTAGCCTTCATGATACCAGTGATTAGCGGGGACTTGAAAAGATCATAAATGTCTTTGTGCTTCTTCTTTTCAACTCTTATTTCGTACAATTAACCTTATAAACCATATCACTAAGCTTCTACTCAGAATCATAATGAGAAGAAACAAAAAGAAAATAAAAATGGAAATTAGTGAAGAACAGTATGGATTTGTGGAAGGAAAGGGCACAAACAATGCAATTTATACATTACGGACACTAACAGAAAGATCAATAGAGAAACAGAGAGACATATATTTGTGCTTCATAGATTATACTAAGGCATTTGATAAAGTAAAACATGGTGAACTGATTAAAATGTTGGAAGATATCAACATTGATGGAAAAGATTTAAGAATAATAAAGAATGTTTACTGGAACCAAGTAGCAGCAATTAAAATGGGACATAAAGAGGGTAGTTACGAACAGATAAAGCTAGGAGTACGACAAGGGTGTGTCTTGTCACCAGATCTTTTCCTTCTGTATTGCGAAGTAATAATGCGAGAGATATCAAAGAGATGCCAGGAATACTAGTTGGAGGTTATAATATAAATAATATACGCTATGCAGATGACACAGTATTGGTGGCGGATAATTCAACAGACCTACAACAATTATTAGACGTTGTATATTAGGATTAGAGCAGAGGGCTTCTTCTATCTCATATATATATATATATATATATATATATATATATATATATATATTAGGCACTGTTAATCTTCTTCTTAATCTTCAGCATTCCGAGCCCTTGAGGTTCTTTGTTGCAGATACAAGCCGTCTGCATTCGTCTCTCTGGCTAACCTTCTCTTACCAGTTACTGATTCTAAGTGCTTGTATGTCTGTGTGTATATTATCTCTCCACCGTCTTCTTGGTCTACTTTGGGGTCTATTTTCCCTATTATCTTCCATTCTTTCTATATGCCCTGGCCATTGCAGTTTATTAGCCTTCATGATACCAGGGGTTAGCGGGGACTTGAAAAGATCATAAATGTCTTTGTGCTTCTTCTTTTCAACTCTCCACTTTGTGTATCCCTAATATGCCAAAGATGCGTCTTAAGACTGTTCTCATAGGTGTGTAACAAGGCTTCGTCTCCTTTAGTTGTACTCCAGGTTTCAGAGCCATACAGCACAACTGGTTTAATCAGTGTTTTGTATAGTGTGATCTTGGTGTTACGAGATAGCGCATTTAATTTTAGCAGATGGTGTAGTGCATAGTATATCTTATTTCCAGAGTTGATTCTAGCTTGTATTTCTTCCCTTATTGTACAGACATACAAGTGATGGGAGAAAAGTTTTCGATTAATCGTTAAAAACATAATTTAATCGTTAATAAAAATTAATGATGAATCGATTAATTAATAGATAATTTCCGCAGCCTTAAAACACACAAAACACACACGCACACACACACACACACACATACACACACACACACACACACACACACACACACACACACACACATATATATATATATATATATATATATATATATATATATATATATATATATATATATATTATATATATATATATATATCTTTTATCGATTCTTTACTTATTCAGTCTCTGTAGGGATATGTCCGCAGCAGACGAACATTATCTCCGGTGGGCCTATTCTCGCAGGTCGCTGGTTGTGGGATCCGCTAAAGTCAGGCGGGGAGGTTGACGATAGTGCACGCTTTTCACAGGTCCGGACACTTGTGATTGGCAGAAGTACGCGCCCTTATTGTCTGGACGCGTACGAGGCCCCACCTGTGGGACTTGGCTGAACGCCTCTAAGCCAGGTCCCTTGGGTTCCAGGGTCTGGCCATCACTCGCCATCTGCTCGTGGTGTCGATGTCTCGGAGATTTGACGCTGTTCCGCCAGCGTCTGCAGCCTACCTTGTGCCAGACGTATTGGTTACCCATTCCTCTGGAATACACAAGATTAGGCCGAGAGAGGGAACATGTCGTTTGGGCACCACATGTTTCTCTGAAGCTCTGCTCAGGCATTGTGATGGAATATTGGCCACATTCCAACTCACATACTTTTGTCTGTCAAGACTGCAAGGTGCCACTCATATATATATATATATATATATATATATATATATATATATATATATATATATATATATATATATATATATATATATATATATATATATATATATATATGCATAATCTGTCACCTGTAGCCGATATTATTTTGCGGTATATCTCAAGAACATAACCGCGTTCGCAATGAACACGTCACAAGTACATAACCGTGTCTTGCCTTCACAATAATCCCCGATGTGGTCGCCCATGCAGCTGAGGCAGTGGCCTGTGTCCTTGACACACATTTTGTCTTGGCAATGTTTCGGGCATGTCAAGGTGCAATTTTTCCCGTACATGCCAGCAATGCATTCTGCGAACACCAACATTAGTACTGTGTCGATTGAATTCGATTTATACATTTTTTGAGAACACAGGATCAAATATGCAACAAATCGAATAGGATGTACAACATGCAGTAGAATATGATGTAGAACATGCAACAGAATAGGATGTTTAACATGCAATTGAAGATAATGTTGAACATGCAGAATAATGATCTTAGAAATGTAATAGACTCATGTAAGAAATTCAGTAGAATGCAACGTGGAACATGTCGTAGAGTATGATATAGGACACACAGTAGAATGTGACATAGAACATGCAATATAATATGATGAAGAATATATAGTAGAATATGACATAAACATGTAATATAATGGCATTATTAATGTTCAGTATTCGGCTGTTAGTAAACATAAAAGATCTCAAAGAGAAGGCAACGATGAAAAATTATGAGTGTCACGAAACCACTCGGTTCGCCTCGGGATATTTTTCTGCTTGGGAAATGTCTGTTGAGATATCGGGCAGCCGGATGAAAATTTACTGACCGAGGGGGAAGAGCCAGTAAATAACTCCACCCCGACAATAGCGATTGCTCGCCCTTGAAGAAGAATCCAGAAACCTGGTGGCGAAAACTGAGTTCCACCCCTACGGATTGCGCAAGTCTGGCGCACAGCCGCAGTGGTACATCCAACACACAAAGAGTCAGTTGCAAGCTGAACTCGCACGCAGACAGACGACATTATGGCCCTGTGATTGGTTATGGAGAGCGGGACGACACATGTTTTGATGAGTTTTAGAGAACTTTGACATCATGTCCTATTGAATTGGCAACGGCTCCCATATCTACTGTTGGCCTGTTTGTGTGAAGGTACGTGTACAGTTTTATTTTTCGTTAGCAATGCTGTGTCGGTGTTTCGTAACGCGTGATGGCTAGGACGCGTGTGCTGACCGTCGCGAGAAAGTAGGTCAGGTGTGAACTGTGGTAGGCTTGTGTTTTAAAACTGTAATTTAAGCCTGTTGCAAACGTGTGTTTACCAGCTTTGTACTGCAAAGATATTTATTAGATTAGCAGCGCGCGGCTTATTCATAGCCACTGTAGATCAGGCAAATCAGGGTCAGGGAAACGAGACCTGTAATTCGAGTTCACACATGGCCAACTTCATGAACTCGAGCGTCGGCCAGTTCGGAGTGGCTGAACCATTACCCGAAGCGAAACCGGAAGTAGATTAAGGAGTGGCATCGTGTTTAGCGTGTTAGGTATCGATGAACTCGGGCTGAGTAAGACGAATCGATTGCATCGGTCGGCAGAAACCTCCGAGGTCGTATCGGGAGTCGAACATCGTGTCACGTGGTGGGGCGACCACTGGCTTTCTTCTTGGCTTTCCTCACATCTGTCTTTTAATTAGTATCCTTCGACGGAATACCAGCTTAATATATAGTGGATTCCTGAGAGGTTGACAATGGGGGAAGTGACCGATGCGACAGGATTATTCATATGGAAAAGGACACCGTTCTAAATGCCCCGACCTGGGACCAGGGAGGGGAGAACGGGATGTGGATTTCTGCTACAGGTGTTTACCCTGTATATTCTATTGGATCTATTGGATATGGTACCTGCGGCACGGGACGACATACCATCTTGCTGATAACTGGGAGGGGGTTTCGGATGTGATGCCGTCGGCCCTCTTTCAGGGTCATTCTGCTTATGGCTATCACTAACTCAGTACCCCTTTATGTTATGTAGCTGTCTGCAGGATAGGACAACCTCTCAGCGACAGGAGACAGGAACCTTTGAACCCACCTCTACTTCGGTCCGGAGAAGATGAGGCTTTCAGTCAGCTACCGGTCCAGTCCTAGGCCCAGTTCATCCTTGGCAGATGCGCGCAGCCAATGAGGAAGTCGAGATATTTAAGGGAAGGATCCGCCTGCTGAGGGACTATGGGTAGGAGTGTATGCGCTGAAGGTAAGCTTGAGTCACACTACTTTCACCGAGTATTATTCTTCCCCAGGTTCTACCTTCCTGAGAGCTACGTAAAGATCTGGTGACGGGTCCAGTGAGCCGGACCAAGTCAAGAGAAGTTGTGAGCAGTCTTTGGCCACCGCAATGATTTCCGAGTGTACCTAACCCGAGAGTCTACATCGGAGTATGCGACCAGCTGCAACTTTGCCAGCGAAGCGTCACGTAACCAGAATCTGACACGATGGTTTCGATTGTTATTTGGGTAATGATCTTCCACGCAAGGCAAGTACACTTGTCAAGTTCTTGTCCAAGATGTGCAGACTATCTACAGAGCCACCGCCAGTTAATGAACTCTTGCATCTTTACCAAGTGCCCATCCACTCAGGCTTCTGTTTATGATTATGCTGGAGGGGTCCTCCACCAGTGACTTGATTGTCTTTAGCCAGCATATAGGGAGACAGAGAACTCTCCCCTTTTCAGCAGTCTACGTGCAACGTTGTGAGGGTACATCAGATGGTTACAGGTCCCCGGCCACACCAGAGACATTGGGACATGTCTATTAAATAGTGTGAGCCGGTTTTTCAGGTCATCACAGACACGAGGTTTCAGATACCCTTGAGTCGATCCGGTCACCATCCTGTCAACTTTAAGAAGACGAGATCTGGCAGGAGACTGGATACAAGCGGTGAAGTGGTACTAGAGTTGACCTGTAGAGTGATCCTCGTGACTTGTCCCGATGATGATACCTCTACCCTGAGACTGCTCGAGCACGTCACTGTCTTGTCTCACCTAGATATACAGTGAGGCCTTTCTCGGAGTCATCATCATCATCCTCATTCATTTTTTTATAATACACCATCTTGTTTACATAGATAGATACCAGAGTTGTGTCATGTTTTCAGGACGAGGTTGAAAGGGGTAAAGTCCCTTGGTTGCTAGTGAGGGAGATAGTGATCCAAGGGTTGAAGGGGTTTTGTGGACTGAGAGAACCTATGTCCCGGGGCTAAAGACATCCCATTGTTAAAGTGTGATAGCAGGTTCCCCTCACCCAAGGGAGTGTTATGCCAATGAGAAAGAACTAAATGAAATATGTGTAACACTACCTATAGAAAGAAAAACAATGGAAAAAGATTGGGATATGTTCAAATTAAGTTGTCTAAATACTGCAAAAATAACACGTGGAACAACGAAAAGAGATACACATGGGTAAAAGAAAGGACAAACAGGAAACATATAACAAGTGAGGAAAAGAAAAATTTATAGTGATTACACAGTATATAGAACAATTAGACACGCAGACGGAACATAACAGAAAAACAAAAAGACTTGGATGAATAAGAAGAACCATAAATAAAAACTACAAAGAGGCAACTTCTACGACGTGAAAACCAGAGCAGAACCCTTAGACCAAATTTAAATAATTAACAGCGAATAAGAAGAACCAAGATGTGAATAAAACCATATCCTAATAAGATGGAAGCAGATCTTCGAACAACTTCTTAACATTCAATCTTATGCCACATAATCATCATCATCATCATCACCATCATCATCATCATCATCATCATCATCATCATCATCATCATCATCATCATCATCATCATCATCATATCACCATCACCAGCATCATCATCATCATCACCATCATCATCAACATCATCATCATCATCATCATCATCATCATCATCATCATCATCTTCCACTTCCGCCGTCAAGCGTCGTGGGAAGGAATAATTTGCGTTCCAGTGCCCGGTGGGCGGCACTGGATAGTGTCATTCCGTGTGGGTGTACAATGTCTTTGATGTTGTCAATTTATTTTCTTATTGGACACCCTCTGGGTCTCGTCGCAGATGATCTTTGATGTAAGGCTAGTGATGGTAGGTGTTGGTGTTGCATTCTAACGACATGGCCAAACCACTTGATCTTCTGCCTTTCAATAAATGTGGCACAAGGTGTTGATCCCACAGTCTGTCTGATAACAGCATTTCTTACTCGGTCTCGGATTGTTAGGTTGGCAGCTCTCCTCAGGCATCTCATCTCGCAGGTGTTGATTTTGCGAAAGTGTGATTTGGATAAAGTCCAGGTTTGAGATTGGTAGCACAGGGTGGTGTGAATATGTTGCTTATTATTATGCGGGATTGGGTATATTTGCATGTTTCAGTAAGAGTGATAGTTGATATGTAAGTGCACTAGCTTTTTGACATCTGATTTCGATTTCTCTTTCCAATCTGCCATATTCTGTCTTCATACTTCCAAGATATTTGAATTATTTAACTTGTTTCAGAGTTGTGCTATTTATCTGTGTGCTTAATGGGTCTGGCGATCTGCTAACTTGCATTACTTCGATTTTGGCTGTGTGTATACTCATATTGTATCTGCTGCAGGTTGATCTCAGATTATTAATATGATGTTGTAGTCTGCAATCATCGCTGTAAAACAGGCACTGATCGTCTGCAAATAGAAGTTCATTTATTTCCTGTGGATCATTTGTTTCATCTGGAGTAAAGAGTTCTAAATGTTCTGAATCTGCTTTATCAAGACTTGTTTCTTTGGATATTCTGTCAATGTAGACATTAAAAGCAGAGGAGAGAGCACACATCCCTGTCTCACTCATGTATTGACTGTAAATATGTCTGATATTCCTTCTTGTGTTCTTAATGCACTTCGGCTCGAGTGGTACATGGCTATGAGGTTTTCTAGCAATTGCCCTTGTATCCCATAGTCTTCATGGATGGTCCATAATGTGTATCTATCTACTCTATCGAAAGCCTTTTCCTGATCTACACACACAATATTCTGCTGGTTACTATATTCGATAGTTTTTTTTCCACATATTTGTCTAAGTGTAATTAAAGTAGCAAAATAGGTAGGAACATCGTGGCTACATAGAATAGTTAACCATGTTTAGGTAGAGCAACAGACATCACGAGACTGGGGAAGCGCCATAATTATCCCATTTGGGGTAACCAAAGGCAGTAAAAGAGACTGCACACAATACAGGAGCATTTCCATTTTGAAACATACTGGAAAAACATGCTGTCAAATTCTTGAGAAAAGATTACGGCTTACAAGAGAACCCCACCTAAGCAAGACAAAACGTGAATGTAGGAAATCCAAAGGATGTACTTATGCCATCTTTGCTCTTAGACAACTTATAGAAAATGCAATAGAATTTAATGACACACTCTACTTAGATTTTGTCGACCAAGAAAAGGCATTTGCTAGAGTGGAAAGAAACACGCTGTGAGAAATTCTTAAACGATATAGAGAGAGTAAACATTTAACAAACGTATGTAGAAACGTACACAACTGTAACAAGATGACCCAATTCAGGTGTCTTCACCATGGAGAATCCCTATAGGCCGGGATTAGCAGAGTTGTTTCCCTTCTAGGCTATTTAAAACTCGGGGGAACACGACTGACTTCTTCTGTTCTAGACGTTTCTACTACAGTCGAGTGAATGTTCGGTTGAGTTAGCGACATGCACCCAATCACATAGGACATCACTCAACAGGTGTTTCACAAGGACGTGTCTTTCTCTGTGAATAACTAGAAGCTCGCGTGTTGAGTGGTGTACGCAACTCAACGGGCTAGCTTTGTCAGTGTCAGTCGCACCCCAGCTATTAATTTTAGCAGACGTAGAATTAGATCTGTCAAAATCCTTGTCTTCAACGCGCTTGCCAGTACCCGACATTGAGACGGCCGAAATCTACAGTGTCTCTTATTCTAAGGTAAAGCCAGAATTACTTAGTCTTTGTTCGTATCCAGCCGCAATACGCAAACATAAATATTGCCATCCCGCTGTTTTTGCCGAAACAGATTTCATGAATAATTTAGTATCATTATCGATCGCGCCCGTTGCACAATCTAGTCTAAGGTCGAGTGTTAACTACCTGCGTTCTAACGGTACAATGATGTGTGTAGATTTTGGATTATAGCTCAGTCCTTTACAAAGGCACTGTGTTACGAAATATATATAATAATTGTGTGTTGTTAACATCCACATTTATTAGTTAAAGAGTAGAATTACTAGAAAAGTAGCACGGCTAGTGTGGATTGTCCTTTTTTCAATATGGTAGGGTTACTGTAATGTAAATTGGTAAATACAATTTGATTTGACGTACAAATCTACAGGTTCTTTTACTGCTGGGATGGGGATCGGTGTGTTTCGGTACCTGATGACTAGAGTTGCAGCACAGAATGTTCGCCCGACTGCTGTGGTGAGCCTGTCTACATGCAGATGCGAGGCCATCTACATAGGCATTGCAGGGTTTCGGAACACATTCCGAATTGGTTGGACAAGATACTACACACAGAAGATGGTAGCCTAGGCAGGCCGACACACCGGAACAGTCCTGCTTCATCGGTCGCGAGACATGTGCTCGAGAGTGGTCATGTGGTTGAAAGAAACAGTGCCTTCCGTGTGTTGTTCAACACACAAAGTAGTCGATTGTTAAAGTTTTCTGAAGCTATAATAATCAACCTTCTTAAGCCGTCCTTGTGCAGGCAGAAAGACATGTTAGTCAGTTTAAATTACCGTGGTAGACAATCGACATTACTGTGCGAACATGTGTATATTTCAGTTTGAAGGATTTATCTAATTAATTCACGTAAGTTATGTGATTTCTGCAGTATGTACTTAACGAGATGCAACGAAATATTCCAGGCAATAAATCGTGCAATCTATTGTTTGTGTCTTCGTTATTCAAATTCATCACGGGAAAACATTGTTTTGAATAAATATTCATCTAAAAGACAGCCTCCTGAAAAAAAAAAAAGAAACAAAAAGTAAAGAGCTTCAAGTACTTAGGAAGGAAACTATCATCAAGTGGCAGATGGTAATTAAATGATATAAGGCAAACCAACTTATCGGATAAATGACGTCAGTACTAAAATGCAATCTCGTATTAATATATAATTAAAAAGCACTCTACAACACAATCTTTCAACCAACTCTATGCTACCAACGCCAAAACTGGACAATGACAGAAACAGATAACATAAAATTACAACAAAAGAAATGAGATTCCTGAGAATAATACTCAATGTATCAAAAAGAAAGAAAATCAGAAATTTAAAAAAAAACATTACAAATCAGAACTAAGGTGGAGGTTATAGAAGCGATAGATTTTATCAGAAAATAGCAAGTTAAACGGTTTCGCCATATAACTAGATTAGCAACTAACATTATACCACAGCAAGCAATGAAGTACAGATAAGATGGAAGCAGAAGAAGAGGCCGGCCACTTAAACGATGGTCAAAGGGATTAGCAGAGCCCACTGGAATCTCGATACAAGAAGCCCATAAACGGGCACTTTTCTGCTATTTATGCTTCACCTCGACACCGCAAAGTAGACGAGTAACAAGATGCGATGAATGACTAGTATGGTAGCATATTTGGTTAATGTGTAACTGTTAGGACGTTACGCCGACAATGCCAATTGAGCGGTTGAGTGGAGTCTCGTTTCCTGCCCTAGATATTGGCTACGAGAGGAACAGACTGACCACTTTTTAGCCAGTGCACTCCGACCTAGAGAAAGTGATGGTTCTAACACTTGACATAATCACAGCAGGCTTATTTGTGTCTTTTGTGTGTGTTGTTGTTATGGTATTACAACGACGTGTTTTCTTTTATTAATGGTAACATTATTTGTTGTCTGAAGACTTTCTTTTGTATTATATTCAAAGTAAAATTTGTTTCACAGTACGAACCATTGCAAAATAGCCCAAAACTTGATTTATCACAGAAGCAGTGTCCAGTTTTTTGGTCACAGGGGTTGGTACAGTGGACAGAACATTGCTTGGTACAATCTTCGCCATAGTGACCCGACAGGCATTCTGCAACACAACATGACATGTAATAGTTATAGAACATTTGATGAGAAAGTTGTTGCTTTTGTTACCTGACTCGTATTCTGTAACATGATACAGTTATACCATGTTTGATCAAATAATTATTTTTCTCGTACATGTGTTATAACTGTATTGATAAGGGAGCTGTTTTTCGCAGATAATGGTGCAATTACGACCCACATTGAGGAAAAGTTACAATCTGATATATCGCTATTTATTCTAACCACTGCTTGTTGGTCTAGATAGAGCATTCTTATTAATTGTATTATATATGATGGAAAGCCCATATTCCTTAAGATTTCCCAAAGTTGCTGATGTTGTACACAGTCAAATGCCTATGAATAATCCACAAAACGTGAGAATAGGTTTACATTAAATTCTCTGCACTTCTCTATTATTAAACGCATGTGATCTTGCACACTTGACACACATACACAAATAAAAACATACGCACATGTATACACACATACACATACATATGCATATATGCATATACACGTAAGCACACATATACTGGACATAGACATACCCACACATATACACATACACATACATACAAACATACACGCGTACACACACATATACACACATACACACATACAGAAATAGGCATACCACACATACACACATATGCACACACTCACACATACACACATACATACACACATAATCACATATACAAACATGCACACGTACACACATACACACAGACACATAGCCACACATACATACACATATGCACACACATACACATGGAAACATACACACATGTACACACATACACAAATACATACACACATGCTCACACGTTCACACACACACATGCACACACACACACACACACACACACACACACACACACACAAATACAAAGATACACCACTGCAATGTCAGTCAAGGTGAGGGAGAGAATTACATTGACTAAATCGTGATGTATGACAGAGATGCGTGAACAATTAACTGACACATGGGGAATTGTGTAGAGTCTGCAGAGATGTAAATGCATAGAATGATGCATAGAGCACCGCGGACGGGTGGATTGAGGAGCGAATATATCTTGATAGCAGATAACTCACAAAGGGAGCTGGTTACTGGAGTCAGAGGAATACAGTCCACATTATGTAGGGAATTCATTGAATGGGGATATATGGAGTATTTCATCACAACGGGAAGGTTGGATGGGGACGGCCGTGGTTGACCAGCTGAGAAAATGTTGGACAGTTTGACATCATGGCGAAAAGATCGGCCTATGACAGTGGGAACAATTTATAGAGATGATTGTGTGCGCGTGACAACAGACAAAGAGAAAGGGGAGGCGTTTCTCCAGAGATTTTTAGAGCAGACCAATCATAGTGATGCAGACACCAGGGATGCAGTTAAAAACCATGGTCTGGCAAGAATGAGACAGCGGGGAGTGGCGAAGGGATCTGGCCGTCGATCGACGCTCAGAGGAAAGGCGAGACGGACATATAATCAGATTGCTACTGGTACTATTAGTGTTGGAACTCTTCTCTGGCTGCTGAGGATGGGGACGGAGCGCTTATGGGAATGCCCCGAATGCTGTGATGTCGATTCCTAAGTCATTCAATCAATCAATCAATCAGTTTGACATCAAGTTATAGACGAACAACTGTACCTGAAATGATTATCAGCACACGAAACAGAGAGCTGTGGCCGGACACGATGACCAACCCACACGACGTGGACTATAAGCAGAAGATGTATGCATGTACGTACCGTCGCAACGAGAGCCACCAAAGCCCTTTGCACAGGTACACGCTCCAGAGGCGGGGTCACACGGAGTCTCACAATTATTGGAGCAATTCCATGCACAGTCCATTCCGAAATGACCAGGTGCACAATCTGCAGGAATGTTGAACACAATTGGTAATCAATATCCGTATACTGCCAACAATTGTCACTACTGCTCTTAGTAACTTGCATTGTTGAAGTTAATTGCATATTCTTTACAGCATGTCGCAGTCGATACAAGCATTGTTATGTTGTAATCTCTTAGCAACTTTAAGTTCAGTAGTGTGACATTGCTTTCTGAACGATCGGTACCTATACCATTTCGTACAAAAAAAGGAAAAAAAAGAAAAGAAAACGCAAGGCGGTCATCTGCCAAATCACCCTCAGCTGTGTTTCAAACACGTGTATGCGGGATTTCGAACTGCGCCCATAAACATTAGCCACGGAGCCGGCACTTTGCATTGTAGGACAGTGAGAGGGGTGGAATGTGAATGATAACGAGTGCGTTGACACGAATACCCAGAGAAGTGCTCACCACGGTGCTGGGTTGGAGTTCGTTAACAATACACTACCTGCATTCTTGGAGCAGACAGTGTCCACCTGGGCTCATGTCGGACAGTTCATGTCTGGTGTGCGTGCACCCCACGTTGCCCCTTCATGATGGAGCAGACAGTGTACACCTGGGGGCTCATGTCGGACAGTTCATGTCATGTCTGGTGTGCGTGCACCCCACGTTGCCCCTTCATGATGGAGCAGACAATGTCCACCTGGGCTCATGTCGGACAGTTCATGTCATGTCTGGTGTGCGTGCACCCCACGTTGCCCTTCATATGGAGCAGACAGTTCATGTCATGTCTGGTGTGCGTGCACCCCACGTTGCCCCTTCATGATGGAGCAGACAGTGTCCACCTGGGGGCTCATGTCGGACAGTTCATGTCATGTCTAGTGTGCGTGCACCCCACGTTGCCCCTTCATGATGGAGCAGACAGTGTCCACCTGGGGGCTCATGTCGGACAGTTCATGTCATGTCTGATGTGCGTGCACCCCACGTTGCCCCTTCATGATGGAGCAGACAGTGTCCACCTGGGGGCTCATGTCGGACAGTTCATGTCATGTCTGGTGTGCGTGCACCCCACGTTGCCCCTTCATGATGGAGCAGACAGTGTCCACCTGGGCTCATGTCGGCCAGTTCATGTCATGTCTGGTGTGCGTGCACCCCACGTTGCCCCTTCATGATGGAGCAGACAGTGTCCACCTGGGGGCTCATGTCGGACAGTTCATGTCATGTCTGGTGTGCGTGCACCCCACGTTGCCCCTTCATGATGGAGCAGACAGTGTCCACCTGGGGGCTCATGTCGGACAGTTCATGTCATGTCTGGTGTGCGTGCACCCCACGTTGCCCCTTCATGATGGAGCAGACAGTGTCCACCTGGGGGCTCATGTCGGACAGTTCATGTCATGTCTGGTGTGCGTGCACCCCACGTTGCCCCTTCATGATGGAGCAGACAGTGTCCACCTGGGGGCTCATGTCGGACAGTTCATGTCATGTCTGGTGTGCGTGCACCCCACGTTGCCCCTTCATGATGGAGCAGACAGTGTCCACCTGGGGGCTCATGTCGGACAGTTCATGTCATGTCAGGTGTGCGTGCACCCCACGTTGCCCCTTCATGATGGAGCAGACAGTGTCCACCTGGGATAATGTCGGACAGTTCATGTCATGTCAGGTGTGCGTGCACCCCACGTTGCCCCATCATGATGCACCTCTCCGCAGATGTGAATCTCCAGTTGTGGTCTCTCACACTTGGCTAGCTCTGAGCTTGGCGGGGAGGCACGGGGTTCTATAACACATGGCTAGCTATGAGCTTGGCGGGGAGGCACGGGGTTCTATAACACTTGGCTAGCTCTGAGCTTGGCGGGGAGGCACGGGGTTCTATAACACAGCACACATGGCTAGCTATGAGCTTGGCGGGGAGGCACGGGGTTCTATAACACTTGGCTAGCTATGAGCTTGGCGGGGAGGCACGGGCTTCTATAACACTTGGCTAGCTATGAGCTTGGCGGGGAGGCACGGGGTTCTATAACACAGCACACTTGGCTAGCTATGAGCTTGGCGGGGAGGCACGGGGTTCTATAACACTTGGCTAGCTATGAGCTTGGCGGGGAGGCACGGGGTTCTATAACACTTGGCTAGCTATGAGCTTGGCGGGGAGGCACGGGGTTCTATAACACTTGGCTAGCTTTGAGCCTGGCGGGGAGGCACGGGGTTCTATAACACTTGGCTAGCTATGAGCTTGGCGGGGAGGCACGGGGTTCTATAACACTTGGCTAGCTATGAGCTTGGCGGGGAGGCACGGGGTTCTATAACACTTGGCTAGCTATGAGCTTGCGGGGAGGCACGGGGTTCTATACACTTGGCTAGCTATGAGCTTGGCGGGGAGGCACGGGGTTCTATACACACTTGGCTAGCTATGAGCTTGGCGGGAGGCACGGGGTTCTATAACACTTGGCTAGCTATGAGCTTGGCGGGGAGGCACGGGGTTCTATAACACTTGGCTAGCTATGAGCTTGGCGGGGAGGCACGGGGTTCTATAACACTTGGCTAGCTATGAGCTTGGCGGGGAGGCACGGGGTTCTATAACACTTGGCTAGCTATGAGCTTGGCGGGGAGGCACGGGGTTCTATAACACTTGGCTAGCTTTGAGCCTGGCGGGGAGGCACGGGGTTCTATAACACTTGGCTAGCTATGAGCTTGGCGGGGAGGCACGGGGTTCTATAACACTTGGCTAGCTATGAGCTTGGCGGGGGAGGCACGGGGTTCTATAACACTTGGCTAGCTATGAGCTTGCGGGGAGGCACGGGGTTCTATAACACTTGGCTAGCTATGAGCTTGGCGGGGAGGCACGGGGTTCTATAACACTTGGCTAGCTATGAGCTTGGCGGGAGGCACGGGGTTCTATAACACTTGGCTAGCTATGAGCTTGGCGGGGAGGCACGGGGTTCTATAACACTTGGCTAGCTATGAGCTTGGCGGGGAGGCACGGGGTTCTATAACACTTGGCTAGCTATGAGCTTGGCGGGGAGGCACAGGGTTCTATAACACTTGGCTAGCTATGAGCTTGGCGGGGAGGCACGGGGTTCTATAACACTTGGCTTAGCTATGAGCTTGGCGGGGAGGCACGGGTTCTATAACACTTGCTAGCTATGAGCTTGGCGGGGAGGCACGGGGTTCTATAACACTTGGCTAGCTATGAGCTTGGCGGGGAGGCACGGGGTTCTATAACACTTGGCTAGCTATGAGCTTGGTGGGGAGGCACGGGGTTCTATAACACCTTGGCTAGCTATGAGCTTGGGGGGGAGGCACGGGGTTCTATAACACTTGGCTAGCTATGAGCTGGGGGGGGGGGGGGAGGCACGGGGTTCTATAACACTTGGCTAGCTATGAGCTTGGGGGGAGGCACGGGGTTCTATAACACTTGGCTAGCTCTGAGCTTGGTGGGGAGGCACGGGGTTCTATAACACTTGGCTAGCTCTGAGCTTGGTGGGGAGGCACGGGGTTCTATAACACTTGGCTAGCTCTGAGCTTGGTGGGGAGGCACGGGGGTTCTATATACACTTGGCTAGCTCTGAGCTTGGTGGGGAGGCACGGGGTTCTATAACACTTGGCAGCTATGAGCTTGGCGGAGAGGCACGGGGTTCTATAACACTTGGCTAGCTATGAGCTTGGCGGGGAGGCACGGGGTTCTATAACACAGACACCTTGGCTAGCTATGAGCTTGGCGGGGAGGCACGGGGTTCTATAACACTTGGCGAGCTATGAGCTTGGCGGGGAGGCACGGGTCTACAACACTGGCTAGCTTGAGCTTGGCGGGGAGGCACGGGGTCTACAACAGCTTGGCTAGCTATGAGCTTGTGCGGGGAGGCACGGGGTTCTATAACACATTGGCGAGCTATGAGCTTGGCGGGGAGGCACGGGTTCTATAACACTTGGCTAGCTATGAGCTTGGCGGGAGGCACGGGGTTCTATAACACTTGGCTAGCTATGAGCTTGGCGGGGAGGCACGGGGTTCTATAACACTTGGCTAGCTATGAGCTTGGCGGGGAGGCACGGGGTTCTATAACACTGGCTAGCTATGAGCTTGGCGGGGAGGCACGGGGTTTCTATAACACTTGGCTAGCTATGAGCTGGCGGGGAGGCACGGGGTTCTATAACACTTGGTAGCTATGAGCTTGGCGGGGAGGCACGGGGTTCTATAACACTTGGCTAGCTATGAGCTTGGCGGGGAGGCACGGGTTCATATATATAAACACTTGGCTAGCTTTGAGCTTGGCGGGGAGGCACGGGGTTCTAATAACACTTGGCTAGCTTTTGAGCTTGGCGGGAGGCACGGGTTCTATAAACATTGGCTAGCTTTGAGCTTGGCGGGGAGGCACGGGGTTCTATAACACTTGGCTAGCTTTGAGCTTGGCGGGGAGGCACGGGGTTCTATAAACACTTGGCTAGCTTTGAGCTTGGCGGGGAGGCACGGGGTTCTATAACACTTGGCTTAGCTATGAGCTGGCGGGAGGCACGGGGTCTATAACACTTGGCTAGCTTTGAGCCTGGCGGGGAGGCACGGGGTTCTATAACACTTGGCTAGCTATGAGCTTGGCGGGGAGGCACGGTTCTATAACACTGGCTAGCTATGAGCTTGGCGGGGAGGCACGGTGTTCTATAAAACACTTGGCTAGCTATGAGCTTGGCGGGGAGCACGGGGTTCTATAACACTTGGCTAGCTATGAGCTTGCGGGGAGGCACGGGGTTCTATAACACCTTGGCTAGCTATGAGCTTGGCGGGGAGGCACGGGGTTCTATAACACTTGCTAGCTATGAGCTTGGCGGGGAGGCACGGGTTCTATAACACTTGGCTAGCTATGAGCTTGGCGGGGAGGCACGGGGTTCTATACACAGCTTGGCTAGCTATGAGCTTGGCGGGGAGGCACGGGGTTCTATAACACTTGGCTAGCTATGAGCTTGGCGGGGAGGCACGGGGTTCTATAACACTTGGCTAGCTATGAGCTTGGAGGGATGCACGGGGTTCTATAAACACTTGGCTAGCTATGAGCTTGGCGGGGAGGCACGGGGTTCTATAACACAGCATTGGCTACTATGAGCTTGGCGGGGAGGCACGGGGTTCTATAACAGCTTGGCTAGCTATGAGCTTGGCGGGGAGGCACGGGGTTCTATAAACACTTGGCTAGCTATGAGCTTGGCGGGGAGGCACGGGGTTCTATAACACTTGGCTAGCTATGAGCTGGCGGGGAGGCACGGGGTTCTATAACACTTGGCTAGCTATGGAGCTTGGCGGGGAGGGCACGGGTTCTATACACTTGGCTAGCTATGAGCTTGGCGGGGAGGCACGGGGTTCTATAACACTTGGCTAGCTATGAGCTTGGCGGGAGGCACGGGGTTCTATAACACTTGGCTAGCATGAGCTTGGCGGGGAGGCACGGGGTTCTATAACACTGGCTAGCTATGAGCTTGGCGGGGAGGCACGGGGTTCTATAACACAGCACACTTGGCTAGCTATGAGCTTGGCGGGGAGGCACGGGGTTCTATAACACAGCACACTTGGCTAGCTATGAGCTTGGCGGGGAGGCAGGTGGTCTATAACACAGCACACTTGACTATCAATGAGCTTGGCGGAGAGGCAGGGGGTTGTATAACACAGCACACTTGGCTATCAATGAGCTTGGCGGGAAGGCAGAGGGTTCTGCAACACATATCACTTGGCTAGCTTTAAGCTTGGCGGGAGGCAGGGGGTCCAGCGACACAGCACACTTAGATCCGGTATTATGGCAGTGGGTCGAGAGAAGGATGTCTACACAAACAGCATTCACATTTTCCTATATTAGTGCACTCTCTACTATCAGCTGTGTCATTTATATTAGTGTGCTTTGGACTGTCAACTGTGTCACTTATATTAATTTTCTCTGGACTATCAACTTGTCATTTTTTTATAAGACAAATATAAGGAACATGGGAACGGTTCGTGATAGTGATAGGGAACTGTGCTGATAATGTCAAGGCACGGTCGGAGTCGGGTTCGACTCCTGCACCAGAATTCTGGGAAAGTGACATGGGCACGGTCGGAGTCGGGTTCGACTCCTGCACCAGAATTCTGGGAAAGTGACATGGGCACGGTCGGAGTCGGGTTCAGCTCCTGCACCAGAATTCTGGGAAAGTGACATGGGCACGGTCGGAGTCGGGTTAGACTCCTGCACCAGACGTCTGGGAAAGTGACATGGGCACGGTCGGAGTCGGGTTCGACTCCTGCACCAGACGTCTGGGAAAGTGACATGGGCACGGTCGGAGTCGGGTTAGACTCCTGCACCAGAATTTTGGGAAAGTGAAGGAACGATTGCTCACTTATCCCGCCATGTATTTAGGTGTCATCATCATCATGAACCATGCCGATAAGAGTTAGGTGGTCATGTTTCGCCATCTCACACGATCACTAGAGTCGTGGATCAGCTCATTGTTCTTGTCACGACAATATCACGTGGCCAAACCATCCCGATCGTAACTTCTCTGCCTTCTTGTTCTCTTCCCCTGGATCTTGCCAGTTGTCACCAAGTGCTCTCATTTATGTCTTCTCATAAGGTGGCCAAACAGTGTTGACTGGTTTCGTCTAATTTCTCTAATCAGTTTACGATTTACATGAGTTTTTTTTATAGAACGACGTTCTTTTTTTAATTTTTTTTTTATTATGCCCATGGTATTCTTTGCAGTTTCCTTAGACACCACTTTTCCACAGCCAACAGACGTTTCTCTTCTCCCCCCCCCCCCCCCCCCCCCCCTCACAGCTTGACTGCTCATTGTCCACGCTTCACAAGACTTTTTTGTCGTTGCAAAGGACATCAGTTTGTTTGGTCAGTATGTTTTTCATCGTGGAAGAGGCTACCTTCGCCATGGCGATTTTGTTCTAACCTCTTCAATGCATCTCCCGTCAGATAACACGACTGTTCCGAGATAGTTTTCGATTAGTCGATGGATCAATATCACGGCACACGTGTGTAACCCATAAGTGCTCCGTTCTACCCTTAACTCAAGCCTAAGTTCAGAGAATCTCAGCTCAGTTCACGAACTCCGAACCACCAGAGAGGATCCTGAAATACTTTCCGAGATAATTGTACCGATTCACTTGTTTAAGAATATTCTCATTTACTTGTATATTAATTGTGGTATTTCCTTCTTCCTAGTGACGACCATAATCTGTGTCTTGTTACAATTTAATTCTAACCCTAGTTGTTCACTGTATGCAAGAACCATATCTAATAAATGTTGCAGATCCTGCACTTTGTCTGCAATCAATACTCTAGCATTCGCATATCCAATGTTATTGATGTTTTGTTACCCCAATGATGATTCCTTCTATATCTCTGAAAATATATTTACAGTACAGGGAAAACATCTGGAGACATTACACGTCCCCGTCTCACACCTCTCTTAAAAAAAGCTGATATTGACCTACTTTATTATCAATCTTTATGGCAGATTGTTGTGTTCGATATATGCTATTTTCTGTTGTACAAGCCCAACGTCTATCCCATCAATTCGTAGATCTGAAAGCAGTCTTATCATGTTGACGTTTCTGACTTTATGGCAAGGCCTACTTCATGTCATAGCGTTATCGTATCATGGACCCATACTAAGAAACTGCTTCAATACTCCTTGTGCCCATCGTGTAAATATTTGAAGACACCCGAATATCTCTTTACTGTAGGGTATACTAAACCTGGACTCATATGTGTACCCAAGCTTCTCATCAATCGGACACACTTGTACCCAGGCTTCTCATGAATGACACTCACACGTCACTCACGCTTGTACAGAAGATTCTCTTGAATCACACACACTTATACAGCACTTCTCGTGAATTATACAAACACACATACGTGGACCCAAGCTTCTCGTGAATGGCGCACACACACACACACACACACACACACACACACACACAACACACACACACACACACACACACACACACGTACCCACGCTTCTCATAAATCATACACACACTTGTACCCAAGCTTCTCATAAATCACATACACACACATGTACCCACGCTTCTCATAAATCATACACACACTTGCACCCAAGCTTCTTATAAATCACACACACACACACACACACACACACACTTGCACCCAAGCTTCTTATAAATCAAACACACACATTGTACCCAAGCTTCTCATAAATCACACACACACACACACACACACACACACACACACACACTCACACACAAACACACACACTTGAACCCAAGCTTCTCATGACTCACACACACACTTTTACCAAAGCTTCTCATGAATCACACAGACACACACAAACACACACACACACACACCCACTTGTACCCAAGATTCTTGTGAATCACACACACACACACACACACACACACTTGTACCAACGCTTCTAATAAATCACACACACTCTTACCAACGCTTCTAATAAATCACACACACACACACACACACACACACACACACACACACTTCTATCCAAGCTTCTCGTTAATCACACACATAGTTGTACCCACGCTTCTCATAAATCACAAACGTGCAAAGACAAATTATAGTCACACACACACACACACACACACACAAACATTCTAGTATTCAAGTCTACCCAGTCTAAAATCCATCCATTCATCATGTGACATGCCGATAAGCGTGGGTGGTCATGTTTTGCTATCTCACTCGATCACCAGAGTCGTGGATCAGCTTCGTGTTCCTGTCTCAACCATGCCACGTGGCCAAGGCATCAAGGTATTTACCTCTCGGTCTTCCCCTTGGTCTCTCCCCTTCGATCTTGCCAGTTGTCAACAAGTTCTCCAAGTCATTTATTCTCATAACATGTCCAAAAAATGGTGACTGTCTAAAATGGATACCAGTAAATGGTACGGGATGTACATTCAACAGCGTAATTCTGCTACACGACAGATGGAGGGCCAGTGTGTCTATATGGTGTAATTCTGCTACAGGACAGATAGGGTACCAGTGTGTCTATACGGTGTAATTCTGCTACAGGACAGATGGGGTACCAGTGTGTCTATATGGTGTAATTCTGCTACAGGACAGATAGGGTACCAGTGTGTCTATACGGCGTAATTCTGCTAAAGGACAGATGGGGTACAAGTGTGTCTATATGGTGTAATTCTGCTACAGGACAGATAGGGTACCAGTGTGTCTATACGACGTAATTCTGCTATACGACAGATGGGGTGCCAGTGTGTCTATATAGTGTAACTCTGCTACAGGACAGATAGGGTACCAGTGTGTCTATATGGTGTAATTCTGTTACATGACAGATGGGGTACCAGTGTGTCTACATGGTGTAATTCTGCTACACGACAGATGGGGTACCAGTGTGTCTATATGGTGTAATGCTGCTACATGACAGATGGAGTACCAGTGTGTCTATATGGTGTAATTCTGCTACACGACAGATGGGGTACCGGTGTGTCTATATGGTGTAATTCTGCTACACGACAGATGGGGTACCAGTGTGCCTATATGGTGTAATTCTGCTACACGACAGATGGGGTACCAGTGTGCCTATATGGTGTAATTCTTCTACACGACAGATGGGGTACCAGTGTGTCTATATAGTGTAATTCTGCTATACGACAGATGGGGTACAAGTGTGTCTATATAGTGTAATTCTGCTACATGACAGATGGGGTACCAGTGTGTCTATATGGTGTAATTCTGCTACAGGACAGATGGGTTGCCAGTGTGTCTATATAGTGTAATTCTGCTACAGGACAGATGGGGTACCAGTGTGTCTACATGGTGTAATGCTGCTACAGGACAGATGGGGTACCAGTGTGTCTACATGGTGTAATGCTGCTACATGACAGATGGGGTACCAGTATGTCTATATGGTGTAATTCTGCTACATGACAGATGGGGTACCAGTGTGTCTATATGGTGTAATTCTGCTACAGGACAGATGGGTTGCCAGTGTGTCTATATAGTGTAATTCTGCTACAGGACAGATGGGGTACCAGTGTGTCTACATGGTGTAATGCTGCTACATGACAGATGAGGTACCAGTGTGTCTATATGGCGTAATTCTGCTACACGACAGATGGGGTACCAGTGTGTCTATATGGTGTAATTCTGCTACATGACAGATAGGGTACCAGTGTGTCTATATGGCGTAATACTGCTACACGACAGATGGGGTACCAGTGTGTCTATACGGCGTAATTCTGCATCACGACAGATGGGGTACAAGTGTGTCTATATGGCGTAATTCTGCTACATGACAGATAGGATACCAGTGTGTCTATATGGTGTAATTCTGCATCACGACAGATAGGGTACCAGTGTGTCTATACGGCGTAATTCTGCTACATGACAGATGGGGTACCAGTGTGTCTATATGGTGTAATTCTGCTACATGACAGATGGGGTACCAGTGTGTCTATATGGTGTAATTCTGCTACATGACAGATAGGGTACCAGTGTGTCTATATGGCGTAATTCTGCTACATGACAGATAGGGTACCAGTGTGTCTATATGGCGTAATTCTGCATCACGACAGATGGGGTACCAGTGTGTCTATATGGCGTAATTCTGCTACATGACAGATGGGGTACCAGTGTGTCTATATGGTGTAAATCTCCTACATGACAGATAGGGTACCAGTTTGTCTATATGGCGTAATGCTGCTACATGACAGATGGGGTACCAGTGTGTCTATACGGCGTAATTCTGCTACACGACAGATGGGGTACAAGTGTGTCTATATGGCGTAATGCTGCTACATGACAGATGGGGTACCAGTGTGTCTATACGGCGTAATTCTGCTTCATGACAGATAGGGTACCAGTGTGTTTATATGGCGTAATTCTGCTACAAGACAGATGGGGTACCAGTATGTCTATATGGCGTAATGCTGCTACACGACAGATGGGGTACCAGTGTGTCTATATGGCGTAATTCTGCTACACGACAGATGGGGTACCAGTGTGTCTATATGGTGTAATTCTGCTACATGACAGATGGGGATACCAGTGTTTCTATATGGCGTAATGCTGCTACACGACAGATGGGGTACCAGTGTGTCTATATGGTGTAATTCTGCTACATGACAGATGGGGTACCAGTGTGTCTATATGGCGTAATGCTGCTACATGACAGATGGGGTACCAGTGTGTTTATATGGTGTAATTCTGCTACACGACAGATGGGGTACCAGTGTGTCTATATGGTGTAATTCTGCTACATGACAGATGGGGTACCAGTGTGTCTATATGGTGTAATTCTGCTACACGACAGATGCGGTACCAGTGTGTCTATATGGTGTAATTCTGCTACACGACAGATGGGGTACCAGTGTGTCTATATGGTGTAATTCTGCTACACGACAGATGGGGTACCAGTGTGTCTATATGGCGTAATTCTGCTACACGACAGATGGAGTACCAGTGTGTCTATATGGTGTAATTCTGCTACACGACAGATGGGGTACCAGTGTGTCTATATGGCGTAATTCTGCTACATGACAGATTTGGTACCAGTGTGTCTATATGGTGTAATTCTGCTACATGACAGATGGGGTACCAGTGTGTCTATATGGCGTAATGCTGCTACATGACAGATAGGGTACCAGTGTGTCTATATGGCGTAATTCTGCTACATGACAGATGGGGTACCAGTGTGTCTATATGGTGTAATTCTGCTACAGGACAGATGGGTTGCCAGTGTGTCTATATAGTGTAATTCTGCTACAGGACAGATGAGGTACCAGTGTGTCTACATGGTGTAATGCTGCTACATGACAGATGGGGTACCAGTATGTCTATATGGTGTAATTCTGCTACATGACAGATGGGGTACCAGTGTGTCTATATGGTGTAATTCTGCTACATGACAGATGGGGTACCAGTGTGTCTACATGGTGTAATTCCTGCTACACGACAAATGGGGTACCAGTGTGTCTATATGGTGTAATGCTGCTACATGACAGATGGAGTACCAGTATGTCTATATGGTGTAATTCTGCTACATGAGAGATGGGGTACCAGTGTGTCTATATGGCGTAATTCTGCTACATGACAGATGGGGTACCAGTGTGTCTATATGGTGTAATTCTGCTACATGACAGACAGAGTACCAGTGTTTCTATATGGCGTAATTCTGCTACATGACAGATGGGGTACCAGTGTGTCTATACGGAGAATGCTGCTACATGACAGATGGGGTACCAGTGTGTCTATATGGTGTAATTCTGCTACACGACAGATGGGTTACCAATGTGTCTATATGGCGTAATTCTGCTACATGACAGATGGGGTACCAGTGTGTCTATATGGCGTAATTCTGCTACACGACAGATGGGGTACCAGTGTGTCTATATGGTGTAATTCTGCTACATGACAGATAGGGTACCAGTGTGTCTATATGGCGTAATACTGCTACACGACAGATGGGGTACCAGTGTGTCTATACGGCGTAATTCTGCATCACGACAGATGGGGTACAAGTGTGTCTATATGGCGTAATTCTGCTACATGACAGATAGGGTACCAGTGTGTCTATACGGCGTAATTCTGCATCACGACAGATAGGGTACCAGTGTGTCTATACGGCGTAATTCTGCTACATGACAGATGGGGTACCAGTGTGTCTATATGGTGTAATTCTGCTACATGACAGATAGGGTACCAGTGTGTCTATATGGCGTAATTCTGCTACATGACAGATAGGGTACCAGTGTGTCTATATGGCGTAATTCTGCATCACGACAGATGGGGTACCAGTGTGTCTATATGGCGTAATTCTGCTACATGACAGATGGGGTACCAGTGTGTCTATATGGTGTAAATCTGCTACATGACAGATAGGGTACCAGTTTTGTCTATATGGCGTAATGCTGCTACATGACAGATGGGGTACCAGTGTGTCTATACGGCGTAATTCTGCTACACGACAGATGGGGTACAAGTGTGTCTATATGGCGTAATGCTGCTACATGACAGATGGGGTACCAGTGTGTCTATACGGCGTAATTCTGCTTCATGACAGATAGGGTACCAGTGTGTTTATATGGCGTAATTCTGCTACAAGACAGATGGGGTACCAGTATGTCTATATGGCGTAATGCTGCTACACGACAGATGGGGTACCAGTGTGTCTATATGGCGTAATTCTGCTACACGACAGATGGGGTACCAGTGTGTCTATATGGTGTAATTCTGCTACATGACAGATGGGGATACCAGTGTTTCTATATGGCGTAATGCTGCTACACGACAGATGGGGTACCAGTGTGTCTATATGGTGTAATTCTGCTACATGACAGATGGGGTACCAGTGTGTCTATATGGCGTAATGCTGCTACATGACAGATGGGGTACCAGTGTGTTTATATGGTGTAATTCTGCTACACGACAGATGGGGTACCAGTGTGTCTATATGGTGTAATTCTGCTACATGACAGATGGGGTACCAGTGTGTCTATATGGTGTAATTCTGCTACACGACAGATGCGGTACCAGTGTGTCTATATGGTGTAATTCTGCTACACGACAGATGGGGTACCAGTGTGTCTATATGGTGTAATTCTGCTACACGACAGATGGGGTACCAGTGTGTCTATATGGCGTAATTCTGCTACACGACAGATGGAGTACCAGTGTGTCTATATGGTGTATTTCTGCTACACGACAGATGGGGTACCAGTGTGTCTATATGGCGTAATTCTGCTACATGACAGATGGGGTACCAGTGTGTCTATATGGTGTAATTCTGCTACATGACAGATGGGGTACTAGTGTGTCTATATGGCGTTATGCTGCTACATGACAGATGGGGTACCAGTGTGTCTATATGGTGTTATGCTGCTACATGACAGATGGGGTACCAGTGTGTCTACATGGTGTGATTCTGCTACAGGACAGACGGGGTACCAGTGTGTCTATATGGTGTAATACTGCTACATGACAGATGGGGTACCAGTGTGTCTGTATGGTGTAATTCTGCTACATGACAGATGGGGTACCAGTGTGTCTATATGGTGTAATACTGCTACATGACAGATGGGGTACCAGTGTGTCTGTATGGTGTAATACTGCTACATGACAGATGGGGTACCAGTGTGTCTATATGGTGTAATTCTGCTACATGACAGATGGGGTACCAGAGTGTCTATATGGTGTAATACTGCTACATGACAGATGGGGTACCAGTGTGTCTATATGGCGTAATTCTGCTACATGACAGATGGGGTACCAGTGTGTCTATATGGTGTAATTCTGCTACATGACAGATGGGGTACCAGTGTGTCTATACGGCGTAATTCTACTACATGACAGATAGGGTACCAGTTATTTTATATGGCGTAATTCTGCTACATGACAGATGGGGTACCAGTGTGTCTATATGGTGTAATACTGCTACATGACAGATGGGGTACCATTGTGTCTGTATGGTGTAATACTGCTACATGACAGATGGGGTACCAGTGTGTCTGTATGGTGTAATACTGCTACATGACAGATGGGGTACCAGTGTGTTTATATGGCGTAATTCTGCTACATGACAGATAGGGTACCAGTGTATTTATATGGTGTAATTCTGCTACATGACAGATGGGGTACCAGTGTGTCTATATGGTGTAATACTGCTACATGACAGATGGGGTACCAGTGTGTCTGTATGGTGTAATACTGCTACATGACAGATGGGGTACCAGTGTGTCTATATGGTGGAATGCTGCTACATGACAGATGGAGTACCAGTGTGTCTATATGGTGTAATTCTGCTACACGACAGATGGGGTACCAGTGTGTCTATATGGTGTAATTCTGCTACACGACAGATGGGGTACCAGTGTGCCTATATGGTGTAATTCTGCTACACGACAGATGGGGTACCAGTGTGCCTATATGGTGTAATTCTTCTACACGACAGATGGGGTACCAGTGTGTCTATATAGTGTAATTCTGCTATACGACAGATGGGGTACAAGTGTGTCTATATAGTGTAATTCTGCTACATGACAGATGGGGTACCAGTGTGTCTATATGGTGTAATTCTGCTACAGGACAGATGGGTTGCCAGTGTGTCTATATAGTGTAATTCTGCTACAGGACAGATGGGGTACCAGTGTGTCTACATGGTGTAATGCTGCTACATGACAGATGGGGTACCAGTATGTCTATATGGTGTAATTCTGCTACATGACAGATGGGGTACCAGTGTGTCTATATGGTGTAATGCTGCTACATGACAGATGGAGTACCAGTGTGTCTATATGGTGTAATTCTGCTACACGACAGATGGGGTACCGGTGTGTCTATATGGTGTAATTCTGCTACACGACAGATGGGGTACCAGTGTGCCTATATGGTGTAATTCTGCTACACGACAGATGGGGTACCAGTGTGCCTATATGGTGTAATTCTTCTACACGACAGATGGGGGTACCAGTGTGTCTATATAGTGTAATTCTGCTATACGACAGATGGGGTACCAGTGTGTCTATATAGTGTAATTCTGCTACATGACAGATGGGGTACCAGTGTGTCTATATGGTGTAATTCTGCTACAGGACAGATGGGTTGCCAGTGTGTCTATATAGTGTATTCTGCTACAGGACAGATGGGGTACCAGTGTGTCTACATGGTGTAATGCTGCTACAGGACAGATGGGGGTACCAGTGTGTCTACATGGTGTACTGCTGCTACATGACAGATGGGGTACCAGTATGTCCATATGGTGTAATTCTGCTACATGACAGATGGGGTACCAGTGTGTCTATATGGTGTAATTCTGCTACAGGACAGATGGGTTGCCAGTGTGTCTATATAGTGTAATTCTGCTACAGGACAGATGGGGTACCAGTGTGTCTACATGGTGTAATGCTGCTACATGACAGATGAGGTACCAGTGTGTCTACATGGTGTAATGCTGCTACATGACAGATGGGGTACCAGTATGTCTATATGGTGTAATTCTGCTACATGACAGATGGGGTACCAGTGTGTCTATATGGTGTAATTCTGCTACATGACAGATGGGGTACCAGTGTGTCTACATGGTGTAATTCTGCTACACGACAGATGGGGTGCCAGTGTGTCTATATGGTGTAATGCTGCTACATGACAGATGGAGTACCAGTATGTCTATATGGTGTAATTCTGCTACATGAGAGATGGGGTACCAGTGTGTCTATATGGCGTAATTCTGCTACATGACAGATGGGGTACCAGTGTGTCTATGTGGTGTAATTCTGCTACATGACAGACAGAGTACCAGTGTGTCTATATGGCGTAATTCTGCTACATGACAGATGGGGTACCAGTGTGTCTATACAGAGAATGCTGCTACATGACAGATGGGGTACCAGTGTGTCTATATGGTGTAATTCTGCTACACGACAGATGGGTTACCAGTGTGTCTATATGGCGTAATTCTGCTACATGACAGATGGGGTACCAGTGTGTCTATATGGCGTAATTCTGCTACACGACAGATGGGGTACCAGTGTGTCTATATGGTGTAATTCTGCTACATGACAGATAGGGTACCAGTGTGTCTATATGGCGTAATACTGCTACACGACAGATGGGGTACCAGTGTGTCTATACGGCGTAATTCTGCATCACGACAGATGGGGTACAAGTGTGTCTATATGGCGTAATTCTGCTACATGACAGATAGGATACCAGTGTGTCTATATGGTGTAATTCTGCATCACGACAGATAGGGTACCAGTGTGTCTATACGGCGTAATTCTGCTACATGACAGATGGGGTACCAGTGTGTCTATATGGTGTAATTCTGCTACATGACAGATGGGGTACCAGTGTGTCTATATGGTGTAATTCTGCTACATGACAGATAGGGTACCAGTGTGTCTATATGGCGTAATTCTGCTACATGACAGATAGGGTACCAGTGTGTCTATATGGCGTAATTCTGCATCACGACAGATGGGGTACCAGTGTGTCTATATGGCGTAATTCTGCTACATGACAGATGGGGTACCAGTGTGTCTATATGGTGTAAATCTCCTACATGACAGATAGGGTACCAGTTTGTCTATATGGCGTAATGCTGCTACATGACAGATGGGGGTACCAGTGTGTCTATACGGCGTAATTCTGCTACACGACAGATGGGGTACAAGTGTGTCTATATGGCGTAATGCTGCTACATGACAGATGGGGTACCAGTGTGTCTATACGGCGTAATTCTGCTTCATGACAGATAGGGTACCAGTGTGTTTATATGGCGTAATTCTGCTACAAGACAGATGGGGTACCAGTATGTCTATATGGCGTAATGCTGCTACACGACAGATGGGGTACCAGTGTGTCTATATGGCGTAATTCTGCTACACGACAGATGGGGTACCAGTGTGTCTATATGGTGTAATTCTGCTACATGACAGATGGGGATACCAGTGTTTCTATATGGCGTAATGCTGCTACACGACAGATGGGGTACCAGTGTGTCTATATGGTGTAATTCTGCTACATGACAGATGGGGTACCAGTGTGTCTATATGGCGTAATGCTGCTACATGACAGATGGGGTACCAGTGTGTTTATATGGTGTAATTCTGCTACACGACAGATGGGGTACCAGTGTGTCTATATGGTGTAATTCTGCTACATGACAGATGGGGTACCAGTGTGTCTATATGGTGTAATTCTGCTACACGACAGATGCGGTACCAGTGTGTCTATATGGTGTAATTCTGCTACACGACAGATGGGGTACCAGTGTATCTATATGGTGTAATTCTGCTACACGACAGATGGGGTACCAGTGTGTCTATATGGCGTAATTCTGCTACACGACAGATGGAGTACCAGTGTGTCTATATGGTGTAATTCTGCTACACGACAGATGGGGTACCAGTGTGTCTATATGGCGTAATTCTGCTACATGACAGATTTGGTACCAGTGTGTCTATATGGTGTAATTCTGCTACATGACAGATGGGGTACCAGTGTGTCTATATGGCGTAATGCTGCTACATGACAGATAGGGGTACCAGTGTGTCTATATGGCGTAATTCTGCTACATGACAGATGGGGTACCAGTGTGTCTATATGGTGTAATTCTGCTACAGGACAGATGGGTTGCCAGTGTGTCTATATAGTGTAATTCTGCTACAGGACAGATGAGGTACCAGTGTGTCTACATGGTGTAATGCTGCTACATGACAGATGGGGTACCAGTATGTCTATATGGTGTAATTCTGCTACATGACAGATGGGGTACCAGTGTGTCTATATGGTGTAATTCTGCTACATGACAGATGGGGTACCAGTGTGTCTACATGGTGTAATTCTGCTACACGACAAATGGGGTACCAGTGTGTCTATATGGTGTAATGCTGCTACATGACAGATGGAGTACCAGTATGTCTATATGGTGTAATTCTGCTACATGAGAGATGGGGTACCAGTGTGTCTATATGGCGTAATTCTGCTACATGACAGATGGGGTACCAGTGTGTCTATATGGTGTAATTCTGCTACATGACAGACAGAGTACCAGTGTTTCTATATGGCGTAATTCTGCTACATGACAGATGGGGTACCAGTGTGTCTATACGGAGAATGCTGCTACATGACAGATGGGGTACCAGTGTGTCTATATGGTGTAATTCTGCTACACGACAGATGGGTTACCAGTGTGTCTATATGGCGTAATTCTGCTACATGACAGATGGGGTACCAGTGTGTCTATATGGCGTAATTCTGCTACACGACAGATGGGGTACCAGTGTGTCTATATGGTGTAATTCTGCTACATGACAGATAGGGTACCAGTGTGTCTATATGGCGTAATACTGCTACACGACAGATGGGGTACCAGTGTGTCTATACGGCGTAATTCTGCATCACGACAGATGGGGTACAAGTGTGTCTATATGGCGTAATTCTGCTACATGACAGATAGGGTACCAGTGTGTCTATACGGCGTAATTCTGCATCACGACAGATAGGGTACCAGTGTGTCTATACGGCGTAATTCTGCTACATGACAGATGGGGTACCAGTGTGTCTATATGGTGTAATTCTGCTACATGACAGATAGGGTACCAGTGTGTCTATATGGCGTAATTCTGCTACATGACAGATAGGGTACCAGTGTGTCTATATGGCGTAATTCTGCATCACGACAGATGGGGTACCAGTGTGTCTATATGGCGTAATTCTGCTACATGACAGATGGGGTACCAGTGTGTCTATATGGTGTAAATCTGCTACATGACAGATAGGGTACCAGTTTGTCTATATGGCGTAATGCTGCTACATGACAGATGGGGTACCAGTGTGTCTATACGGCGTAATTCTGCTACACGACAGATGGGGTACAAGTGTGTCTATATGGCGTAATGCTGCTACATGACAGATGGGGTACCAGTGTGTCTATACGGCGTAATTCTGCTTCATGACAGATAGGGTACCAGTGTGTTTATATGGCGTAATTCTGCTACAAGACAGATGGGGTACCAGTATGTCTATATGGCGTAATGCTGCTACACGACAGATGGGGTACCAGTGTGTCTATATGGCGTAATTCTGCTACACGACAGATGGGGTACCAGTGTGTCTATATGGTGTAATTCTGCTACATGACAGATGGGGATACCAGTGTTTCTATATGGCGTAATGCTGCTACACGACAGATGGGGTACCAGTGTGTCTATATGGTGTAATTCTGCTACATGACAGATGGGGTACCAGTGTGTCTATATGGCGTAATGCTGCTACATGACAGATGGGGTACCAGTGTGTTTATATGGTGTAATTCTGCTACACGACAGATGGGGTACCAGTGTGTCTATATGGTGTAATTCTGCTACATGACAGATGGGGTACCAGTGTGTCTATATGGTGTAATTCTGCTACACGACAGATGCGGTACCAGTGTGTCTATATGGTGTAATTCTGCTACACGACAGATGGGGTACCAGTGTGTCTATATGGTGTAATTCTGCTACACGACAGATGGGGTACCAGTGTGTCTATATGGCGTAATTCTGCTACACGACAGATGGAGTACCAGTGTGTCTATATGGTGTAATTCTGCTACACGACAGATGGGGTACCAGTGTGTCTATATGGCGTAATTCTGCTACATGACAGATGGGGTACCAGTGTGTCTATATGGTGTAATTCTGCTACATGACAGATGGGGTACCAGTGTGTCTATATGGCGTAATGCTGCTACATGACAGATGGGGTACCAGTGTGTCTATATGGTGTTATGCTGCTACATGACAGATGGGGTACCAGTGTGTCTACATGGTGTGATTCTGCTACAGGACAGACGGGGTACCAGTGTGTCTATATGGTGTAATACTGCTACATGACAGATGGGGTACCAGTGTGTCTGTATGGTGTAATTCTGCTACATGACAGATGGGGTACCAGTGTGTCTATATGGTGTAATACTGCTACATGACAGATGGGGTACCAGTGTGTCTGTATGGTGTAATACTGCTACATGACAGATGGGGTACCAGTGTGTCTATATGGTGTAATTCTGCTACATGACAGATGGGGTACCAGAGTGTCTATATGGTGTAATACTGCTACATGACAGATGGGGTACCAGTGTGTCTATATGGCGTAATTCTGCTACATGACAGATGGGGTACCAGTGTGTCTATATGGTGTAATACTGCTACATGACAGATAGGGTACCAGTTATTTTATATGGCGTAATTCTGCTACATGACAGATGGGGTACCAGTGTGTCTATATGGTGTAATACTGCTACATGACAGATGGGGTACCATGTGTCTATATGGTGTAATACTGCTACATGACAGATGGGGTACCAGTGTGTCTGTATGGTGTAATACTGCTACATGACAGATGGGGTACCAGTGTGTTTATATGGCGTAATTCTGCTACATGACAGATAGGGTACCAGGTGTATTTATATGGTGTAATTCTGCTACATGACAGATGGGGTACCAGTGTGTCTATATGGTGTAATACTGCTACATGACAGATGGGGTACCAGTGTGTCTGTATGGTGTAATACTGCTACATGACAGATGGGGTACCAGTGTTGTCTATATGGTGGAATGCTGCTACATGACAGATGGAGTACCAGTGTGTCTATATGGTGTAATTCTGCTACACGACAGATGGGGTACCAGTGTGTCTATATGGTGTAATTCTGCTACACGACAGATGGGGTACCAGTGTGCCTATATGGTGTAATTCTGCTACACGACAGATGGGGTACAGTGTGCCTATATGGTGTAATTCTTCTACACGACAGATGGGGTACCAGTGTGTCTATATAGTGTAATTCTGCTATACGACAGATGGGGTACAAGTGTGTCTATATAGTGTAATTCTGCTACATGACAGATGGGGTACCAGTGTGTCTATATGGTGTAATTCTGCTACAGGACAGATGGGTTGCCAGTGTGTCTATATAGTGTAATTCTGCTACAGGACAGATGGGGGTACCAGTGTGTCTACATGGTGTAATGCTGCTACATGACAGATGGGGTACCAGTATGTCTATATGGTGTATTCTGCTACATGACAGATGGTGGTACCAGTGTGTCTATATGGTGTAATTCTGCTACAGGACAGATGGGTTGCCAGTGTGTCTATATAGTGTAATTCTGCTACAGGACAGATGGGGTACCAGTGTGTCTACATGGTGTAATGCTGCTACATGACAGATGGGGTACCAGTATGTCTATATGGTGTAATTCTGCTACCGACAGATGGGGTACCAGTGTGTCTATATGGTGTAATTCTGCTACAGGACAGATGGGTTGCCAGTGGTCTATATAGTGTAATTCTGCTACAGGACAGATGAGGTACCAGTGTGTCTACATGGTGTAATGCTGCTACATGACAGATGGGGTACCAGTATGTCTATATGGTGTAATTTGCTACATGACAGATGGGGTACCAGTGTGTTCTATATGGTGTAATTCTGCTACACTGACAGATGGGGTACCAGTGTGTCTATATGGTCGTAATTCTGCTACACGACAGATAGGGTACCAGTGTGTCTATATGGTGTAATGCTGCTACATGACAGATGGAGTACCAGTATGTCTATATGGTGTAATTCTGCTACATGAGCAGATGGGGTACCAGTGTGTCTATATGCTGTAATCTGCTACATGACAGATGGGTACCAGTGTGTCTATATGGTGTAATTCTGCTACATGACAGACATGGTACCAGTGTGTCTATATGGCGTAATTCTGCTACACGACAGATGGGGTACCAGTGTGTCTATACTGAGAATGCTGCTACACTGACAGATGGGGTACCAGTGTGTCTATATGGTGTAATTCGGCTACACGACAGATGGGGTACCAGTGTGTCTATATGGCGTAATTCTGCTACATGACAGATGGGGTACCAGTGTGTCTATATGGCTGTAATTCTGCTACACGACAGATGGGGTACCAGGTGTGTCTATATGGTGTAATTCTGCTACATGACAGATAGGGTACCAATGTGTCTATATGGCGTAATACTGCTACACGACAGATGGGGTACCAGTGTGTCTATACGGCGTAATTCTGCATCACGACAGATGGGGTACAAGTGTGTCTATATGGCGTAATTCTGTTACATGACAGATAGGATACCAGTGTGTCTATACGGCGTAATTCTGCATCACGACAGATAGGGTACCAGTGTGTCTATACGGCGTTATGCTGCTACATGACAGATGGGGTACCAGTGTGTCTACATGGTGTGATTCTGCTACAGGACAGACGGGGTACCAGTGTGTCTATATGGCGTATTCTGCTACATGACAGATAGGGTACCAGTGTGTCTATATGGGCGTAATTCTGCATCACGACAGATGGGGTACCAGTGTGTCTATATGGCGTAATTCTGCTACATGACAGATGGGGTACCAGTGTGTCTATATGGTGTAAATCTCCTACATGACAGATAGGGTACCAGTTTGTCTATATGGCTGTAATGCTGCTACACGACAGATGGGGTACAGTGTGTCTATATGGTGTAATTCTGCTACATGACAGATAGGGTACCAGTGTGTCTATATGGTGTAATTCTGCTACATGACAGATATGGTACCAGCGTGTCTATATGGCGTAATTCTGCTACATGACAGATGGGGTACCAGTGTGTCTATATGGTAGTAATGCTGCTACATGACAGATGGGTACCAGGTGTCTATATGGTGTAATTCTGCTAGAGGACAGATGGGGTACCAGTGTGTCTATATGGTGTAATGCTGCTACACGACAGATGGGGTACCAGTGTGTCTATATGGTGTAATACTGCTACATGACAGATGGGGTACCAGTGTGTCTATATGGTGTAATACTGCTACACGACAGATGGGGTACCAGTGTGTCTATATGGCGTAATGCTGCTACACGACAGATGGGGTGCCAGTGTGTCTATATGGTGTAATGCTGCTACACGACAGATGAGGTACCAGTGTGTCTATATGGTGTAATTCTGCTACACGACAGATGGGGTACCAGTGTGTCTATATGGTGTAATTCTGCTACACGACAGATGGGGTACCAGTGTGTCTATATGGTGTAATTCTGCTACACGACAGATGGGGTACCAGTGTGTCTATACGGCGTAATTCTGCTACACGACAGATGGGGTACCAGTGTGTCTATACAGCGTAATTCTGCTACACGACAGATGGGGTACCAGTGTGTCTATATGGTGTAATGCTGCTACATGACAGATGGGGTACCAGTGTGTCTATATGGTGTAATTCTGCTACATGACAGATGGGGTACCAGTGTGTCTATATGGTGTAATTCTGCTACATGACAGATGGGGTACCAGTGTGTCTATATGGTGTAATTCTGCTACATGACAGATGGGGTACCAGTGTGTCTATATGGTGTAATTCTGCTACATGACAGATGGGGTACCAGTGTGTCTATATGGTGTAATTCTACTACATGACAGATGGGGAACCAGTGTGTCTATATTGTGTAATTCTTCTACATGACAGATGGGGAACCAGTGTGTCTATACAACCGGCGTCATTCTGCTACACGACAAATGGGTTCCAGTGTGTCTATACGGCGTTATTCTGCTACACGACAGTTGGGCTACCAGATTGTCTATACACTTGGCATAATAGCATTTACCCAGTGTCAGGATCCCAATATCCATCATGACAGGAGTTGTGTAGGACAGCTCACGACAGGTGATCAGGACAGGCAGCCTGGTGTCACCGATTACAGTTCAACTACTAACCAGTTGGAGCCCTGTGGTCGTCGTGGCACGGTACCCCGCATGGGTCGCACGATCTGTGAGAAGTGAAGGACTGACCGAACATACCTGTGTCAGGCAGACGGGTTTAGGACAGCGAGACGGACGGACAGAGAGGGTTATGTTTGTGTTTCATGATCGTTGTGAGATGGCTGTAATGAGGGAAGGCGTGACTGACTGGTAATTGAGATGTGCTTGAGCTGAGGCAGTGAGAGGGTTATTTTTGTTTTATTCTATTATAAGATGTATGATGCATGTATATACTGCTGTGATAATGTACGAGTTGCGCATGATTATGAGCGCAACTTCCATGAATGTACCCAATGTAGATAGATTACGTGAATAAAAGGGTTTACTTCACGATGCCACGGGTAAGAGTGTAATCATTGAATGTGTATGATTGTTTCGCCCCTGTTCTGGAGAGCGAGCCAAATGTTAACCTAAATAAGACCATGACACAGTGTGCCTGGATAATGTTCCTCTCCTTTTGCCGCTGTACACAAGTTCCACGGCAGCGTGATAGCATGTGATACAGGCAGCTGATACTGGCATTTGTTTTGACATTTTATGTATGTATTTGATATTGTCATGCAATATTACTATTTGATATTGACCTTTGATACATGCATTTGATATTGTCATTCGATATTGACATTTGGTATTGACGTTTGATATGTGCATTTGATATAGCAAATGCTATGATATTTGATGTGACATTTGAAATTGGCTTTTGATATAGGCAATTGATATGATATTTAAAATGACATTTGATATTGGATTTTTATATATACATTTTATAATAACATCTGATAATGCTATTTTATATTGACTTTAAACAATTATGTGGTCTTGACATATGGGACTAGAACTACACATCCACCGAGGTAAGGAAAACAGATTCGAGAGCTACATGGAGCCAATCTGGACGAAGGCAGATGATCGAGATTAATGCTTGTCACTGTGAGCTTGCATGCAAGTAATATTGTAACGCTTGGCTGATCACATTACATTGATGGAACGCACATGGTCACACAGCAAAGTAAACGGCAGATTACCTTGGTCACAGAAAGGTCCTTTGTGCCCAGGATCACAATGTACACATGCCCCCTGACGGTGATAACACGTTCCATTTATGCACCTAGAAGGACAAGGCTTCGTGCAGTTGTCTCCAAAGAAACCACTGTTGCAAGCAGTCGCGCATGCTCCAGTGGCGATATGGCATTCGTCCCCGGGATTGCAGTCGCACTTGTGGTTACACCATAAGCCATACGTATCGTCTGGGCAGAGCGTCTCTGGAAGTGAGAATCACATCAGACGTCAAAGTGTTGTTTGGGCACATTGTCTCTTGGAGTACAATATACATCTAAATGTTTTCTGTGCACACGGTCTCTGGGGGTACAATATACATCTAAATGTTGTCTGGTCACACGGTCTCTGGGAGTACACTATAAATCTCAGTGGTGTCTGGGCATACAGTCTCTGGGAGTACACTATAAATCTCAGTGGTGTCTGGGCACACGGTCTCTGGGAGTACACTATAAATCTCAGTTTTGTTTTTGCACACGGCCTCTAGGAATATATTATAAATCTCAACATTGTCTGGGCACACGGTTGTGACATTCTGTACAGTCATCGACAATTTGCAGATCTTTATAAAATAAATAACCACTTTGAGACACCATAATATATCTGACGAAACTGAAAACAGTGTAGGTGTTGAGCGGAGAAATTCGATTGGTCGGATTTGAAATAACCACGCAAGACGTTAAGACCGAAAATTGGCGGAAACTTCTAGCTCAGTCCAGGTCAAGCTTTCGAAGCGACGAGATTACTTTCGGTAGGAGGTGATTTGACCAGTGTTCTGCCTATTCCCGGGATTGGCTCACACACCAGATGTCCTTAATTGACGTTCCTAACCAGAAAGGTAACGCAGTGTTTATGTATATAATCGTGTAATTATTTTATTTATGCTCCATAATGATGTTCCTGTGCGAAAGAAGATTCTTGTACGACGCCATGTTGGTGTCATTTCTGCACTCACCTGGCTAGAACCTTTCTTCTACGAATGGAAAGTCTCTATATGTGAGAGTAGACTATTCCGTCTTAAATACATATAGTTGTCTTTTTTCAATGCATTTATAATGTCCATTTAAAATGAACATTCTATGCATTGATGATTCTACAAGAGTAAATGATTATAGGAGTCTATCTCTTAAACTTCCTGTGCAAAGACCCACATAATTCTTATTCTTATATTTAATGTGACTCCTATGCACTTCTCTTTCGTGCGAATGCTATGTAAAATTGTCTAGTTCTTTGCATAAAAATTAATGTTCAATGATCAAAGAACATAGATCCACCTTGTACTCAAATGTTATTAGAAGTTGCGCTCAATGACAGCATCAATAACAGCAGGGCTGATGAATAATTTAATGTTACATTCAGTAAGTGCCAAAATGCGTTCAGATAAAGGGCCATATCGCTGATGAATAATTTAATGTTACATTCAGTAAGTGCCAAAATGCGTTCAGATAAAGGGTCAGATCTCAGACTTTAAACCATACTTCCGGTTAAAATAGCGTCGACCTAACGTTCATTCTTCGGGAGACGCTGTTTTTAGTGTTTTCCTGTGGATTATGTGGTGCTATTTCATATTCGTTTATTGAAAGTGATTTAATTTTGAGGGCAGACGACAAGTAGTTGCTGGTTATGGTCTCATGTTCGCGACGGTAGGCAGAAGATCTCTTTCACGAGACAATGGCTAGCGTCCCCGGACAGTATGGTCACATCCAAGGAAGAAAAGCAACGGCAAACTACCTTCTTTAAAAGCGCCTAGTTCATTATGATTCGCCTAACGACAGAACATCGCAAGACAATGACAGAGAAATTAAAATTAGCATCATGAAATGTTAGAACGTTAAACAAGAAATGGAAAGTGAGAAAATTAATATGTTAGGGATGTGCCAAACTAGATGAATAGGAGCAGGTATTAAGATAGATGTAGGTTTTGAGATTATTTATTCAGGAAAAGAAGATCGACCAAGAGGGGTGGCGATTATCTTGGATCGGCAAACATCAAAATCTGTTCAAGGATATTGGGATGTGTCAGACAGAATTCTGCTTGTTAAATTAAGTGGCAGACATTTTAGCATAAACATTATTCAAATGTAAGCCACAACAGGAGTATCTAGTGAAGATAATGTAGAGGAATTTAATAATGACGTAGATTATACTTTAAATAAATGTAAAAAATCAGAAATAAACATCATAATTGGGGACTTCAATGCAAAAGTAGGAAATCAAGGTAATGCTTACATAGTAGGAAACCATGGTTGGGAGAGAGAAACGAAAGAGGATACAGACTTGAAGAGTGGGCAAAAGAGCAGGAAATGATTGTAGGAAACATTTGCTTTAAACAATGGCATTGACGTATATGGGCATGAGAAGTCCTGATATCAGGATTAGAAACCAGATTAATTGTATTTTCATTAGAAGAAGGTTTCGAAATGCGTTAGCAATTGCAAACACAGTTCCCAGAGCTGATTGTTATAGTGACCACAGATTACTTACAAGTACATTGAGGGTAAAGTTAAAGAAAGTCAAGTATATAACAGGAAACACTAATTATGATCTGTGTACATTGAGAAATGAGAAGGAAATACAATAGTATATTTAGTAATTAACAGTGATTATGATGAGATAATGGGTTTACTGAGGTGGTTGATCATGATATTTGAGTGACTATTGTAATGTGTACAATACCAACTTTCATGCATTATTGCCTATTAACTTTAATACATACCAAAAAATTAGGTGATTTTTGATTTACATATTGTCCAACGACAGCTATGTTTGTTCTGCACTAAGTGTGCACCTTGTTATGTAAAAACTTTGCCTGTATGTATACACAGTACACCATGTTTTGTGCTAACTGTGTTTGTTATGTGCATATGTGGGAAGAAATCGGAAGAAATCATTCCTGATTCAACGGGCAAGACGGCGTTTACCTGCAAAGCGTTGTGGGACGTAATAAGCACGGCAAGGCACGTAGAGCGCCCTGGTCATCCACTGCACCTGTATTCGTCTCCAATCGTCTCGACTTGTCTTGCCACTGGACTCAGATGGACTCAGGCGAGAGAGTGAGGTCGACGAATTGCGCAACTCTTCCTCACTTTAATCCAAGTCATCGCGCAAGTCATTCTTCATATAACGTCACATATCACCTTCAAGCCCTGTGGCGATGGGCGAGCGGCAAAGCGGCAGGCATGGGTACGCTGGCAGCCGTAGTCGCAGACCTGCACACAGGCGGCTCAGGCCATATGGTCGTCTTCTACTGACCGGAGCAGCATTGGGATTCGGCAGCCCCCTGAGCGACTGAGCAGCCCTCTATAGGAACACACTGCTCACCTCCATAGCATGAGGAAGGGGCTAGAAAAGGTGCCCTAAACATTGTCTGCTTCATCACTACCTAACCAGCTAGCCGCGGTTGGTGGGTACCCTAACTGCGGTCGACATACAAAGAAAGATAAAACAAGCAAAGCTAAAAGAGTAAACCATATTCCCTTAACAATTGGAACTTGGAATGTACGCACCCTACTTGACAGAGACGGCGCGTCGGGTCCAGAGAGACGAACAGCACTGGTTGGGAGAGAGCTGGGCAGGTACAACATCGACATTGCAGCCTTGAGCGAGACACGACTTGCAGAAGAAGGCCAAATCTGTGAAATTGGTGCCGGCTACACATTTTTTTTCTGGAGTAGGAAGGAAAAGCGAGGAAAGACGCCAATCCGGTGTGGGATTTGCCATTAAGTCAGCCATGGTCGGCAAATTAGCTGGATTTCCAAAGGCTATAAAAGACAGGCTCATGACCATGAAGTTGCCTCTGCTGAATGGAAGGAAGCACGCAACCATTGTGAGTGTCTACGCACCAACTATGACCAACGAAGATGATGTCAAGAACAAGTTCTATGATGACCTGCACAATGTATTAACATCTGTTCCCAAAGGAGACAAACTTATACTCCTTGGGGATTTCAATGCCAGAGTAGGCACGGACACCACCTCTTGGAGTGGCATTATTGGAAAGCATGGAGTCGGAAATTGGAACAGCAATGGACTCCGCCTCCTTCAGACATGTGCCGAACATGATCTCCTGATTACGAACACAATTTTCCGTCTCCCCATGAGAAATAGGACATCGTGGATGCACCCTCGCTCGAAACACTGGCACCTCATTGACTATGTCATCGTCAGGAGGAGTGACAGACAAGACGTTCGAGTGACAAAATCCATGTGTGGTGCCGAATGTTGGACAGACCATCGTCTCATTGTCTCGAAAATGAACATCCACATCAGGCCACCACGGCGTCCTCAAGGGGCGAAAATACAAACAAAGCTAAATGTCACCCGCCTAAACAGCAAGAAAATGCAGCAGCCGTTTGAAAATATGCTGGAAGACCGCCTCAAGCCCAATGCTGAAGCTAAACAGGATACAGAAACAGAATGGAGAGCCCTAAAGGACACAATTTACAACACTGCTATGGAAATCCTGGGTCCAGCCCCCCGAAAGCATAAAGACTGGTTTGATGAAAATTCCGAAGACAACAACCAATTGCAGGCCGAGAAACATCTTCTCCTCAAGCCACATTTGAATGACCCAAAGTCAACATCAAAAAAAGATGCTTTCAAGAACATTCAGAGAGTAGTGCAGCAGAAACTTCGGCACATGCGGGACTCCTGGCTGAGCAGCAAAGCTGATGAAATTCAGGGCTTTGCTGACAGACATGATATGAAAAACTTCTACGACTCACTGAAAGCGGTCTATGGTCCTTCATCACCAGGCATAGTTCCCCTCCTCAGTGCAGACGGGGGAACATTGGTCACCGATAAGAAAGAAATCCTCCAACGCTGGGCAGAGCATTTAAGCAAAATCTTAAATGCAACTTCCTTCTTCGATGATGAAACCATCAACTGCCTTCCTCAAGTTCCCACCAATGAGACACTTGATGACCTGCCAACCATAGTGGAAATAAACAAAGCCATCCAGCAACTCTCCAGCGGCAAGGCACCTGGTCTTGACTCCATCCCAGCAGAGATATACAAGGCAGGTGGGCCGGTCCTAACAGAGCAGCTTCACCAAGTCTTCACAAACATATGGATGAACGAGACCATGCCACAAGATTTTAAGGACGCGTCAATAGTCCACCTTTACAAACGTAAAGAAACCGCCAATCCTGTGACAACCACCGAGGCATCTCCTTGCTTTCAATTGCAGGGAAGATACTCGCCAGAATTCTTCTCAATCGCCTCACAGCCCATCTAGATCAAGGTCTTCTTCCTGAGAGTCAATGTGGCTTCAGAAAAGAACGTGGAACTGTTGACATGATTTTCGCTGCAAGGCAGCTGCAAGAGAAATGTCAGGAACAGAACTGCGAAATGTTCTCCACTTTCATTGACCTTACCAAGGCTTTTGATACAATCAGCAGAGAAGGACTGTGGAAGATTATGGCAAAATATGGCTGTCCACGAAAGTTTGTCCAAATAGTGCGGCTATTTCATGACGGCATGCAGGCAAGAGTACAGGAAAATGGTGAACTGTCTGAACCCTTTCCTGTCACCAATGGAGTGAAGCAAGGATGTGTCCTGGCACCAACACTGTTCAGCCTTATGTTTTCAGCCATGTTGGTGAATGCCTTCGAGAACGACGACATTGGAATAGACATCAACTACCGTATGGATGGACAGTTATTCAATCTCAGAAGGCTGAAAGCTAAAACCAAAATTAACAGTGGCACCGTCAGAGAGCTCCTGTTTGCTGATGATTGCGCTCTATACGCCAACTCAGAGGCGGACATGCAACATAATGTTTCAGCTTTCTCACAGGCCTGTGCCAACTTTGGGCTCAATATCAACTTGGAGAAGACTGTAGTTATGTACCAGCCAGCTCCAGGGAAAAATCACACTGTGCCGAATATCAAAGTGAATGATCATAGACTAAGTGTTGTGGACAAATTCACCTATCTTGGCAGCACCGTGTCACAAGCTGCCACAATCGATGACGAAGTGAATGCAAGAATCTCCAAGGCCAGTGCAGCCTTTGGCAGACTGTACAAGAATGTATGGGACAGAACTGGAATAAGCCTGCAAACAAAGCTAAAAGTCTACAAAGCAGTTGTATTATCCACACTGCTATATGCTTGTGAAACCTGGACTGTTTATCAGCGACACGCTAGGAAATTAAACCACTTCCACACAGTCTGCCTAAGGAAGCTACTGAAGATTAAATGGCAAGACAAGATTCCAGACACTGAAGTCCTAGAAAGAGCATCCATGCCCAGTATCCACACTCTACTGATGAAGAATCAGATTCGCTGGGCTGGTCACTTGACTCGCATGCCAGATCACAGGCTCCCTAAACGAATTTTTTACAGCGAACTGCGTTGTGGTAAACGCTCCCAAGGTGGCCAGAGGAAACGTTTTAAAGACACTCTGAAAATGTCACTGAATGCTTTTGGAATTCATCATGACACCTGGGAGGCTGCAGCCAGAGACCGAAATTCGTGGCGTGCATCATTGCGCAAAGGTGCAGTCATATGTGAGGCAACCAGGACTGCAAGAGCTGTGAAGAAAAGGCAGGACAGAAAAACCACTGCAGGAAATCCTCCTCCAGAGACGTCAAGCATTCTTTGCCCACATTGTCAAAGAACATTTCGAGCCAAAATAGGCCTTATCAGCCATCTTAGAACCCACGGCCCCACACCCTCAACCCCACTGGATGAAATGAATGGTCATCATCATTCTTGATGGACAAACAACAACAACATGTGGGAAGTTCAGTAATGTTCATGTATTTCCTGTCAATCCCTAGATTCTGGTGCATACATGATTCACTGAGAGATTGTGGGGATTACATGTGAGGCAGGAGATCTACATACTGACCCAACTTTATCTAGAGGGCATACGGTACTTCCTTCCCTGGGGTCGGTAGTAAAGTTCCTTGTTCCCCGCGCCGTCTACAGAAACCTACACTTAATATTTTTATTATCATGTTATTTTCTTGAAGGGAACTTACTTTATAGTAAGAAACTTAACGCGGGGGTCAACGAGCCACTTAAAGGATTCCAAACGAAGGAATATAAGGTTGATAAACCCTCCCAATCGAGATCCTATTAGGTATCTCCTCGTCTAAAATATGCATACCTCACAATGATCACTGAGAATATACTATAAATGTTAGTATTGCCAGGGCACACGGTCTTTGGGAGTACACTACACGTCTCAATGGGATTCTCCGTGGCGAAGTGGTCAAGCCTCCTGCCTCGGGCTCTAAATGTTATAGGTTCGAATCCGGGCCGCATTCTTTGGTTCTGGAGCGCATTTATTAGTAGAATCCAGAGGGTCGTCGCTGGAGCTACGGAGCTCATGCTTTGTGCGACTTTTTTTTTATAAACGACTATACATCACAGTGTTATTTAGGCTCACGGTCTCTGGGAATACACTATAAATCTCAGTGTTGTTTTGACACACGTTCTCTGGGAATACACTATAAATCTCAGTGTTGTTTTGACACACGGTCTCTGGGAATACACTATACATCTCAGTGTTGTTTTGACATACGGTCTCTGGGAATACACTATAAATCTCAGTGTTGTTTTGACACACGGTCTCTGGGAATAGACTATAAATCTCAGAGTTGTTTTGAAACACGGTCTCTGGGAATATACTATAAATCTCAGTGTTGTCTGGGCACACTGTCTATACGAAGATACTATACATCTCAGGGTTGTTTTGTCACTCCGTCTCTGGGAATACACTATAAATCTCATTGTTCTCTGGGCACACCGTCTCTACGAAGATACTATAAATCTCAGTGTTATTTTGGCACTCGGTCTACGGGAGTACACTATACATCTCAGTTTTGTCTGGGCACACTGACTCTAGGATTACACTATAAATCTCAGTGTTGTTTTGACACACGGTCTCTCGGAGTGCACTATCAATCTCAGTGTTGTTTTGGAACTCGGTCTCCGGGAGTACACTATAAATCTCAGTGTTGCTTTGACACTCTGTCTCTGGGAGTACACTATAAATCTCAGTTTTATTATGGCACTCGGTCTCTGGGAGCACACTATACATCTCAGTGTTGTTTTGGCACTCGGTCTCTGGGATTACACTATAAATCTCAGTGTCGTCTGGGCACACTGTCTCTGGGATTACACTATAAATCTCAGTTTTATTATGGCACTCGGTCTCTGGGAGCACACTATCAATCTCAGTGTTGTCTGGGCACACTGTCTCAGGGATTACACTATAAATCTCAGTGTTGTCTGGGCACACTGTCTCTGGGATTACACTATAAATCTCAGTGTTGTCTGGGCACACTGTTTCTGGGATTACACTATAAATCTCAGTGTTGTCTGGGCACACTGTCTCTGGGATTACACTATAAATCTCACTGTTGTCTGGGCACACTGTCTCTGGGATTACACTATAAATTTCAGTGTTGTCTGGGCACACTGTCTCTGGGAGTACACTATAAATCTCAGTGTTGTCTGGGCACACTGTCTCTGGGATTACACTATAAATCTCAGTGTTGTCTGGGCACACTGTCTCTGGGATTACACTATAACTCTCAGTGATGTCTGGGCACACTGTCTCTGGGAGTACACTATAAATCTCAGTGTTGTCTGGGCACACTGTCTCTGGGAGTACACTATAAATCTCAGTGTTGTCTGGGCACACTGTCTCTGGGAGTACACTATAAATCTCAGTGTTGTCTGGGCACACTGTCTCTGGGAGTATACTATAAATCTCAGTGTTGTCTGGGCATATGGTCTCTCGGAGTACACTATTAATCTCAGTGATGTCTGGGCATACTGTCTCTGGGAGTACACTATAAATCTCAGTGTTGTCTGGGCACACTGTCTCTGGGAGTACACTATAAATCTCAGTGTCGTCTGGACATATGGTGTCTGGGAGTACACTATAAATCTCATTGTTGTCTGGGCATATTGTCTCTGGGAGTACACTATAAATCTCAGTGTTGTCTGGGCACACGGTCTCTGGGAGTACACTATAAATCTCAGTGTTGTCTGGGCACACGGTCTCTGGGAGTACACTATAAATCTCAGTGTTGTCTGGGCATATGGTGTCTGGGAGTACACTATAAATCTCATTGTTGTCTGGGCATATGGTCTCCGGGAGTATACTATATATATATATATATATATATATATATATATATATATATATATATATATATATATATATATATATATATATATATATATATATATATATATATATAAGTGTTGTCTGGGCAAACTGTCTCTAGGAGTACACTATAAATCTCAGTGTTGTCTGGGCACACTGTCTCTGGGATTACACTATAAATTTCAGTGTTGTCTGTGCACACTGTCTCTGGGATTACACTATAAATCTCAGTGTTGTCTGGGCACACTGTCTCTGGGATTACACTATAAATCTCAGTGTTGTCTGGGCACACCGTCTCTGGGATTACACTATAAATCTCAGTGATGTCTGGGCACACTGTTTCTGGGAGTACACTATAAATCTCAGTGATGTCTGGGCATACTGTCTCTGGGAGTACACTATAAATCTCAGTGTTGTCTGGGCACACTGTCTATGGGAGTACACTATAAATTTCAGTATTGTCTGGGCACACTGTCTCTGGGAGTACACTATAAATCTCAATGTTGTCTGGGCATATGGTCTCTGGGAGTATACTATATATATATCAGTGTTGTCTGGGCAAACTGTCTCTAGGAGTACACTATATATCTCAGTGTTGTCTGGGCATATGGTCTCTGGGAGTACACTATAAATCTCAGTGTTGTCTGGGCACACTGTCTCTGGGAGTACACTATAAATCTCAGTGATGTCTGGGCATATGGTCTCTGGGAGTACACTATAAATCTCAGTGTTGTCTGGGCACACTGTCTCTGGGAGTACATTATAAATCTCAGTGTTGTCTGGACACACTGTCTCTGGGAGTACACTATAAATCTCAGTGTTGTCTGGGCACACTGTCTCTGGGAGTACACTAAAAATTTCAGTGTTGTCTGGGCTTATGGTCTCTGGGAGTACACTATAAATCTCAGTGTTGTCTGAGCACACGGTCTCTGGGAGCATCAATCAATCAATCATGTGCCATACCGGAAAGCGTGGGCGGTCATGACTCGCCATTTCACTCGATCACCAGAGTCGTGGATCAGCTCAGTGTTCCTGTCTTTACCATGCCATGTTGCCAAGCCATCCAGGTATGTACTTCTCGATCTTCCCCTTGGTCTGTTCACTTCGATCTTGCCAGTTGTCACTAAGTTCTCCAATTCATTTCTTCTCATAACATGTCCAAAATTCTTGATTGTCTAAGTCAAATTTCTCTAATCAATTTACGATTTTAATTTGTCTCCTATAGTACTTGGTCATTTATTTTTCTGTCTGCCCATGGTATTCTTTGCATTTACATCAGAAACCTCATTTCTGCAACCATCAGATGTGTTTCACCTTGACCGCTCATTGTCCAAGTTTCACATCCATACAAGAGAACAGGCTCTATGTATCCCCTCAACACTCTTTTTCTCGTTTCAATTGACATCGTTTTATTGGTCAGTATGTTTTTCATCTTGCTAAAGGTTACTTTCGCCATGGCGATTCTTTTTCAAATCTCTTTAAGGCATCTTCCATCAGATGTTATTACTGTTCCGAGATAATTGCACCGATTCACTTGTTAAAGAATATTCCCATTTACTTGTATATTACATTGTGGTATTTCGTTCATCCTAGTGACTACCATAACCTGTGTCTTTTTACAATTTAATTTTAATCCCAGTTGTTCACAGTGTGCAACAACCGCATCTACTAATTTTTGCAGATCCTGTTCAGTGTCTGCAATCAATACTGTACCATCTGCATATCTAATGTTGTTGATGTTTCGTCCTCCAATGCTGATTCCATTCATATCTTCTAAATTTCTGACATTATTTTCACTGTATAGCGAAAAAAAAAAATTTTGAGACACTACACATCCCTGTCTAACACCTCTCTTAATAGGCTGATATTGTGCCACTTCATTATCAATCTTTATGGCAGCTTGTTGTGTCCGATATATGTTTTTTGTAAAAAAAAATAAGTCTAATGTCTTTTCCATCAATGTGTAGATCAGCAAGCATATCTACCATGTTGACATGTCTTACTCTATCGAAAGCTTTTGTTTAGTCAATAAAGCACAGATGTATATCTTTGTTTATTTCCATAGAACGTTCAATAACTAATCGCAGCATATAGACAGCATTTACTATACCCTTTCCTTGTACAAACCCACATTGTACTTCCCCTACTTCAGGTTGTATTTTCTTTCTCACTCTGTGCATGATAATTAGTAGTTCGTTTTTAGACAGCCTGCTAATGTACTTGATCTTTTATTAGTAATGTCCTGAATTCATTTGTGCACTAACTTGTTATTTTGACTATTGTGTTATTTTTTTCAATTTCTGGTTGGGGCATATAGAAAGAATGGAAGATAATAGGGAAACAAAACTCGCTTACACTCAGGAAATAAATGACCGTAGACCCCGAGGTAGACCAAGAAGACGGTGGAGAGATAATACATGTACAGACCTACAAGCACTTGGAATCAACGACTTGTAAGAGAAGGTCAACCAGAGAGACGAATGGAGACGGATTGTATTTGCAGCAAAGAACCTCAATGGCTCGGAAAGCTGAAGAAGAAGAAGAAGCAATTTTTTCTCAAGCCATGCTTCTTTTGCCTCCTTACATAATATTCTGACTTGTTTGTGAATTTCTTGATATTTGCAGAGTTATTTTTGTTGAGTCTTCTTGTTTCCATTAGTTGTAAATTTTCTTCAGTCATCCATTTCTTACGACCCATCTTCCTAAATTTTGGAATAGTTGTTTCTGCAGCCAAACTTATTGAATTCTGCAACATTTCCCATTGAAACTGATTGAGTTCTTCAACATTTCCCATTGATCATCCACATCCTGGAATATGATCTCTAGATCAGACAATATATCAAATATTTTCTGTACTTCAATGTTGAATTTGTTTCGTATTTCCTTGTCGTTATTCAAAGTACACAAATCATATTTAGTTTTCCTGTTATATACTTGACTTTCTTTAACATTATCTTCAATGTTTCTGTAAGTAATCTGTGGTCACTATAACAATCAGCACTGGGAACTGTTTTTGCTATTGATAGCGCATTTCTAAATCTTCTTCTAATCAGAATGTAATCAATCTGGTTTCTAATCCTGCTATCAGGACTCTTCCATGTCATAATCTTCTAGATTGTTGCTTAAACCAGGTGTTTCCTACACTCATTTCCTGCTCTTTTGCCCACTCTACAAGTCTGTATCCCCTTTCATTTCTCTCCTAAGCCATAGTTTCCTACTGTGTATCTATCACCTTAATTTCCTACGTTTGCATTGATGTCCCCTATTATGATGTTTATTAATGAATTTTTACATTTCTTTAAAGCAGACGCTATGTCTGCCGAAACCGAACAAAGACCATTCCAAGATAAGAGGCTACAGAATCATTACGATGCAGAACACTGCTGGCAAGCTACTGGAGAAAATGGTAGCACACAGACTTGCTTGTGACTTGGAACAACGCGGCTGCTTCCCGCCCACACTTGGATGATACAGACGTAACAAAGAGTCATGGCTGAATACGGCGGTCTTTGCTCAAGATGTTTACGAAGGATTTCAGGTCAGAGAAGAAACATGTGCGGCCGCCATAGACTTAGAGGACGCATAAATCGTTGTCCATTAGGAGTCCATTAGGAGTTATAGAAGGCGGATTGAGACATGCCTCGTGCCTCATGCCTTGTGGTGGGTTTTTTATGTCAGCTGTCGTTTTTTAATCAGACCATCATTATATGTATCGTTATATATCAATTGAACTAGGTGGTAGTGAAATTGTGTGCATATCAAGATGACACCCTATAACAACCCCCGTACACAGCTGTTTCAAGTCAGTACATGTTTGTTTTATAACGTAACCAGCTGCTCGGTAACATATTTCGGCGCGGTACACGAGATTATGTCTCCAGCTGTTGAAAAATGGGCCAGACAAAGAATAACAATAGAATCGCTGTAATTACAAACTGGGGACATCTGCTAAGAATCAATAATGCTGGCTTCATTTTCCCCATAATAAGGAGCAATGGCTTATAGACATTATTACAGACGAAAGCTGGGCGCGGCGGATGAATACATTGCGCTGATTAACACACGGTATCAGGTAGTCAACAAACAGGTGGGGTCAGGCGGGGTGGTAAGGTGAGTGCAGGGTCGGGCGACAGGACAGTGAGCAGGGTCGGTCGGACCAGGTAGGGTCGAACCTAATAAAAATACGTGACATGGGTTGTTAGGTGGTCATTCGTAGTCATGGATACTAGATGGAAACACCCTTTTACATCATTGATCGCGGGCCCAATCAATGCGGTAAATCCGTCTTTGTGCAGCAGTTCCTAGCCCAACTCCCAGACATGGTCGTCCCGATTCCAGAGGAGGCTATATGGAGCTACGGGGAATGGAAACCCATGTACGAGACTATGAAGGGTGTTCAATTTAACGATTTAACGAACGGCAAAGGCAACGATTACATGGTTCTCTCTAAACAACCATATTGTGAACACAGACCTGCCGGCAGTAAGAATGGATTGGAGCATTTTGAGTAGAATCCAATCAATGACATATCTTGGCGTGAGGCTTGATCGTAGCCTGTCCTTCAGAGATCATGTCGATTACGTCATAACGAAAGCTCGAAAAGGTTTGTCAGCAATGAGGGTCATGGCGACTGCCAATATCGAGCAAAGACTGCTAATACTTCTGTTCCAAGGACTGGTGCTTTCATACATCGCGTATGCCCTGGCCATCCTCACTGTCAGCCCTACACAGATTGGAAGACTTGAAAAGGTACAAGACAAAGCTATGTGCATCATGTTGGGCTGCACGAAAGACACCAGCTGTGTAGCAATGAGATATCTCCTTGACTTCCCGACAATGGAACACAGGAACAAGATCTGGAGAGCTCGTGCATACTTAAAAATAAGTGCAGATGAGCAGCACCCTATGAATAACGCTATATTCAGAGAACAGGGTGACAGGCTAAAGTGTGTGTGTATATATATATCTTTGTCTGCGCACACAGTCTCTGGGAGTATACTATATATATATATATACACACACACACACACACACACACACACACACACACACACACAAACACACACACAGTGTATTCTGGATGAGTAGAAGTCACAGGGGCCGAAGGAATTTATTCTACTTATCAGAAATTCTACTTATCCAGACTGCACACATATTTACACTAATTTACACTAATACATGTGTACCATGCAGTAGCATTGAGTAAAATGATTGTACCACTTAGGAAATGTTGAAATGTTTAGTTTTGAAAATTTCCAAATTAATTAAAGAAAAAGTCTGTGATTTGGCTTTGCTTCTTGACTTGTGAAAAATGTCTTCCCATGGCCTGTTTAAAGGCACAAAATGTTGATACTGCATCATCTGAACATCCATTCTGCATCATGTAAATGTCAATTTTGTCAATTGATGCCAAAATATCTGACTGCGATACAGGTTGTGCTTGCAGCCCACAGTCATCCTCATCATCAGAGTCAGGGCTGGAAGGGTCTGTTGGTTGAATGACTGGCATACATAGCCCTATAATATCAGTGCTTGAAAGAGTGGCACTAGTAGAAACATCATTGTCAATGTTCACAAACTCCTCTGGATCAATCTTCAGCTCTTTATACAATCTAGCAAGTAATGGCCCCACTGAAATGTCAGTAACATTGCTCTCACTGCTCGCTGATGGTGTGGAATTCTCATTTACAGAGACATCTACTGCAGGTAAGAAGCCAGCCTGTCTAAAGCAGTTTGCAATAGTTGCTGGTAAAACTCTGTCCCATGAAGATTTTAACATAAGAATAGCATCAAGAAGGGTTATCTTGAAATCATCACAAATGAGGTCAGCATCCATATGACCCACAAGTTTTGACAACATTGTGGATCTATAAAGAACTTTCATATTTTGAATGATACCTTGATCACAAGGCTGAAGTGTTGATGTGGCAATAGGTTGCAGAAACAAAAGCTCTGTTGCCTTCAGATTGTTAATTTTTGTGTGGGCTGAACAATTGTCAACAATTAAAAGAACTTTTCTTTGTTTACACACCATTGAATAATCAAATTCTTGTAGCCACTCATTGAACAGTTCTGATGTCATCCATGCCTTTGAATTGGCTCTGTAATTCACACACAATTTTTTTCAGGCCTTTGAAACAACGAGGATTTTTAAATTTTCCAATCACAAATAAAGGCCATTTTTCACTACCATAGATATTGGAACACACAACCACTGTTATTCTTTCTTTTGATTTTCCCCCCCCCCCATGACACTTTTCATTTTTGAAAGAAAATGTTTTATCAGGTAGCAATCTCCAAAATAATCCAGTTTCATCGGCATTAAATACATCCGCAGAATTATATTTAGCTAAAGCAGGTCTGAGCACGTCTTCTATCCATGAGTGAGTCGTTGCTTCGTCGACTGACTTTCTCTCCACACACATTCTTGCGTGTCGTTTTTTGAAACGATCCAACCAGCCAGCACTACAATTCCAGTCTGTCTGACCTCGAAGACGTGCAAATTCTTCTGCTTTCGCAATAAGTAAAGGCCCATTTACTGGTACATTTGCCGATCTAATCACAGTGAACCATTTTAAAAGGTCTGCATCAACACAATTGCACGCAGCAAGTCTTCTAACTCTCTGCCTATCACTGTCGATTTGACATTCGAAAAACAATTGTTTGTAGCGGTCTTTATGCTTTAAAATGCAGGAAAGTGTCGATGTTGGAATACCAAATTCTCTAGCTATATCCACTTTCTTCTTCCCACTATGTTCAACCTCTTCCAACAGCTCAATCTTTCTTTTTAAAGTCAAAGTTTTAAGCTTTCGTCCACTAGCAGTCATTGTTGACATGTAGCAACACATTATGTGCGAGATTGTTCTCCAGGCTGACTAAACATACACATTCTTTCGCGAAACGAATTTTTTTTTTTTGGGGGGGGGGAGGGTGGTGGATTTGGGGGGGGGGGATGAACAGTTCGATTTAAACGTGGACATTTATATAGTCGGTAATTCATTTTAATGTTCGACTAATCGGAAAATTCTAGTTAACCGAATTCGACTTGTCAGGAATGTTTATGCAAAGATAAAGAAGGATCTTGGGCGGGACCAAGCCAATAACGTCGACTTAAGAGAAATTCTCGTTATCCGAGTTCGACTTAGGTGGATTCGGCTGTACCAGTGTTGTCTGGACAAAAGACCAGTCAAATAGCACCTCTCTTAGAACATGACAATATCAACATGTCTACAATTTAATATCATGACTGAATGTTTCTAGATGATCATCACGGTTATAATCATCATCACGTGTCGCTCCCAACTGCCGGAGGCGTTGATGCATACCCTCAGTGTGTAACCCCGGGTTGTCTAGATCAGTTCCACAAATGATATCCCCCAGGTCATTGACCTAAGCTATCCAGCCTCGTGCGCTTGATCCGACACTGTCATTCCTACAGAGGACCCTCGCATGTGTCACAATGTGCATGTTGAAACAACAATACAACTAACAAACAGTAATAACTAATATGACATGATATAGCTCACCTCCAAATGTCTCTACTTCACACAGAGCCAATATTCTGCAGTGACTACGACTGCCAATAGGCATTGATATAATCACACCCTTCACTGGCTTGTCGTGTAACATAAGTATGTCGTATCTCAGCAACTGGCTGCTTCCACTAGTTTCGTACGAGTCCAGTGTCTGGTTCAAGGCATCCAGTGTGATCAGTCTGAAGTGCCTGGAGGTGCACGGCCCGGCTGCGGAGACACTACATCATTAACTCAACTCAGGTGTATCACTGGGGGTTCATGCCCCAAAGAGAGAATAGCGGACAAAAGAAGCAGAAGGATAAATGTGTCACTTGGTTGGGGAGAGGCAAAAGGGTGGATTATCATTGGACATAATTTACAGTCATACCTCACAGCGACATAATGTGTTAATGGTGTGACCAATTCATTAGGTGGATGGGTGAAAGTAGAATACCAAAAGACATCTTTTTCGTGAATTACAGATGGGTACGAGATCTCGGGGTCGTCCGCTACTACAACGCAAAGATGTGTGTAAGCGGGACATGACTGATACAGGCATTGATAATGAACATTGGTAGCAAGTCGCCGCCACACATGTAGCATGGAGGGCAAGTATCAGAACTGGAATAACGACTAAGGAGAAAATGATTGCAGATAGGTCAGACACTGAGCGTGTGAGACATATGATGGTGCGTGATGGTAAAAATGACCATGTGTTCACATGCATCTATTGTGGACAAACATCTACAGCGCGAATTGGTCTGATCAGTCACATTCGCTACCGCCACGGGTTGTAGTTTTTAAGCCTCTTTTGCAGCACAGTGTAACAAGCTATCGACTGTCAAGACGGCAAGGTGCCAATATATATATATATATAACGTTCATTTGAAACCCGTTCCAATGGCTTTATTACAAAAGCAAGAAGGTGTGGTAGAATTAAACAAAGCATTCATTTTGAATGAATTATTCACCATGGGTTGGTCAAAAGAAGTCGCCGCAGGCATTCAGGCAAGCAACCCATTGCTTAGGTAGGGCTTAGGTAGGCGGCGAATGCCGTCCGCAAAAATAATTGTGGCTGCTCACTGAACCAATTGGTTACCGCGTTCATTACGTTTGCATCTGTGAGAAATTGTTGCCCCTTGAGAGATTTGTATAGAGGTCTGAAGAAATGAAAATCACATGGTGACAAATCAGGACTATAGGCTGGGTGTTGCAGAATTTACCACTTCTTCCTTGCTAACACTTCCTGTTCAATCTTTGCGACATGCGGACGAGCATTATCGTGCAACAAAATCACACCACGAGAAAGCATGCAGGGTTGTTTATGTTTGATGGATCTTTGCAGCTTGTCTAGTGATTGCAAGTAATGGGTAGTGTTGATGTTGACACTAGGATCTCTAAACACGACGCTCCACTATGCGGTAGATAAAAGCATCACCCTCCATTCTGTAACGAATCAAGTGGTTCAAACACCATCCCATGCGTTCCTATATTTGGTGGTAAGTTAACATCCGTGGTACCCACGGTGAACACACCTTCCAATATTGCAGTTTCTTACGAACGAGCTATAGAATTGTCCAATTTGACACACATCAAATTCTTTCACTAGCGAACGTATGCTTCGACAACGGTTCATCTGTACTGTTGCATCAATTTCGGCGATGACGTTTTCTATTGCAAAAATATGCGCTTGACCCGGCCGTCGAAGATCTGTCGTGAACTGACATCCTTTCCGAGCACAGTCTGTCTCTGTTGTCTTCGACACCCATTTGTTACCGTACGCTGCATGCATTCTTCAATGAATGTCCACTGGTCGACGTCCTTCAAATGAAAGATACTGAATCACCGCTCTTTGAGCTTCTTTAGACGGATTTTCGATCATCCCTGCCATTTTCGCAACGGTCAGAAACAGAAAATTATGCATCATGCGACGATAAGCAGTTGCGCTTTTATTCATTTTTCAGTACTTATCACATGACTATGACATGATCATGCTCAACGTACGCAATTATGCGTGGTGCGGCACGAACGGATTTGAAATGAACGCCACTTTTGTATGTATGTATATGTATGTATATGTATATGTATATATATATATATATATATATATATATATATATATATATATATATATATATATATATATATATATATATATATATATATATCTTGGCACCTTTCCGTCTTGACAGACGATAGTTTGGTACATTGTGCTTCAAAAAGGTTTAATAACTACGACCCATGGCGTTGGTGAGTGTGGCTGGTAAGGCAATTCTTGCTGCAATTGTTTGCCCACAGTAGATGCATGTGAAAACATGGTCACTTCCACCATTGTGCACCATCCTACGTCTCTCACGCTGTGTGTGTGCTTTATCTGCAATCATTTTCTCCTTTGTCTTTATTCCATTTCTGAAGGTTGCCCTCCATGCAACACGTTCAGCGGCGACTTGCTCCCAATGTGCATTATCAATGCCTGTATCAATCATGTCCCGCTTACACACATCTTTGTATCGTAGTAGAGGCCGACCCTGATATCTCCTACCCGTCTGTAATTCACCAAAAAAGATGTCCTTTGGTATTCCATCCATCCTCCTAACATGTCCTATCCATCTAAGTCTATGAAGACTGAGCATGGAATGCACCGTCACACAACCTGATCTTTCCAATACTTCAGTATTTGTGATTTATGTCTTGACACTTAATATCAAGAATTTTTCGCACACACCGCATATGAAAGCTGTTTAAACGTTTCTCTTGGCGTGAGTAGGTTGTCTAGGTTTCACTGCCATAAAGAAGAGTACTAAGGACACAGGCTTGGCAGACGAGGACTTTTGTTTTGGCAGTAAGCTTCCTGTTCTCCCAGACTCTTTTTGCTAACAGTTCATTGTTGTTGCTGCCTTGCCAATCCTGATGTTGATTTCCTGATCGAGAGATAATTTACCTCTGATCCTACGTAAAATGGTCTACTATCTTCAGTTCGGCGTCGTCAATAAAGATTGATGGTTCACCATGTGCACCTTGTGACATAATCTGTGTCCTTCTTTTTGTTAATTGTTAAACCAAATTGAGAACAAGCATTGGAGAATGCAGATAGTAGATGTTGTAATTCTTCCTCAGAGTGGGTCGTAATCGCAGCATCATCCGCAAAAAGTAACTCTCTGATTAGTACCCTCCTAATTTTGGTCTTTGCCTTCAATCTCTGAGCATTAGGCCTATAGAGACCACCATCTGAGCGTGAGTGAATGTATATACCGGCATCCTGATCACGAAAGGAATATTTCAGTAGAACTGAAAAGTATACCCCAAAGAGGGTGGGGGATAGCATACAACCTTGCTTAATATATATATATATATATATATATATATATATATATATATATATATATATATATATATATATATATATGTGTGTGTGTGTGTGTGTGTGTGTGTGTAACAAAAGAACAATATGCATTAAAACGAATGGAAAATAATCAACAATACATGACTCACTAAAGCAATTATGTTAACGTAGACATTATAGATACCATACACATGAGAAAGTTTATTAGCTAGTTGTCGTGTTACATAATTTTTATTATGTTTTTAGAGGGTGGGGGGCATGGAGTCTGTACTGAAATAGATGTAAAACAGGTTGCGACTATATGTATAGTGATTGGTGGTGTCTTTGATTTCTTGTGGAAAATTGTACCACAACTGAGAGTCAGAGTACGGTAAGCCCTTATTGTATACTACTATCCTAGGCTTAGGGACACGAAGTATGTTTAGTCGTTCCCTATGTCTTACGTTAAATTTAAACAATGGCCAAAGCTAGCTTGGGGCATTTTGAAATAGGATTGTGTGATTTATAGTGTGTTTATTTTTGTTTGCCCCAATATAAAATTCCATATCACAGTAACCAACTGAAGGAAAATGATGAGATTTAGCATATAACCTTATCATTATGTCCACCCAACAAAACAATTTTTGTTCTGGAGATTTTACAGCAGATTTCAAAGTTTGTTTATATGCGTTATATAATGTACGGGTCAGAGATGAAGTTCATAATTTTAAATGTATTACAGCGTAGTCAGACAATCAGCTTTCAGTGTTGAATATTTTACGTTTTTCACGGGATTGGCTTTAAGCCAAGAACCCCGCGCAGTTTAAACTGGGACTGTTCAGAGGTGTCGTCAAACTGGGTTATTTCATGAAACATCATTATTATTATTATTATTATTATTATTATTATTATTATTATTATTATTATCTTAAATCTTACCACTTATCGCTAACATTGAAATGTGTGAATATTTTTCAATGGGAATGAATGCGAAATTGTGTATACACTTCAAAGAATCGCTATGAAGTTGTACACATATTTTTGTATAGAAGCTGATCGCATGAAACTGTTTTATACTATTAGAAATTCCGAAAAAAGAACAGTGCATGCATTGGGTTTGACTAAACGATCATTTCTTCGATGGATGCAAGAATCTGGAATTAAACCACCACGCAATAACCAAACGGTAGGTAGAAAGGTTATTGTAGACAGCTTTGATAAAGATGTCATAAAGCGAGCGATTATAAACATGCTTTAAAAAGTCGCTTAAGAGTCGACAGGGTCGACTTCATTGCACCGGGTTCTATCCCATATGGCTCGGTCTCTTTCCCCAGCACGGAAAGCATCGCTCAAAGCACCAACTCCGCAGCTCTAGCTACGACCCACAGAAGTCTCCGAAAAATTTAACTCGTGAACCGAAGGATGCGGCATCGAACCCATAACCTTTGGAGCCTGAGTCAAATGGCTTGTCCACTTCGCCACGGAGGCTCCTAAAATTATACAAAAATTTTGATTTTATATCCAGGATTATCCAGAATTATAAATTTTGCTGGATGCCAAAGAAACAGTGACTGTAAGAAAACTTAGGGTTTGGTTGAGAAAGAACAATAACATAGAGCTATCCAAAACAAATTTGTGGAAAATTATAAGGACATTAGCTTCACTTTTAGAAAGTACAAGGGAGGTAGAAATATTCTTTGCGAGCAACCGCATTTAGGAGCCATGAGAAGCAGATACCTACGTGAAATAAGGGTAATGCGCAAAGAAAATTAAGGCATAGTGTATTTGGATGAAATGTGGATCAATGCGCACCACACAAGTGATAAGGAATGGCAATCAGTGGATGGAAAGATAAAGTGATATGTGCCCAGTAGTACAGAACAGCTGTTGGTCATGGCCCATGCTGGTAATACGCAAAATGGCTTACAACAGAATGCTGGGCTCGTGTTCGTATCAAAGCATACAGACAATAGGGATTATCATAATAAGATGAATGGTAATGTATTTAGAGATTGGCTCGAGAATTCTGTGCTTCCATCCCTAGATAGACCATCGTGTCCAATTATGGACAATGCATGATATCAATGTTGTTGCCCAAGAAGTCAAAATACCTACATCATCGAGCACAAAGGGAGAAATAAAGATATGGCTCCGAATGGAAAACATACCATTTCCAGAAAGGTATTTCTAGCTAGAATTGTTGTCCCTGGGTGGGAGGGTAGATGAGAGATGCATGTGTTGATGGGCGCGTGGGTGATGTGTGGGTGTGAGTGGTTGATGGATGAGTACATGAGTGGGTGGATGTGTGTGAGAGATGAGTGTAAGGGTGGGGGAGGTGTGTAGTTGTGAGAAGATGTGTGTGAGCGGCGGATGTGTGTGGGTGAGGTATATGTGGGTGGCGGGGTGTGTATGGGTGGGAGGTGTGTGTTTTGGGGTGTTTATGGGTGGGGGAATTGTGTGGGCAGGTTGGGAGATGTGTTTATGGGTGGGGATGTGTGTATAGGTGGGGATATGTAGTTGAGAGGTGGCGAATATTCGGTGGGTGAGTCAGTGTAGGTTGGCTGATGTGTGTGTGGGTGGGTGGGGAAAATTGTAAGAGTGCGGGATATGTGTGTGGATAGGTGCGGGATTTGTTGGTTGGCGGGGGAATGTGTGCGTGGTTTCTTCTTCTTCTTCTTCTTCTTCTTCTTCTTCTTCTTCTTCTTCTTCTTCTTCTTCTTCTTCTTCTTCTTCTTCTTCTTCTTCTTCTTCTTCTTCTTCTTCTTCTTCTTCTTCTTCTTGGTGTGTGAGGATGCGTGTGTGGGTGGGGAAATGTGTGTGGGAGGGGGATCAGTGGGTGGGTGGTGGCATGTATGTTTGCCTGGTTCTGTGTGAGTGCGTGTAGGTATGTGTGGGTGGGTGGGGGATGTGTTGGTGGCTGCGGGATATGAGGGTGTATGGTGGATGTGTCTCACAACATTGCAATATGCACTGTTTATGTTTACAACTTTCATTTGACAATGTTTTTTTTTTCTTCTCATTTTTTGTTTTTCTCATTTCGCATGTATCATGCGCAATATGCATTGTTTATGCTTACAAAATCCATTTGACAATGGTTTTTCCCCTATGTTAATGTAACATGCACATTTGATGAATGAAAGATGAGTGATTGAAAAGGCCGAATGTAAGACGGGCCTGCGTGCGCAATTTGTTACTCTTTTAAAATAAAGTTCGTTCGTTCGTTCGTTCGTTCGTTCGTTCGTTCGTTCGTTCCTTGTAAAACAAACGCCAAAAAAGCAAGAAATATCAAATCGACAATTTGATAGAAGAGCATCGTCATGGTTGCTTGAGACTTCCGCCGTACCACTCTCATTTTAACCATATAGAACTTGTGTGGGCTAAAATTAAAGGACAGGTGGCAGCTGACAATACTGTATTCAAATTTTCTGACGTCAAGATACTAATCCAGTCCGCGCTATTAAATATTGATACAGGTTACTGGGAAGATGTGAGGACCATGTGTTGAAAGAGGAAGAAAACTATTGGAGAAAGGATGGATTGAATTTTATGCAACCGAGAGCAGTCATCAACCTACTGGAATCGTCCGACACAGATTAAGGTCTGAGCAGATCGCAGACCTTAATCCGCGTGCACTCTTACTGGGATATTTTGCTCTAAATATTCAGACGAATTGAAGGCCCTAAACATATAGAGCATCAGCACAATGTCAATGGCAACAGTTTGTATTCCACAGTGATGAATTTTCAATTCCGCAAGCCCTCAGCGGTGACAAACAACTGGTATTTAAAAAAAAAAAAACACACACACACACATACACACTAAGCGCATTGAATACCAACAGAAGAGTAATATTGCGGTGGAAACTGACATATTGTGGCATAACAAGAAACGTGAGAGCAAACACGTTGTCAAATTAGGGGACAACACACGTGCATACGAATCAATCTATAAACTACTATGAAAAGAGGACCAACATCTTGGTCGTTAAGAAGAAAGCCCACTACAGAGACACTGACAACTAATTTCATAGTGCAAAACAGGTAATCATGTTCCGTCTCTGAACAGTAAACAGCAGAGTAGACAATCTTTCACGAAAACTCAAAGCGGGTCTGTCACCCATGTGCACGTGTGAACAAACTACACAGACAGCTGAACAGATCCTTAAAAATGGACACATGATGACTAAATTGCGGTATCATTTCTGGTCACTCTATACGCACATTAACGCACAGCTATTTGGAAAGTTTCACTAACTTAATATAAAAACCTAAATGCATCCTAGTAACATGAATACTTGTGTATAATTATTAACCAGCAGCTGAAGAATCAAGAAGGAAATGAAAAATAAGGTAAGAAATATATTCCTTTTACTTTCCAGTCAATTTACACATTATTTACCTCATGCCTCTGTAAATGCTCTGTCTTTACTAATATTACACATTGCACCCCTCTCGGGAGTCTCCGTGGTGAAGTGGTCAGCCGTCTGACTCGGGCTCCGAAGGTTGTATGTTCGATTCCTTCATTTCACGAGTGCATTTTTTCGGAGACTTCCGAGGGTCGTCGCTGGAGCTACGGAGTTCGTGCTTTGTGAGACGCTTTCCGCCCTGCGGATAGAGACTGGGCCATATGGGATAAAAACCCGGTGCATTGCAGTCAATCCTGTCGACTTTTAAGCTCCTTTTGTTTTATTGCATCTACTCCCATACGAATCTGGCTACGCCTTGTGTTTGTGTACTTACCAGAAATAACGTGGTTTACTGTAAGACTAGTTTGTTAGCATGAATTCACTACAGTTTCCCCAAAACATCAAACAAATGTCGCCGCTATTGATGATTTAAGTTGCTTTTGGACCTATCAAAGACATATTACTTGGGGGAGGGGGGGGGGGGGGGGGGGGGGGGTAAATATAAGACGGCAAAAAAAATTTCATAACGATGCAACAGACAGTTTTCAAAATAATTGATCGTGAATGACGGCATTCATTTCTGGACTAACTATAGTTTGGTCTTATTAAAAAGTAAGCATTTGTGAAGAGGCAGCAACTGAAGACTTTCATGCAGATCATTGTCTCCATTACGGACTCAATGAGTATGCTTAGTAAGGTGAGAAACGTATGTTTCGTATGGAATGGCTAACCCCGCTTAAGAGGTCATAGATTGTGAGAATTATGTTGAATAAGCATTTGTATGAGTAAGCATTTGTGGAGTGGCAGTAACTGAAGCCGTTCATGTAGGTTAGAATTGCCGTTAAGATTTTTACCTTTAATTAAACGTACTGCCCTTTTCTGGTGTGAATAAAGGCGTTTTGTTATTGATTTGTAGCATCTATACCAGGTGGGGCAATAGGCGATATGTGTTTGTATTCGGGAAGTATAGAATATCTCTATTGTGTTTTCATCAATGGAAATTTTTAATTTAGGCAGGATGGTACACTTTGTTGGCTATTTGTTTAACGAGAGCATGTACATGAGAATTACATGTTACATTTGGATCAATGATAAGCGCTTTGTGCTCGGTTACACTTTCTATAGGCGTGCTACCAATGTGTGGCTGAAGAGGTCTCTGTGAGTTTAGAGTGTGGAGTCTTTGCCTGGTTGCTGTTAACATAGATGTTTTGTTTTTTTTTAAATAGAGAGACTGAGATAGACTGAGAGAGACACATAGAGATACAGAGAGAGACAGTGAGAGGCACAAAAAGAGACAGAGAGAGAGACTGAGAGAGGCATACAAAGAGACAGAGACACGGAGAGAGAGAGACATAGAGATACAGAGAGAGAGAGATACCGAGATAGACTGAGCTAAACAGAGAGAGACTGAGATAGACTGAGAGAGACAGCGAGACAAAGAGATATTTCGAGAGAGAGAGAGAGAGAGAGAGAGAGAGAGAGAGTGTGTGTGTGTGTGTATCTGAGACAGTGAAAGAGAGTGTTTTTTTTTGTTTTTTTTTAAATAGAGAGACTGAGATAGACTGAGATAGACACATAGAGATACAGAGAGAGACAATGAGAGGCACAACAAGAGACAGAGAGAGAGAGAGAGACTGAGAGAGGCATACAAAGACAGAGATACAGAGAGAGAGAGATAGATACCGAGATAGACCGAGCTAAACAGAGAGAGAGACTAAGATAGACTGAGAGAGATAGCGAGATAAAGAGATATTTCGAGAGACAGAGAGAGAGTGTGTGTGTGTATGTGAGACAGTGAGAGACAGAGAGAGAGCGAGAGAGAGAGAGAGAGAGAGAGAGAGAGAGAGAGAGAGAGAGAGAGAGAGAGAGAGAGAGAGAGAGAGAGAGAGAAAGCGAGAGATTGCAGTGAGAATAAAAATCCATTATGACTCCAAGTAATCCAAGTCCAAAATCCAAGTAATAACTAAGTTTATGGATACCGACTTCCGAAGATTAGAATCGAACTGTCACCTGACATAATGTGGACAACCACCCAAGATATAGATTGCTCCATACTATAAGTAAGCTGCCAGGACGGGAATGGTTCGTTGCTGGTAATAAGACACTTGTCGTGGGAATCCTTCGCAATAATCTTCCCATCGACAGCCAGCTGGCTGCTTGTTGTGTTGTCTATTGAACTTGAGGAGTGTGTCTCTTGTTTTAAGGCAACATTGCGACCTAAAGAAGACACAATCATAGCGAACTGAGAACAACATTAACATTGCGACACGAAGGAGACATCAGCATTGTGACATGAAGAAGACACCAACATTGCGACATGAGGACCGCATCAACATTGCGACAAAAAGACCACATCAACATTGCCACATAAAGACCACATCAAACATTGCCACATAAAGACCACATCAACATTGGCAAAATAAAGACCATCATCAACATTGCCACATAGAAGACCACAATCAACCTTGGCCACATAAAGAACCACAGTCAACATTGGCCACATAAAGACCACATCAACATTGTGACATAAAGGCCACAGTCACATTGTGACATAAGCCACACCAACCATTGCTACATAAAGAACCACACCAACATTGCCACATAACGACCACATCAACATTGCACATAAAAGACCGACATCAACAGTGTGACATAAAGACCACATCAACATTGCCACATAAGACCCACATCAACATTGCCACATAAAGACCACATCAACTTGCCACATAAAGACCACATCAACATTGCCACATAAATACCACATCAACATTGCCATATAAAGACCACATCAACATTGCCACATAAAGACCACATCAACTTTGCGACATAAAGACCACACCAACATTGCCACATAAAGATCACATCAACATTGCCACATAAAGACCACATCAACATTGTCACATAAAGACCACATCAACATTGTGACATAAAGACCACATCAACATTGCGACATAAAGACCACATCAACATTGCGACATAAAGACCACATCAACATTGCGACATAAAGACAATAAAATTTAATAAGATAACATTGCGAGATAGAATCAACTTGTGACCTGCCCAATAAATTGGACAAAACCACACCAACATTGACATAAAGCCCAACTTAAAAAAGCCCAGGACTTGAATAGTTCCTTTGCCAAAAAAGACACTTTCCATAAAGAAATCCTTGCCAAAAAATACCCACCAACATTGCCACATAAAGACCACATCAACATTGTGACATAAAGACCACATCACATTGCGACATAAAGACCACATCAACATTGCCACATAAAACCCACATCAACATTGTGACATAAAAGACCACCATCAACATTGCCGACATAAAGACCACATCAACATTGCCACATAAAGACCAAATCAACATTTCACATAAAGACCACATCAACATTGTGACATAAAGACCACATCAACATTGCCACATAAAGACCACATCAACATTGTGACATAAAGCCACATCAATATTGCCACATAAAGGACCACATCAACATTGCCACATAACGGACCACATCAATATTGGTGACATAAAGACCACATCAACATTGTGACATAAAGACCACATCAACATTGTGACATAAAGACCACACCAACATTGTGACATAAAGACCACATCAACATTGCGACATAAAGACCACATCAACATTGCGACATAAAGACCACATCAACATTGCGACATAAAGACCACATCAAAATTGTGACATAAAGACCACATCAACATTGCGACATAAAGACCACATCAACATTGTGACATAAAGACCACATCAACATTGTGACATAAAGACCACACCAACATTGCCACATAAAGACCACACCAACATTGCCACATAAAGACCACATCAACATTGCCACATAAAGACCACATCAACATTGCCACATAAAGACCACATCAACATTGCCACATAAAGACCACATCAACATTGCCACATAAAGACCACACCAACATTGCCACATAAAGACCACATCAACATTGTGACATAAAGACCACATCAACATTGCGACATAAAGACCACATCAACATTGCCACATAAAACCCACATCAACATTGTGACATAAAGACCACATCAACATTGCCACATAAAGACCACATCAATATTGCCACATAAAGACCACATCAACATTGCCACATAAAGACCACATCAATATTGTGACATAAAGACCACATCAACATTGTGACATAAAGACCACACCAACATTGCCACATAAAGACCACATCAACATTGTGACATAAAGACCACATCAACATTGCCACATAAAGACCACATCAACATTGTGACATAAAGACCACATCAATATTGCCACATAAAGACCACATCAACATTGTGACATAAAGACCACATCAACATTGCCACATAAAAACCACATCAACATTGCGACATAAAGACCACATCAAAATTGTGACATAAAGACCACATCAACATTGCGACATAAAGACCACATCAACATTGTGACATAAAGACCACATCAACATTGCCACATAAAGACCACATCAACAGTGCGACATGAAGAAGACGCCCACATACTTGCGGCAGCATTCTGGTTGGCCAAAGGCGAATGTGTCAGGAGGATTCTGAGAGGGGCTGTTTGGGCATGCAGGCCACATAGTTTCTGGCTTGAGGGTGCACACGTTTGATATAGTGATTACAGCGCTTATTCGCCATGTCTGTGCACTGTGATATGCTGTTTAATGCTGTGCACGATGACGTCATTTTTCTGTGTCTGTGCACCATAATGCTATTTTGTTTACCTTGTCTGAGCACCGTGATATGTTGTCTACCAATTATATGCACAGTGATGTGATGTTTAACGTGTCTTTGCACCTTAATGACATATTATTTACCATGTATGTGCACCTTTGTCACATGTTGTTTACCATGTCTGTGCACCACGATATGTTGCTTACCTTATCTGTGGACTATGATATGGTGCTTACCATGTCCGAGCATGTTGATGACATGCTGTTTACCATATCTGTGTGACGTGATATGCTGTTTACCATATCTGTGTGACGTGATATGTTGTTTACCATATCTGTGTGACGTGATATGTTGTTTACCATGTCTGTGGACTATTATATGTTGTGCAATATGTGAGTGTACCGTATTATGTTGCGTAACATTGTCAGTGCGCCGTGATATGTTGTTTACCGTTTCTCTGCTCCGTGATGATATGTTGTATAATGTCCTTGCTAACAGTAACAGAGCATGTGTTGATATTTTGTGAAAGTACCATTTTTGGCCACAACAGAGTATCAGGATAATATGTCGTTCAGTGCTATCGCTTGCCACGACAGAGCACCGGGTTGACATATAGATCTATGACTTGTGCACAATGGAAGTGCACCAGACTAACACAGTGGATAGAGTTCGTGTATACAATAATAGAGCACATGATTAACCCGGTCGTTGGTGCACTCGAATCTGTCGGGCACCCCCCCCCCCCCTCCAACCCCTCCCTACACTAATAAAGGAGGGCTCCTTCATGACTAATATGCCAAAACTCCACTAAAATCACAAACTCTTTATATGTACCAAACTTGCACTAATAAACCAACCGTCCACTTATGTACCAACCCTCCAGTAATGTACCAAACTTTCATTCATACACCATCCCGCCACTTATGTACCAACCCACCAGTAATGTTACAACCTTTCACTCATAAACCATCCCCCTACTTATGTACCAACCGTCCAGTAATGTACCATCACTCCACTTATGTACCAAACCTCCACCAATAACCCAACACTCCACTTATGTACCAATCCTGTACTAATAAACAAACACTCCAATTATGTACCAATCCAAAGCTAATAAACCAACACTCAACTTATGTTTCAACCCTTCATTTATTTACCAAACCTCCACTGATAAATCAACACTCCCCCCTCTCACTACACCACTGATAAGCAAACCCTCCACTAATGTACCGACCCTCCACTAATGTACCATCCCTCCACTAATGTACCAACCCTCCACTAATGTACCGACCATCAACTAATGTACCGACCATCCACTATTGTACAAAACATCCACTAATGTACCAAACATCCACTAATGTACCAAACATCCTCTAATGTACCGACCCTCCACTGATGTACCGACCCTCCACTAATGTACCATCCCTCCACTAATGTACCAACCCTCCACTAACGTACCGACCATCAACTAATGTACCGACCATCCACTATTGTACAAAACATCCACTAATGTACCAAACATCCACTAATGTACCAAACATCCTCTAATGTACCGACCCTCCACTAATGTACCAAACATCCTCTAATGTACCGACCCTCCACTAATTTACCGACCATCAACTAATTTACCGACCATCAACTAATGTACCAAACATCCACTAATGTACCAAACATCCACTAATGTACCAAACATCCACTAATTTACCGACCATCCACTAATTTACCGAAAATCAACTAATGTACCAAACATCCACTAATGTACCAAACATCCACTAATGTACCAAACATCCACTAATTTACCGACCATCAACTAATTTACCGACCATCACCTAATGTACCAAACATCCACTAAAGTACCAAACATCCACTAATGTACCAAACATCCACTAATGTACCAAACATCCACTAATGTACCAAACATCCTCTAATGTACCGACCCTCCACTAATTTACCGACCATAAACTAATGTACAAACATCCACTAATGTACCAAACATCCACTAATGTACCAAACATCCACTAATTTACCGACCATCGACTAATTTACCGACCATCAACTAATGTACCAAACATCCACTAATGTACCAAACATCCACTAATGTACCAAACATCCACTAATTTACCGACCATCAACTAATGTACCAAACATCCACTAATGTACCAAACATCCACTAATGTACCAAACATCCACTAATGTACCAAACATCCACTAATGTACCAAACATCCACTAATTTACCGACCATCAACTAATGTACCAAACATCCACTAATGTACCAAACATCCTCTAATGCACCAAACATCCACTAATGTACCAAACATCCACTAATGTACCAAACATCCACTAATGTACAAAACATCCACTAATGTACCAAACATCCTCTAATGTACCAACCCTCCACTAATGTACCAAACATCCACTAATGTACCAAACATCCACTAATGTACCAAGCATCCACTAATGTACCAAACATCCACTAATGTACCAAACATCCACTAATGTACCAAACATCCACTAATGTACCAACCCTCCACTAATGTACCAACCCTCCACTAATGTACCAAACATCCAATAATGTACCAAACATCCACTAATGTACCAAACATCCACTAATGTACCAAACATCCACTAATGTACCAAACATCCACTAATGTACCAAACATCCACTAATGTACCAAACATCCACTAATGTACCAACCCTCCACTAATGTACCAAACATCCACTAATGTACCAACCCTCCACTAATGTACCAACCCTCCACTAATGTACCAAACATCCACGAATGTACCAAACATCCACTAATGTACCAAAAATCCTCTAATGTACCGACCCTCCACTAATGTACCGACCCTCCACTAATGTACCGACCCTCCACTAATGTACCGACCCTCCACTAATGTACCAAACATCCACTAATGTACCAAACATCCTCTAATGTACCGACCCTCCACTAATGTACCGACCCTCCACTAATGTACCGACCCTCCACTAATTTACCGACCATCAACTAATGTACCAAACATCCACTATTGTACCAAACATCCACTAATGTACCAAACATACTCTAATGTACCAACTCTCCACTAATGTACCGACCCTCCACTAATGTACCGACCCTCCACTAATTTACCGACCATCAACTAATGTACCAAACATCCACTAATGTACAAAACATCCACTAATGTACCAAACATACACTAATGTACCAAACATACACTAATGTACCGACCATCCACTAATGTACCGACCATGCACTAATGTACCGACCATCCACTATTGTACCAAACATCCACTATTGTACCAAACATCCACTAATGTACAAAACATCCACTAATGTACCAAACATCCACTAATGTACCAAACATCCTCTAATGTACCAAACATCCACTATTGTACCGACCCTCCACTTATGTACCAAACATCCACTAATGCGCCAAACATCCACTAATGTACCAAACATCCACTAATGTACCAAACATCCACTATTGTACCAAACATACACTAATGTACCTACCATCCACTAATGTACCGACCATCCACTAATGTACCGACCATCCACTATTGTACCAAACATCCACTATTGTACAAAACATCCACTAATGTACCAAACATCCACTAATGTACCAAACATCCACTAATGTACCAAACATCCACCAATGTACCAACCCTCCACTAATGTACCAACCCTTCACTAATGTACCAACCCTCCACTAATGTACCAACCCTCCACTAATGTAATAACCATCCAATAAGGTACCAACCCTCCACTAATGTACCAACGCTCCACTAATGTACCAACCATCAACCAATGTACCAACACTCCACTAATGTACCAACCCTCCACTAATGTACCAACCCTCCACTAAGATACCAACCCTCCAATAAGATACCAACCCTCCACTAATGTACCAATTATCCAATAAGGTACCAACCCTCCACTAATGTACCAACCCTCTACTAATGTACAAACCCTCCACTAATGTACCAACCCTCCACTAATGTACCGACCCTCCACTAACGTACCAACCTTCCACTAATGTACCAACCCTCCACTAATGTACCAACCCTCCACTAATGTACCAAACATCCACTAATGTACCAACCCTCTACTAATGTACCAACCCTTCACTAAGGTACCACACACCCACTAATGTACCAACCCTTCACTAAGGTACCACACGTCCACTAATGTACCAACCCTTCACTAATGTACCACACACCCACTAATGTACCAAACATCCACTAAGGTACCAACCCACCACTAATGTACCAACCCTCCACTAATGTACCAACCCTCAACTAATGTACCAACCCTCCACTAATGTACCAACCCTCCACTAATGTACCAACCCTCCACTAATATACCAAACCTCCACTAATGTACCAAACATCTACTAATGTACCAAACATCCACTAATGTACCAATCCTCAACTAATGTACCAACCTTGCACTAATGTACTAACCCTGCACTAATGTACCAAACATCCACTAATGTACCAAACATCCACTAATGAACCAACCCTCCACTAATGTACCAACCCTCCACTAATATACCAACCCTCCACTAATGCACCCAACATCCACTAATGTACCAACTCTCAACTAATGTACCAACCCTCCACTAATGTACCAACCCTCCACTAATGTACCAACTCTCCACTAATGTACCAACCCTCCACTAATGTACCAACCCTCCACTAATGTACCAACCCTCCACTAATGTACCAACCCTCCACTAATGTACCGAACCTCCACTAGTGTACCGACCCTCCACTAATGTACCAACCCTCCACTAATGTACCAAACATCCAACCCTCCACTAATGTACGGACCTTCCACTAATGTACCAACCCTCCACAAATGTACCAACCCTCCACTAATGTACCAACCCTCCACTAATGTACCGACGCTCCACTAATGTACCGACGCTCCACTAATGTACCGAACCTCCACTAATGTACCAACCCTCCACTAATGTACCACCCCTCCACTAATGTACCAACCCTCCACTAATGTACCAAACATCCACTAATGTACCAACCCTCCACTAATGTACCAACCTTTCACTAAGGTTCCACACATCCACTAATGTACCAACCCTTCACTAAGGTACCACACATCCACTAATATACCAACCCTTCACTAATGTACCACACATCCACTAATGTACCAAACATCCACTAAGGTACCAACCCTCCACTAAGGTACCAACAGTCCACTAATATCCCAAACATCCACTAATGTACCAACCCTCCACTAATGTACCAAACATCCACTAATGTACCAACCCTCCACTAATTTACCGACCCTCCACTAATGTACCAACCCTCCACTAATGTACCATCCCTCCACTAATGTACCAACCCTCCACTAATGTACCAACCTCTACTAATGTACCAAACATCCACTAATGTACCAACCATCCACCAAACTATCTATATATATATATATATATATAAAACACAATGTATGTATTTCCGTCCGTTCTTTATGCGTTCGCAAACGGTCTATCTGAATGAGATGAAATTTTCTACACGTTTTCCTTTCATTCCTGTGCAACTTTCTGTCATAGTTGTTTAGTCTTTTTTTTTCCGGCTACTTACTTACTAAAATGTAATATTTCATTTTTCATTATATATTTCTATAAAGCAAGGGGACTTAACTCTAGAAAAAATATTGCAAGGGGCATAAATTTTAATAACATTTCTATATAATTTATCGAGGCTCATATATTTGTTTCGTAACAAAGAACCTCAATGGCTCGGAAAGCTGAAGAAGAAGAAGAGATATAATTTATAGTCATATTGTTGCATCGCTTTAACAGATTTATAAACTCTTTGTCTGTAGTTATTTTTGGGCATATGAGTTATAATAAATAATGATATAATCTTTAAGGCATTTTCAAAGTTTTCATAAAAATAATGCATAATGCATAACATTGTAACTCATCATTTTATGCTTAAAGTAGTTATCTACAGTCATGTAGGTGATTAAGGAAGGACATTCTTTTAAGTTACTGTGTGAATTTAATGAGACGCTCCCCGACAGTTCGATCTTTAAGACACAAAATTTATCATGGCAAGAAACAGAAATCATGCTCATCTGATATCACATCTGTCGGTGTTTGAACCTGAAGCTTGAATGCCAAGACATATCAGTCGCCAACAGCGGTAGTATTTCTCTAATTAAGGACACGTTTCTACGGCTCTTGTCAGAATCAACTGATGTCAAGCTGCATATATAATGTAACCATAATATTAATACAGATTATTAACGGCAAAAAAAAAAAAAAAAGCTCCACGCCAGGAGCTGGGCGAAGCCACGCCGGGTCAGATAGATAGACAGACAGACAGACAGATAGTCGGGAACGGGAGCTTACATGACTACTTATATGAATTAAATGAGATGCTCCCCACCAGATTCTGGGTGAAGCCGGGCCGGCTCAGACAGACAGACAGACAGACAGAAAGACAGACAGACAGACAGACAGACAGACAGACAAATAGTCAGGAACGGGAGCTTATATGACTACGTATATGAATTAAATGAAATGCTCCCCACCAGGGATTGGGTGAAGCCGGGCCGGGTCAGACAGACAGACAGACAGACAGTCGGGAACGGGAGCTTATATGACTACTTATATGAATTAAATGAGATGCTCCCCTCCAGGGACTGGGCGAAGCCGGACCGGGTCAGCTAGTATATAATATAAGTTATCAGTTGCACTCCGAACATGTCCATAGGTGCTCAGATCCTCCCTACACCCCCCCCCCCCCCCAGCATATGCATCAGCGTCCGTTGGCTAATAGTGCCAGTTCTGCGTTGGTTGACGAGGCCCCTCGTTTTCCCGATATACCCCTCGTGTCTGGCTGTGCCAATTCTTACTCCCAATTCTCTCATCCTGGACAGCGATGTGAATTCACTGACGTCAATGTCCTCTGTTCTCGACATCTCTTTAAGGATGTTACTAACGTCGGAACGATCCATGGGCTGGCCATCTGCAGGGGGTGCAGAGCCAGCCAATTTATCAGCTCGTTCATTTCCCTCGACTCCCGCATGTCCCGGGACGAAGATGAAGGTGACTTTACTGACAACAGACTTCCGCAGCACCTCAGTCCACTGTCTACGTACAGATCCAGCCTCGACCTTCCGAATCATGCTCATTGAATCACTTAGTACACACACGTTTGTATAATGCTGTGATTCCAGCCATATGAACCGCCCGTGTAATTGCCATCACCTCCATCGTCATGCTGCTCGTGGTCATAGAGTGGGCACCACTGGATTCTTGAACAGTTCGGCCTGCTGAACGGGCTGTAAACGCCCACGCACTTCTCTGCTGCTTTACAACAGATCCATCTGTATAGATGAGCACTTCAGGGCTATCTGAGTGTTCATAGATGAGGGCGTTGACCTCTGCATTGACAGCGGCAGGGGTTTGCTCTCTGCATTGTCTGTCGAGTGTGATAATGCAGGAGAAAGTGCACTTAAAAGCCGGAGGCGCCGGCAACCATTCCTTGCCGGGGTTGATACTGGTAAGACTGCAGACCTGTCTGACGACATCTTCCGCCCCACCCATCCATGATTTGCCCCTCTTTAGCATGTCACCATTTTCTCTGAATATAGCGTCAAGCAGAGGGTGCTGCTCATCTGCACTTATTTTTAAGTATGCACGAGCTCTCCAGATCTTGATCCTGTGTTCCATTGTCGGGAAGTCAAGAAGGTATCTCATTGCTACATAGCTGGTGTCTCTCATGCAGCCCAAAAGTATGTGCATGGCTCGTTTTGTACCTTTTCAAGTCTTCCAATCTGTGTAGGTTTGACAGTGAGGATGGCCAGGGCGTACTCGATGCGTGAAAGCACCAGTCATTGGAACAGAAGTATTAGCAGTCTTTACTCGATATTGACAGTCGCCATGGCTCCCATTGCTGACAAACCTTTTCAAGCTTTCGTTATGACATAATCGACATGATCTCTGAAGGACAGGCTACGATCAAGCCTCACACCAAGCTATGTCATTGACTGAGTTCTACTCAAAATGTTCCTATCCATTCTCACTGCCGGCAGGTCTGTGTTCACAATTTGTTTAGGGAGAACCATGTAACCCAGTGGTTCTCAACCGGTGGGGAATTCCCCCCCAGGGGGGAATTTCAGGGTTTCCAGGGGGGGAATGAAGACCATTTCAAGATCGTGTTAATACAAGAACCGATTACTTGACATAGTTTTTCCCTTCATACTTTACAGTTATGTATGTCTCGTCCTTCTAAAATTCATTTTATAAAGTAAGTAAACCCACAAATCATGTTTTATGTGGATGTCTAGACTTGTTTTAGTATATGCTATTACATTTGCCTTCCACTTTTACGTATACTGTGTAGGGGTGAGGGGATTTTTAGATAGGAAATATGAAAGGGGGGAATGACGTTCTGAAAATACGGTGAAGGGGGGAACGGGCCAAATTTTTGATAGGAAGGGGGGGGGGGGAATGGCATTCTGAAAATATGGTGAAGGGGGGAATGGGCATAAAAAAGGTTGAGAACCACTGATGTAACCGATGCCTTTGCAGGGTTGATAAGGGCATCAGCATCAGCACACAATGAGGAAATTCGATCTAGTTCGCCCTGAATATCATTGGCAACTGCCTGCCTATCTCGTCCCTGTCGATACACGAGAATGTCCTACCCCTCCCGTCCAACTGTTGTTCAGTGATCGGCAACGTATACACGTTGAATAGTACTGGTGACAGTGGTGAACCCTGCGGCAATCCTGGACATATCGTTATCGGCTCAGAAGACCAACTCCCACATTTTAGCACCACCTTCCTTTGGAGCAGAACTGCAGCTATCCATCGTACAAGGTGAGGGTGCACTTTCAGTCTGAGGAGGGTTTGAATCAAGTGCTCGAATGATACTCTATTCTATGCGCCTTCTAGTCTATGGCGGTCTCACATGTCTCTTCTCTGACCTGAAATCCTTCGTAAACATCTTGGGAGAATACCGGTGCATTCAGCCAGACTCAATGTTACGTCTGTATCCTCCAAGTGTGGGCGGGAAGCAGCCGAGTTGTTCCAAGTCACAAGCAAGTCTGTGTGCTACAATTTTCTCCAGTAGCTTGCCAGCAGTGTTCTGCATCGTAATGATTCTGTAGCCGCTTATCTTGGAATGCTCTTTGATCGGTTTTGGCAATGGCAGCAAGTAGCTGTGTAGCCATTCCTCTTTGATCTGACCCCTCTGAATACAGGTGTTGCATTCTCTGGCCAGTTCTTCCATGTCTTCATCTGACATCACCAGTAGGTCAACATATCGGATGTCGTCTGGGCCTGTGGCGGTGTTAGGTGATTTCTTGAGCATCGCACGTATTGTCTCAGCTGTGATTATTCATTCTTCGTCTGTCCCGACCCCCTCGCACAACTGAGAGAGTGTCGTTGTGGTCATCTGTCTGGCGGGCTCATCTTTCTTGTAAGTCTGTTCTATGTAGCGTGCAAGAAGGGCCTTACCTTTATCCGCATCCGACTTTTTCCATGTGAGGTCTGTGCATTGAAAGTCTGGAATACCACTACGTTGTGCAGCACCGTACATGCTCTTATGGAGGCGCCAGAATGTCGTAAGAGATCGCTCGTAGCACACCTTCCTGCAGAACTCGTCCCATTTCTCGGCCTTGGCCTGTTTGATGCAGGATTTGAATACAGTCATCGTCCTATCGACCTCAATCTTCAGGTTCGCCAACTCAACCTGTGGCATGTTAGCCTTTCTGGATTTTTGCCAGTCTTTGACAGCCTGCCTCTTTCACAGCCATGCCTTCTCTACCTCTCCATTCCACCATGGTAGCTGCAACCGCCTTTCTTGTCTCCTGCGGGAGGAAGTTAGTTTTCTTCTTCTGATCTTGCTTCTGGCGTCTTGACCAGTGTTATCATAAGGGAAGGCATTTGTCTTGTTTCCTTGACTCCTGACCCTATCTTTCTCGATCAGGATGACACAAGGGTACTCGTCACTGTCGTGGTATCCAAGTGTGCCCCCCCCCCCCACCGGGATCTTGGTGCGATGGTGGGAGACACCAGAGCCAGGTCAATGACGCAGTCAGAGTCACCTGGTCGAGTGGCTATTCTAGTGACCTTCCCATCATTCAGACAGACAAGGGCAGCAGATGCCAGGGCGTCCCCCAGATCTTCTTCCTGTCTATTGGCAATGCTATTCCCCCATTGAATGGGTCTGGCATTGAAGTCCCAACAATAGATATGACTTTCATCCATATCGAACAAACTCTGCCATTGTCGCACGTCGACCTTCCCATATCATATCATATCATATCATATCATCTCATGTCATCATGTTCCTCTTGTACCTTGCGGTGTCGAGGTGAAGTATAAACAGCGGGATAGTGCCCGCTTATGGGCTTCATGTATCAATATTCCCATGGACTGTTATTCCCTGCGTCCATCGTTTACGTGGTCGGCTTCTTCCTCTGCTTCCATCTGGTCTATACAACATTGCTTGCTGTGGTATATTTTTAGTTGGTATCCTACTTGCATGGCAAAGCAATTTGACTTGCTGCTTTCTAATAAAATCTAGTGCAGCTACAACCCCCACTTTAGTCCTGATTTCTTCATTTCTGATCTTATCTCTTCTTGATACATTGAGTTATCTTCTCATGAATCTCATTTCTGTTGTTGTGATTATTCTTTTTTCTTTGTCTGTCATTGTCCAGGTTTGGCATAGGTACCAAAGAGTTGGTAGGAAGATTATGTTGTAAAGTGCTGTCTTAGTAGGTATTGTTACATGCTTGTTCTTTGGTATTGGAGCCATTTGTCCAATGTGTTAGTTTGCCTTATTGCATCTATTTTTGATCTCACCTTCTGATGTTCAATTTGATGATATTATATTTCCTAGGTATTTGAAACTCTTTACTTGGTTAAAAGGATGTTCGTTTAGGTGAACCGTTGTTGTTTTTTTCTTCTTTAGTTATAATCATACCTCTGTTGCACTTGTGATAATTTTCATCGTTATGATCCCTACACATTTCGTTTAGACTATTCATGTCGTCTTGCAATTCAGGTTCTGATTTTGCAATTAGTGATTGGTCGTCCGCAAACAGGAGTTCTTTAGGGTGTAATTTGCAGATGGTTCTTCTTCTCTGTTCTCATCATGCAGTGTGTGTGCGATCTCTGTTTGGCTGGTTTCTTTACATATGTTGTCTATATATGTTATGAACAAGAGAGAGGACAGAACACAACCTAGTCGTACTCCGGGTTTTATGCTGAAGGATTATGTGTGTCCTCCAGTTTCTCTCACTATGCATTCACTTTTGTTGTATAAGCTTCTACATAGGTTTGTAAGAAGTGTACTCACTTCATTTTCAAAACAATGTTTTCACGTAGTGAATTTGAATAACGAAGACACAAACAATAGATTGCACGATTTATTGCTTGGCATATTTCGCTGCATCTCGTCAGGTACATACTGCAGAAATCATACAACATAAAGTGAAATAACTAGACAAATCCTTCAATCTGAAATATACACATATTCGCACAGTAATGTGGAATGTCTACCACGGTAATTTTAAACTGACTAACATGTCTTTCTGCTTGCACAAGGCCGGCTTACGCAGGTTGATCACTACGGCTTCAGCAAACCTTAACAACCGACTACTCTGTGTGTTGAACAATACACGGAAGGCACTGTCTCTTTCAACCACATGACCACTCTCGAGCACGTGTCTCGCGACCGATGAAGCAGAACTGTTCCGGTGTGTCGGCCTGCCTAGGCTACCATCTTCTGTGTGCAGTATCTTGTCCACCTAGTTCGGGATGTGTTCCAACACCCTGTTATGTAACTGTCGCTCTGTTCTACCTATGTAGATGGCCTCGCACCTACATGTAAACTGGTAAATACTATTCGATGTCGTGTACACAGCTACAGGTTCTTTAACTGCTGGGATGGAAATCGGTGTGGTTTTGTACCTGATAACCGAAGTTGCAGCACAGAATGTTCGCCGACTGCTGTGATGAGCCGGTCCTGCAAATGTTGCATTACATCGTCTCCTCAAAAGGTTAACTGGATGAAAACCTTGAGTTGCGACCTGCTGAAATAGTCGCACAAAGCACGAAATCCGGAGCTCCAGCGACGACCCCCAGGAGTCTATCGTGGTAGACAATCGACATTACTGTGCGAATATGTGTATATTTCAGATTTATCGGATTTATCTAGTTATTTCATTTTGCGTTGTGTGATTTCTGCTGTATGTACCTGGCGAGATGCAGTGAAATATGCCAGGCAAGAAATCATGCAATCTATTGCTTGTGGCTTCATTATTCAAATTCACTTCATATTGTCTGAGGATTTCACACCGCTTGTTTCTATCTACTCCATCGAATGCCTTTTCTTGGTCGAGAAAGGCTAACTAGAGTGTTTCATTGCATTCGATTGATTTTTCTGTAAGTAGTCTAAGAGGAAAAATGGCACCTGTGCATACTTTGTTTGTCCTAAATCTATGTTGTGTTTCGCTCAGCTGGTGTTCTGTGGTCGTTCGTAGTCTTTTCTTAAGAATTGGGCAAAATATTTTCCCAGTATGACTCAAAAGAGAAATGACTTTGTATTGATGTGCAGTCCCTTTTGCTGCCTTTCTTCATTACTTCTTATTTTTTCTATGAGCAATATATATATATATATATATATATATATATATATATATATATATAGAGAGAGAGAGAGAGAGAGAGAGAGAGAGAGAGAGAGAGAGAGAGGGGAAGGGAAGAGAGAGTGAGAGAGAGGAGACCTCACCTCCGCTGACGTACACTTCACAAACAACCGCTGCTGTGCGTCCAATTAACGAGAAGGATTTCAGTTGGTTCAACGTCTGGCATGTAATGTCTACTATGGTGTTAGAAACAATGAACCTCCGTTCGTTGTAGCAATCTGCGTTGTTATTTATCTTGAAACTAAACTGGACTCTGGTGTCTGCAATTAGACAAAACGAGTTTAAAGGCAAGAAGGTCGACTTCACTGCACCGGTTCTACCCCACGTGGCTCGGTATCTTTCCGCAGAGCGACCTGCCGAAATAGTCGCACAAAGCACGAACTCCGCAGCTCCAGCGACGACCCATAGGAGTCTCCGAGAAAATGTCACTTATGACCTAAACGACGTGCTCTTGAATTGAACCCAAAACCTTCGGAGCGAAAGGACAGAGTAATAAATCGGCCATGAGACTACTCTCTTCAATTAAAGTGATATCCCATGTCTAGTCGTTAATTTGTCAAGATCCCACTTAAGTAGAGGTGTTTACACGACGTCGCATCCAACCCGGCATGTAATGATTGTTTGCTATTTTCTAGCCAGAGTGGTTTTTTTTTAAATATCCTTTACATGACATCGCTGTCACCATCAGCATCTTTCAGCTGATTGTTGATTGCTTGGCAAGATTACGCTCAGTAGTTTGCCATTGCTTTCTGAGCTGCTGGCTCTTATACCCTGTAAATTACTGACGCGGAGAGAACCGCTACCAACTCTCACGCACGTCACACTAGTCACAAGAGTATACGGCATTACGGAGAAAGTCGTGTAACACCTAGACCAGGGAGACCAGCCTAGCCAGTGTTACCTTAAGCTAGTTAAGTTAGTTGTATATCCATTAAAGGATGTCGCATTCGACTTCAGCATTGTTTATGTCTTTAATGGCTGTCTTAGGACATCCTCGTCCGATAGAGACTGTCATAAGCCAGAGAAGACATCAGACCGTCATCCAGCTACTGATGGCAAAACCATAACTAACATAAATAAACGTAGATTAGGAACATGGAATGTTAGGATATTAAATGAGCTGGGAAAGTTGAACAATGCACTAAAAGAGATGGATAACATGAAAATTAATATTCGAGGCATAAGTGAGATGAGATGGAAGGGGCCGGGCAACATTATAGGCGACAAGCACACAATAATTTATTCTGGAGGGTATACACACGAAAATGTTGTAGGCATAATATTTGACCAAAATACAGCCACGTCAATTAGAGGATAGTGGGATCATAGAGTTACTATGATCAAAATCAAAGGCAAACCAATAGATATAAATATTATATAAATATATGCACCGACAAAAAGTAGTAGGAGGAAGAAATACAACACGTTTACGATGAAATAGACATTGCGATGGCTAAATTGGATCACAAGAATTAAAAATAGTACTGGGACATTTTAATGCAAAAGTACCAAAGGGAAAATTGAAGGATGTAGTGGGGAATTACAGTTTATGTACTGGAAATGAAAGAGGAGATACACTAATAGAATGGGCAAATATCCATTATGTGAAATCGGAAACACACAATTTAAACATCAGTAAAGACGACTGTACACATGGAAAAGCCCTGATAAGAAAATATGGAACCAAATTGACTACACGCTCATTAAAAAAAGATTTATAAATACTTTAATTAATCTAAAGTCAAAGCCTGGTGCTGACTACAATAGTGATCATGTAAAACTATATGGACAAAGAAAAGTAATATTAAAGAGAGGGAAAAATATTATTAATAACGTGAGACTTAATAAAGAGGTTCTGAGAGTAGATAAAAAATTTAAGAACAATACAGAGTGACCGTGAAAAATAGGTACACTGCAATAGCTGAAATATAGTGTATTGATGAACAATGTGAAATGTTAAAAGACCCCATTCATCAAACTTGCAAAAATTGTTACCGGAGATTAATTGATTGCTTGATATATTTAGGAACCGACATCACAGCATTCGGGACATTTCCATAAGAGCTCCGTCCCCATCCTCAGCAGCCAGCGAAGAGTTCTAACACTAATAGTTCCAGTAGCAATCTGATTATATGTCAGTCTCGCCTTTCCTCTGAGCGTCGATCGTCGGCCAGATCCACTCGTCACACCTCGCCGCCTCATTCTTACCAGACCTATGGTGATCCGTTTGCTCCTCCGAGGTGTACACGTGTTCCCACAAGGTCGCAACCAAGTCTGCCTTGTCATGCATCAATACTCCACCAAGTTTTGCCGAGCCAGTCAATCTGTCCGATGGTTCATTTCTCAGCACTCCGGCATGCCCCGGAGAAATGATCCAGGTGATGCTTGCTACCCGTGATCTCCGAAGCGAAGCAAGGCACTCTGCACGAAGCCTGCCTGTTCTCACCCTCCTCAGCATGCTTTCTGAGTCAGTTACAATCACGATGTGTGTGTGTCGTGAAATCACTGTAATTTTACAATCAGATGATAAAAATATCAAAGACAGTTTGTTTCGCAACTACAAGTTGTTTACTACGGGGAGTCGGTGAGATCAATCAGTGGGGTCGTCTTTGAAAGTTCTCCACAAGACGGAAACTTGTAGGCAGGTTGATGTGCCGATCGGAGAATTGCAGGAAACACGCTAGCTGTGTTGGTTGTCATAACAAGGAAGACAACTTTTGCATTGATTAAAAAAGGGGAGAGAACTTATTCTGAAATGGATAGTCTGCCCTTGGAACATCTGATGTATTGACTTCACAGAACTTCACTAGAACACTCCAGGCTCTTTGACAAAAACCTGACTTGTTTACAGTCAGTGTAGACCAGAAAGTTGGCTAGAGCTGCCGTGTTTCTGTACCGCTGTTAGGAATTCGGAGAGCATCTACTGTGTTAGATTTAATTAACATTAAATAACATATGTCTTTATGGCAAGTTGTAGATGCCATCCAGGAGTGATGCGGTGTTGCATAAGGTATTACAAATAGTGTATTTAGGCCTAATTAATATAGGCAGTAGCCATGTTAAAACTAGCTAGAGTAGGGAAGTGATGATTAGCTCTGTTAGTTGAGAATAGAGTAGTGAAGTGAGAATTAGCTCTGTTAGTTGAGAATAGAGTAGTGAAGTGAGAATTAGCTCTGCTAGTGAGAATAGTGTAGTGGGGTGATATTTGGAGATATTTAAGAATGGGTTGGGAGATGGGGGAAGTGTCCAGTAGTGGGATATTTCATTGGGGTGCCCACTGGGGTTCTGCACTCTGTTTATTGGTCTTTCCTTGTCATAACATGATTCGGACCTAGGCGATAAGCTCTTCTGCCCTATGACAGAGTTTAGTTCACTGATAAATAACTGAGCAAGGCTGTAGGCCTACACTCAGCTGGTAGGATCAGTGACTGGTGCTTTCACCCGGTGTATTATTTCTCTAACAGGTTTCCTGCCAGTTACGAAGAAGCTCTACACGAGTTTTGAGAAAAGTTTACTACGATTGGGAAGAACACCAGTTGAACAGTAAATGTTTTTCTTACGGAAAATGAATAACGTCAAAGAAGAAAGTTGTTCAATAATGTTTGGGCTGGGCCCATGATCAGGAGGGTCCACCGGAACAGGGCTCAGATGAGCGAAACCATTTAACGATTCCAGTGTGTTAACGTTCACCTAGGATGGGTGATGTTTGTTGAGACACCACACCTCATACACACATTAGTAACTACACGAGAACTTTAAATGTAACATTCACATGGTGTGGTAGATTCCAGGGAAATATTACAAGGAACATTGCAATGTAGACACTATAGACAATAGATAGGATCAAGTCTATTTCCAACAACAGTGATACTTATTTTCACAGTACAGAGATTTGTACATTTTAAGAACTATAGGGACTTATAATGTGCAGTGTGCAACCGGTCCATGATCAGTAGTAAATAATAAACTGTATCTATTTCGAAGGATCATGTAGATGGATTACCAGGTAGCTACAGAAGAAAGACAGTGTCTGGCAGGAGAGATACATCACTCGGTGAAGTTGTCTTGTGCTGACCTAACGTGCTGTGGTGTGTCCTTGCAAGATGAACTGACTGGGCTATTGATCTGAGGGTCCGATTCTACACACATTATAGAACACGTCACACATTCTTCGCATACGCTTCTCACATACATTACACTTTTCTTTTAAAAAATTAATTGTTATTAATTTTTAGAAGCTAGAGTTGTTGAGTATGTTGCGTTTGGGGAAGAATGAGAGGGGGCATGATACAGCAGTGATAGAGAGAGAGAAAGAGGTGTCCATAAACTGACGGAGGTTTGTAGACGAATTCTAGTGGTTTCTCCAGGATAATGATAAGGGGTTAAAATATAATGTGGGTGTTGATTCCTCTCACTCCAGGGACGACACTTTAAACGGATACACGACAGTGTGTGTCGTGTTCTCTATCCAACGGAAAGCTGCACTGACCGCCTCCACCTCCATCCTCAAGCTAGATGTTGTGTCATCATACGCCAGGCTCTCCTGCACCAAACGCCGACAATTAGCTTTTGCCAAGAACCCCCAGGCACTTCTCTTAACTCTCAACACCGTCCCATCTGTGTAGATAATCACATCACCCGGGCGAGGATTATCCTGAATTAGTTGCTGGAATTTCCACTTCCGTGGCCCCTGCTGGCCACTCCCTGCACTCCCGGCTCAAAGTGATTATAACTCTGCACAAGTCTGACTGCTCGGCTGGCACTCTGACCCTCTCCTCTCCTCGCCTGATGTTCTCCAAGGGGCACACCTATCTGATCATATCCTCCGCTTGAGCCATCCATGATTTCCCTCTTATCAGTCTCTGACCCTTAACTACGTCCAGCGCCTCATGCAACGGGTGATCTGTGTCTGCAGCTACTCTGAGGTATGCCTTCGCCTGCATCACATTGTGCCTACCAGCAACAGTAGGCAGACCAAGGATGTAACGCATACACACCACTGGGGTGTCTCTGGTGCATCCTAGAATGACTCGCATAGCTTCGTTCTGTATGCGCTCTAATTCCACCAGCTGACTCTTTGAGACAGTGAGCAGCCCTAGCCCATAATCAATCACTGAGAGAATAAAGTGCTGGTATAGTGTAAAGAGCATTCTCTGCTCTGTGTCCATTGCAGCCATAGTTTTAAGTGCATTGAGTCTCTTTTGAGATCATGTCACAACCGTCTCCACATGGTCCTTGAAGGACAGGCTCCTGTCAAATGTGATTCCCAGATACTTCAGTTTGTTCTCTCTGTTGATGCTTCTACCATCTATCGCGAGACTTGGGACATCAGCTCTCACAATTCTGTTGTCCAGAGAGCACCACAACACAGCCGCCTTTTCCGGGTGGATGACAGCACTCATTTTAGTGCACCAGTCAATCACTTTGTCTACTGTCACCTGAAGCTCCTGGGCTGTTTGATCCCTATTTCTTCCCTGCCTGTATGCAAGAATATCATCTGCAAATGTTAGAATCCTTCCAACCCCTGGTGCTTCTAGGTATGCAATCTTGCTCGTATACACATTAAAGAGCACCGGTGAGATTGCAGATCCCTGTGGCAGCCCCGGGGTTAAAATGTGTGGCTCTGAGGTCCATGCACCCAGACGGAGAGCAACCCGACGAGAATGCAGGACGGCTGCTATCCAGTTCACCAACCAGGGATTGACCCCCTTCTCCGTAAGTGCGGTTATCAAAATATCATAGCGAACTCTATTGTTCGCATCCTCGAGACCAATCGCTGCCGCCATGGTTTCCTGTCAGCTCTGGAACCCCTCATAAACGTCAAAGGCAAAAGTGGCTGCATTTGACCAGGCATCTTTTCCTGGCCTGTAGCTCCCCAGGCCTCTTGGAAGAAGCTTCCCCTTTTCCAAAATATCCTGCAACTTAACAGCGACCATCTTCTCTAAAACCTTCCCAAATGTATTTTGAAGGGTGATGATCCTAAAGCCGCTAAGCTTTGAATAATCCTTGAATGGTTTTGGGAGAGAGATGAGATAGCTATACAACCAATCCTGCGGCACTGATTCTGTCCTAATGCTCTGATTAAAGCAATCGGCCATCTTCTTCAGGTCTACATCGCTCAAAGCCTTCATGTGGCTATACCTGACACCATCAGACCCTAGTGCCGCGTCTTTTGCCTTTTTAAAAATATGTTTAACTGTTACCGGAGAGAAGCTAAACAGCTAAGAAAAAATGGATGAATGAAGTAATCTTAATGCTGATGGACGAAATAAAACAGATTAAAAATTACAAACAGTAATATGCTAAGATAAATAAATAAATAAATGGGACGCAGAGGTGTTTCCAAGACACCAGGGCTGGGTTCTATACTGGCCAAGACCTATTGACGCGTTCTCGCCGAGCGTTCTGGGCAAATGTCCCTTCGGGATCCTGGCTAACATAGTAGCATTGTTGATTCTTCCGAAGTCGGAGAGTATCTGCCTGCACGGCGAGGAACCACCAGTCTGCACACCACTTAGCCAGACATCGGACAACGGATACTCACGCAAACCTCCGGTCCTGTATGACATCACACTGATGTTGGACAACAAGATGCCTTCATCCGACATACAGGACTTCGCGCCGGAGTTCACAGCCAGCGAACACAAGCAAGCAATAAAGAAATAAGAGATAAATGTGTGAAGGCAAAAGACAGTTGGTTAAACGAGCAGTGCAAAGAAAGTGAATTACATTCCATTACAGATACAAAACATATGCACAGACACATCACTGAGCTCAAGGGGAAAAAAATTACGTTTGAAAAGAAAGTTTGAAATAAAAAAACAAGCTAGATATTAATGAAGGAAGGTGCTATAATGAAGTGGTGGAATGGGCATACAAGAAAATGATATGACAGAGAAAGGTAAGAATTAACAGAATAACTTATTCTAAAAGACAAAGTCGTTGACGCTGTAAAACATAAGAAGAGCTGAAAAACAGCTGGATCAGATGAAATCACAATAGAAGAATTATAAGTATTGGGGGAACTTGGAATAGATATTATCCGAAACGTTGAATGATATTTACAGTAGTGGATATTTACCGAGCAATATGCTGAAATCTGTATTTATAGCTATACAAAAAAGACCAGGAGTAATTGAATGCGAATATTTTCGCACTGTTAACATTATAAACCATGTAACCAAGCTTCTATTCAGAATTATACAGAGAAAAACAGGACAGAAAATGAAAATTGAAATTAGTGAAAAACAGTATGGATCTGTGGAGGGAAGGGTACAAACAATGCAGTATATACATTACGGACACTTATAGAAAGGTCAATATAGATATAGGAAAACATGTATTTGTGCTTTATATATTATATTTGCCGGTATAAAGAAAAGAATATATAAAAATTCATAAAAGCAAACAAACAAAAAAATTGATAAAGTAAAAAAAAAATTATGAACTGATAAAAATGTTTGAAAATATCAACCTTGGTGTGAAAGATTTAAGAATAATAAATAGTATTTACTTTACCCACGTAGCAGCAAATGAAATGGGAAAATAAAGAAGGCAGTTACGAACAGATAAAGCTAGGAGTACAACAGAGGTGTGTGTGTCTTGTCACCGGATCTCTTCTCCCTATATAGCAAAGTAATAATGAGAGAGATCAAAGAGACGCCATAAATACTATTTGGAGGTTATAATATATATATATATACGCTATGCAGATGACCCAGTATTGGTGGCGGATAATGCAACAGACGTACAACCATTGTTGAACATTGTAGAAATAGAGTGTGCAAAGAAACGGCTCTCCTTGAATATCAAGAAAACAATAACAATGGTGATATCAAAGAAAATGGTGTTTACAGAATGTGACATAGAAATAGAGGTGAAACGTCCTAACCTAGAGGCATTTATAACATCAGATGGTAGATGTACAACAGAGATTAAGTGCAGTATATGGCAAGCAAAAGCCGCATTTCAGAAAATAAAGAGTATCTTATGCAATAAGTCACTGTCACGTAATGTGAGAAAGAGGGTGCCGAAATACTATATAAAACCAGTTTTGCTGTATGGCAGTCAATCTTGGAATGTAAATGAACAAATTAAGAAGAAATTAGAAGCTACAGAGATGTGGTTCTTTAGACGAATGTTGCGAATTCCCTGGACTGCCAGTGTAACTAACAACGATTGTCTGAAAGAAGCTAATGAAAATATGACATTATATACAATAATAAGAACAAGACAAACAGCTATCTTCTGTCATGTGATAAGAAGAGAAGTATTGGAGAACACCGTGACGACTGGAAAGATCAAGGGAAAGAAAGACAGATAAACACCAAGATAAAAGATGCTGGATGGATTGCGACGGTGGCATGGAGGAATATCATCAACAGAGTTGACCCAGAACACCAGCTCTGTCGAGAACCATGATCGCCTTGGCCAGCTGGCTGTATGAGGGATTACGAATTGCTTCCGTAACCTCTTTGCGACTGCATTCACGACCAAATGGTTTGAGCAAAGAAACTGGATTGCAGCACTATGGGTTAGTGGCAGATAGACCCGTAACAATATTCTCCCCACATTTAGTACTTCAATAGAGGGTGGACAGAACATTCTGTCTCTCATCACATCTCATCTCATCATGTTCCTCTTGTACCTTGCAGTGTCGAGGTGAAGTATAAACATCGTGAGAGTGCCCGGTTATGGGCTTCATATATAGATATTCCCATAGACTCTGCTATTCCCTCCGTCCAACGTTTACGTGGTCGGCCTCTTCCTTTGTTTCCATCTGGTCTGTACATCATTGCTTGTTGTGGTATGCTGTTGAATGGTAACCTACTTGCATGGCCAAACCATTTGACTTGCTGCTTTCTAATAGAATCTAGTGCTGCTATAATGCCTACTTTAGTCCTGATTTCTTCATTTCTGATCTTCTCTCTTCTTGATACGTTGAGTATTCTTCTCAGGAATCTCATTTCTGTTGTTGCGATTTTTCGTTTCTCTTTTTCTGTCACTGTCCAGGTTTGGCATTGGTAGCATAGAGTTGGTAGGAAGATTGTGTTGTAAAGTGCTTTCTTAGTAGTTATTGATTAATGTTTGTTCTTTAATACAGGTGTCATTTGTCCAATGAGTTGGTTTGCCTTAATGCTTCTATTTTCAATTCTGTATACCAAACTAATTCCTGTACTTGCCTTCCTGTTCCTTACCTCAAACTATTTGGACGTGAATGCAGTAGCTTTGTGTAGCTCAGACACGCTTCAGTGGATCCCAATTCCAGCCCGTCAACGGAGCGAATACTTCGTGCAATAGGAACACGTATCTTTCCTGTTCTACCGAGACCTTTTATTGTGTGTTTGTGTGGTCTGACAGAACACATAAACCATCATAGAGAGACGGATACGGCAAGGAGTGAGTCAGGGATGTGGGAGACATTTGTTAACTCTGAGGAAAGGCCTGATAGACCCATAATCAGACCCAATCTGGAACCATTAGTACTGGGAATCTTCGCTGGTTGTTGAAGATGATAAAGGAGCGTTTATGGGAATGCACCGAGTTTTGTGATGTCACTTCTTTACACAACTTAACTCAACTCATATGTATTTAGAATCACTTTAAAGTTTATAATTTAAACTAAAATTGAACTCTCCAGTTGTGCAACACATTGTCAGACATTTGGTGGTTTACAGAAAGAAGCGAGGAACGGCTGGCCGAGTGTCTATGAACGTTGGCTTCTCCTTCGGGCGACCTTGGTTCGAATCCTCGGTAAGGCGTGCATTTTTGTTTTCTGTCGGGGGCAAAATGAAAATCATAACCTTGCACAGTTCGCAGCGACTGCACTAGCCAGGCAGACTTAATCCCTCTGGCTCAAAACCACACCGCCCTCTCCTCTTCTCTGCCCTACACTGCAAGGTACTTAGTCAGTAGAATGACCGGTTGACATGACATAAAGAATTAAGAGTTTCTTACCCTCGTCTTTGACTACAATTCGAATCCAATAAAAGGGTACAGGGACTGTCAGAGAGACCTCCACGTACATGGCATCAGTATCCGGGTTGCATGTTGCCACGTTGTTGTCATATAAATACCAAGGGGTACCTACTTTTTGACGTTCGAATGCTATGTTCACTGAAATTAGTGGTCAAGAAAAGATAACCAGCAGATAATACATATTAAATAGTCTAAACACTGCATAACAAAATATTGGGTTTAAAATTATAATGAAGATAATTTCATATACAATTGGTGTTTGTCCATCAAGTATGATAGTGACCAATTATTTCATCCAGGAAGGATGAAAGTTTGGAGTCGTGAGTTCTAAGATGGCTGGCAAGGCCTAATTTGGGTCGATATGTTCTTTGACAATGTGGGCAAAGAATACTTGAGGTTCCAGGCGGAGGATCGCTTGCTGTGATATTTATGGCCCAGTTATGTTAGTGTACATGTGAATACACAATCAACAGCAGGTTAAATAATGTAGTCATAAACAATAGATCACGCGATTCTTTGCCTGACATAATTAGCTGCATCTCGTCAGGTGCATATATCAGAGATGCATATCATATAAAATGAATACATGAATTATATTTTGACTGAAATGACTAAAAGAAAAAGCATATCACTAATATTGTTTACATCTAGAACATTTTAGACGCATGCTAGAAGAATCACTGATCTTGTGTTTTCATTTTTCATACTTTGTTTATCTCTCTAGATTTTAATACCCATTTCATGTTGTCTACGACATTTTTGCACATAACTATTCTCTTTTTTTCGGTTTCTCTTCTACCATCATCTGCCATTGCATGTCCAAGTTAGGAGGAACGTGTTGCATGTTCTAGTATCTCCAACTTACTGTGATGTTTATTGATTCCTTTCCTTTCAGCTGCTTATTGCCATATATTGGCTTATTTTTAAATAATATCTAAGGCAGAATCTGCACTATGCATGTTTACTTATTCCATTAAGTTTTGTAACTCTTGCTCGCTCTCTGTTAGTAACATTGTATCATCAGCATACCCATGGATTTTATTAATTCGTCTATTGATGTTGCGTCCATGCAGTTCTCTAAACATTATTCAGTAACTTTAACTGGATTATCAATTTAGCTGCAACCATTTTAACAATTTTTAGATCACTACTGTGACACATCATTACTTCAAAACTATGTTTTCCCGGAGTGAAATTAAATAACGAAAAAACAAACAATAGATTGCACGATTTATTGCCTGACATATTTCGCTGTATCTCGTCAGGTACATACTGCAAAAATCACACAATATAAAGTGAAATAACTAGATAAATCCTTCAATCTGAAATATACACATGTTCGCACAGTAATGTCGATTGTCTACCATGGTAATTTTAAATTTACTAACATGTCTTTCTGCTTGCACAAGGCCGGCTTACGCAGGTTGATCACTATGGCTTCAGCAAACCTTAACAACCGACTATTGTGTGTGTTGAACAACACACGGAAGGCACTGTCTCTTTCAACCACATGACCACTATAAAAGCACATGTCTCTTCTGGTTTAGGTTTGGGCTTTTATCAGTGGCGCTTAATAAATCCTTTGGAGTACCCATTCAGGTTTAAGGCATTCTTCAGAGTTTCAAATTCTTCTATCAGGTGTCCAGGGTGCATATCTTCCTAGCACGGTCAAACAGGGTCCGTACTAGGCCCCGTTTGTACTGGACAGGTGCGAAGCTCTGAAAATTTAAATATAGGCCAGTCCATGTTTCTTTCCGGTACACTGATCTTTGAATTGTGCCGTACTGCTCTACGTCTCATTAGGATATCTAGAAACGGCAACGCTTCGTTGTGTTCGTGTTCCATAGATAGAGAGATGTTTTTATGTGTCATGTTCATTGTGGCCTGGAACGACGTTGCTTGTAGCTCGTCTGTGGTGATATATAGTCCACGTAACGACGGTAGAAGGACAAGTTATTGATGTCTGAAGATCTATTTTCTTCTAAATGTGCCATGAAGATGTCTGCTAGAATGGGTCCAAGCGGACTCCCCGTGGCCACTCCGTCAGTTTGGCAGTATGACTTTTTTAGAAAGTTGAATTGAATGTTGACGGTACATAATTGTAATAGCTTCTCTAGGATAGCTGAAGGTATGCCTAGTTTAGTTGTTTATCTCTAATGCGTTCACTTATTATATTCACGGTCTCATCTAATGGAACGTTGGTGAATAAAGTGGCAATATCCATAGATGCCATGTGTTTACTATGTATGTCCATCGTGTCCAATAATTCCACCGGTTCGAATATATTTCTGAGTGTTCTTGGATCGAAGGTCTTACTGGTTTTAAAACTTCAGCTAGCCATCTCGCCATTCGGTGTTGTGCAGAGTTAGCCATGGACCATTATGATACATGTGTTTCTCTCCTCTATAAACATGATCCCAAATATCCCTGACCATGTGTACCTTATTATGCACCAATATTACATGCGCCGTAACTGTGTTGCCTCTTACAACCTAAGCAGTGGTGGTCTGCGCTTTCAGTCCCGTGTGCTTCCAGTCGTCTCTGATGCCTCTGATGCCATACCCGGATGTCAAGCCAATTCACGTCTCTTCTCTGTGTCTGCCTCTGCCCCTATTCCTCTCTTAACGTTTAATATTGTGACGACACATTATAACTCTCTCATTCTCATGGCATGCCTAAAGAATGACGACGGTCTCCTTGTGGTGCGAATAACCAGTTCTCTTTGTGAGTTTACTTTTTTCCAAATATCATCATTGGTCTTTTATCCATTAACGTCGTTCTCATCATTCATCTTACAATCTACATCTCCGTAGTGTTCATATAAAAGTTGTATTTTTAATGACTGATTTTTTTTGGAAAATAATGCCGTCCCAAGGTTTGTATTCACCGTGTAATACGTCATAGTTCAAACGTAATTTAAACGTCAGTTTAGAATATAACTGCTACATGCAGGTGTTTCGGTAATTGATCTCAGCTACAATGGTGTTAACTATTGAAGAATGAGCATTTTAGGTGGAAATGTGTTTCTTAACGGTGGCATGTTTGCACATCGCATAATCTCTAGAGCAGTGGGTTTCAACCGGTGGGGAATTCCCGCCAAGGAGGGCATTTTTTGTTTCCGGAAAAAAAAGGGGGGGAGAGAGAGAGAGAGAGAGAGAGAGAGAGAGAGAGAGAGAGAGAGAGAGAGAGAGAGAGAGAGAGTGAGAGAGAGAGAGAGAGAGAGAGAGAGAGAGAGAGAGAGAGAGAGAGAGAGAGAGAGAGAGAGAGAGAGATTAGGATTATTTCAAGATCGCGTTAATACAAGAACCGATCACTTGATATTGTTTTTCCTTCCATACTTTACGGTTCTGTACTTCTAGTCCTTCTGAAATTCGTTTTATAACGTATGTAGACGCGTAAATCACATTTTATGTAGACGTCTAGACTTGTTCTAGTATGTATTATACAGTTTAGCTTCCATTGTTACGCATACTGTGTAGGGGCGGGGTGAGGGGAGAATTTATAAGGAAGAAATACGAAAGGGGGAATGCCGTTCTGAACATATAGTGAAGGGGTGCATTGGCCAAAACAGTTTAAGAACCATTGCTCTAGAGAAATGTGGCCTGTACACTCTCCGGATCTTACTTCCCTGGATTATATGTCGGCGTCACTTAACGGAAACGAGTACCAGAACAATGCCCTCACAATAATAGAACTTCAGGTTTCAATCGTCAACAACATTAACAACATTACACTGCCCGAACTGCACAAACCTTTGACAACACGAAAAAACGTATCCGTATTTGCCAACTAAACAGTGGAGCACATTTCCAATATTATTTGTGAACAGAGCTGTAATGTGGCGACTTTACCGAAAATAAGACACACGATAGCAGTATATGTTGCATGCATCCACAAACGGTGAATACAAAACTTGGAGCGGGAAAAGTTTTTAAAAAAAGTCCACAGTAATAAAAAATACGCCATGGACCTACTCACATGTCTGCTCAGTTCCCATGCTTTGCTTACCTACATCAGGATAAACTAACTTTAAATCTTAACTGATTCAGAACTATAGAATAATAAAGCGTCTTAAGCGACTTCCCATATCTGTAATGGGATTATATATTGCCAAAATGTTGTCACTGTATTATATATACAACATGACAGCTACCATATTAATAACTTGTAAGTCATAGCGATGACACGCCCTTATTTCCAATTGTTCGCCATCCAGTTGTGTTTAGTCCAAGCCTACATTTTGTTTCGTCCAAGCCTACATTTTGTTTGGTCCAAACCTACTTTTTCCTTGGTTCAAACTGCCATAAATTTGTTTCACTTTATTATGGTTAGATTACGATTACTCGTTTGATTGCTTCTGGATTTCTCATTCTCAGAGAGATGAACTGCAGCTGTGGAGCACTCCCCTGGCTGTCGGCTATACTGTTATGTATTGTGGAAGTCATTGCCTTATATCTATAGATCTCTAAGGTCAGAAAAAACACAATCTCCCATCAATTACTACAAGTGTCGACTTCTCTATAGTCGTACTGATTCAAGCGACATATGTGAAATGACTGCATGCCGCTCAGCTTTCGTAATCTGCGTTATTCTCTTAGGGCTGTCCACTGGCCGACTTCAACTTTGTTAAGTGGCGTTTGTCAATACCTCAGCATGGTGACTGTTCCCATAGACTGGTTAACTGTGGTTTCTATACTACACACTATGACGGGCAGAACGCAACTATAAAATAACAAAACTCCAGCGACGTTTCCACAGTTATATTAAACACAATACATTTCATGTATTCATTAATTGTTCGACACCACAATCAAATCTAATAGACTTGACACAACTCTAATATAATAACAGCGGCATAGTATAAGCCGTTGCCTATCTTCGAGACGTGGTGCGTACAATACACAACCAAACCTTGAATGCCCTTGTCACCTTCTAAAATAAGCGTATTTGCTCCGGCGACAATCTCTGCGTGCGCTACGTGGCTTAAAACCTACGATTGTCACGACATTCCGCGTGACCATCTAATGACATCTGACATGCTATTCTAATTCGACTCATGGCACAAACCTACATTTTGTTTGGTCCAAACCTATTTTTAGTTTTGTACAACCCTACCTTTTGTTTTGTAAAAACCTACTTCTTATTTGGTAAAACCTACTTCTTGTTTGGTCTAAACCTACTGTTGTTTGGTCTAAACCTACTGTTGTTTGGTCTAAACCTACTGTTGTTTGGTCTAAACCTACTGTTGTTTGGTCTAAACCTACTGTTGTTTGGTCTAAACCTACTGTTGTTTGGTCTAAACCTACTGTTGTTTGGTCTAAACCTACTGTTGTTTGGTCTAAACACTACTGTTGTTTGGTCTAAACCTACTGTTGTTTGGTCTAAACCTACTGTTGTTTGGTCTAAACCTACTGTTGTTTGGTCTAAACCTACTGTTGTTTGGTCTAAACCTACTGTTGTTTGGTCTAAACCTACTGTTGTTTGGTCTAAACCTACTGTTGTTTGGTCTAAACCTACTGTTGTTTGGCATTGAATCTGTTAAGAACTATTGTCCTCCCTTCGGTTGACAAATATAAATATCAGAGACAGTCTTTCATCTTGTGAAGTTCTGCCACAGCTGCTATTCTACATGTAACAATTTTACATGGCAAATACAGTACTTCATCTTGTGAAGTGTTGCCCTAGCTTAGGCTATTCTACTAGTAACAATGTTACATGACAAGTACAGTACTTACGGTACTGGCAGCCGGGCCCGAAGAATCCTGCATGACAGTTTCCTCCTGCTGGACATGATCCGTCAGACTCACACACAGAATTATTTTCACAGTGACATTTATACATGCAGTTCTGACCAAACCATCCTTCCATGCACGGATTCTCATCTCTCACATCTGGGGATGTTAAAAGTACGACTAATCTAACTGTTCACACCCAAATCACTAGCACACGTTAGATTACATTTAAAGAAGTAACACATTATTCGGTTAGCTAGTTAAGTAGTTAGTTTTAAGCTAGTTAATAAGCTAGGTAGTTAGTCCGTCAGCCAGTCAGCCAGACAGTTAATTAGTGTTGTTATAGAGTTGTTATAGATCCAGGTTTATTGTCAACTTATGTTGAATGTTAGTTAGTTATTTAGTTAGTTAGTTAGTCAGTTATTTATTTATTTATTTATTTATTTATTTAGTTAGTTGGTTAGTTCGATAGTTATTCAACTAGTTAGTCAGCTGACCACCGTCATTAAACATGGAACTATTAGTTCCTATGTACTCAGTTCCCCTCTGTACTATTGCCGTCAGCATGTAGCAACCTAACTGTAGTTAATATTCCTCGCTGTCTCCCCACACGACACTCTAGTCTAGCTTGACCCAGTTTGACTTTATATTTTATTTCTTTTGCAGTCAGGTCACACTTGCAGGCTTTTGATAGAGTTAGACATGTCAACATAGTGGGTATGCTTGCAGATCTACAAATTGATGAAAAAGACATCAGACTTATTAAAAACATATATTGGAAACAACAAGCTGCCATTAGGATTAATAATGAAGTGGGACAATATCAACCTATTAAGAGAGGTATTAGGCAGGGATGTGTAATTTCCCCAGATCTTTTTTCCCTATACAGTGAAAATATTTTCAGAAATGTAGAAGATATAAATGGATTCAGCATTGGAGGACGAAACATCAATAACATTAGATATGCAGATGATACAGTATTGATTGCAGATAATGCACAAGATCTACAACAATTAGTAGACGCTGTGGTTGTACACAATGAGCAGCTGAGGTTGGAATTAAATTGTAAGAAGACACAGGTTATGGTCGTCAATAGGAAGAATGAAGTACCACAATGTAATATACAAGTAACTGGGAATATTCTTCAACAAGTGAATCGGTACAGTTATCTCGGAACAGTCATAACATCTGATGGGAGATGCCTTGAAGAGATTAGAACAAGAATCGCCATGGCGAAAGTAGCCTTTAGCAAGATGAAAAACATTCTGACTGTCAGGGTCTTGTTTAGATGACCAAAGGCTCGTGTTCACTAACAGGCGTGAAAACACGCACACACACACATAATGAGTGTACAAACACACGGCAGTATAACGCAAACACTGTAATCTTACTTCTCAAAACAGCAGTAATATCAGGCATCGCTCAAAGTCAGCGATAATGCCATTTCCAGAAACATACAATGCAATATATCAATTCTTAATTACAATAGGATATAACACTCACTCAATCCTTACTCTACTCAACAAAGCATACAGGCTTTCTTCCATCAAGCATCTACTCATACATAGCAACACTCTTTCACTTGCGTCCAGTCTCGAGGTCCTAGGCTGTCTGAGCTACCAGCAGTGATTCCTCGTTGGCCCTGCTTTCCGCTCTCGTGATCTTCGTGCACCACGCTGACCCCTGGCCATCACCTGCGTAGTAACTGTTAGTCCAGTTCACGGTCGTACCTGGTCGTTGCCTCCAGGCGGGGGAGATGAAGCCTCGGAGATTCTGACACTGGCCAATAAAAAGATGTCAATTGAAACTGGAAAAAGAGTGTTGAGGGAATACATAGAGCCTGTTCAATTGTATGGATGTGAAACTTGGACAATGTGCAGTTAAGGTGAAAAACATCTGATGGCTGCATACATGTGGTTTCTGAGAAAAATGCAAAGAATACCATGGACAGACAGAAAATCCAATGACCAAGTACTACAGGAGACAAATGAAATTCGTAAATTGATTAGAGAAATTAGACGTAGGCTGTCAAAATATTTTGGACATGTTATGAGAAGAAATTGATTGGAGAACTTAGTGACAACTGGCAAGATCGAAGGGAACAGACCAAGAGGAAGACCGAGAGGAAAATACCTGGATGGCTTGGCCACATGGCATGGACGAGACAGGAACACTGAGCTGATCCACGACGCTGGTGATAGAGTGAAATGGCGAGTCATGACCGCCCACGCGTTCTGGCATGGCACATGATTGTTTGATCACACTTGCAGAATAATTCCCATCAGTGGGCTGTGTACTTATCCTCCGTCCCTGTGGGCGTTCAGGGTGTCATCCTGCTCCACTGCCCGTCTGCTCCCTACATACCTAAGCTCGCAAGCGGGTCTGCTCATTAGTGTGGCCGCGGACCGTGGCACACACAAACAATCGATATTATTATCGCCATTTTCAGAGCTCCAAGCCGTAGCCGTTTGGCCCCACCCTTCGCGTTCTTCCGTGCATATATATGGAGGTGCTAAGGAAACATGTACGGGTGAACGTCTGTGCCTCTAGTTGCGCTATAGGCCGTGAGCCTGCCCTTAGTAACCGCAAAAGCTCAAGCTCCACTATGTTTCTGAACAGTTCCAACTCCAACCTGGCCTGTGAAAGCCCATGAGCCCCACGTGTGCCGCTCAACAGAGCCATGTGTGTAGATAATTATATCACACTGGGGAGAATTTTCAATTAAGATGACTTGGTCATTTAACATGAGTGTCGGCAGTTAGTGCCTCACATACAGCTCTATCGCTAAGACCACAGAGGCCAGAATAAGGATGAATGTATCTCTCTTGCTTCTCACACGTTGACCCTTTACACACTGAAGCACTGTATGTAGAACATGTGTGGTGTTAAGGGAAACGTCTTATGAGATAACTATAAGCCAGTAAATCTGGAAGCCGCCCGGATGCATAGCGATAACAGAATGCGGTGTGGCTATATATATATATATATTTGTGGGGCATTTAGACAGGTGGTATAAGTATATAAGTACGCAAAACTGCAGATACTTTTTCCTTAATGCCGTTTAGTCAAATACATTAAGAGCTATTACTTCACGGCAGCCAACTGAATCGCACGAGTTCACAACCTCGCTACTTAACTGATTCAGTGCCAAACAAAAATTAGGTTTGGACCAAACATGGTACACCATCAAACCAACACGTATTATAAAGGACATTTCCGTTCACTTGACATTACCATTGGAGAAGATACCTTGAAACAAAATAAATAACACGATAGCCCTAGCGTAGCGATATATCGCCCTTATGTCCAAATAGGAGATCTTTGTGACGATATATTATCCTTCTGCACTGAATTAGTTTAAGGGACCTGAGGAGGAAAAAAACTGCCTGACTTCACTTTCCCTCCGTGCCTTGACTAGAAATTATAGACTACTTGTATGTCCACACATAGCATCCATCTTAGTTTGTTAGCTAGTCTTTCCTCTTGAGGCCAAGGCGGCGCATAGGGCAGAAGTCATGGCTCTCCATGATTGGTGTTTCGCTGCATCCATCTATAGTACGGATTATTTTGCCTGGTATCATCTTCCCTCCGTGCCTTGACTAGAGCGTATAGACCACTTACATGTCCACATATCGCATCCATCTATAGAACGGTTTATTTTAAGAGCATATTAGACACAATGCTAGTCCCCGTGGTGAAGGCCTTACAGTCGCGATTAGTAAGCCCGCTTACCAGCAATCTAACCACAGCTGCGACCGATGTAGCAGCAGACCGCGTTGCGCTGGGTTTTACAGAGTTGGTATGACAGCCATACGTTCAGAATGCAATGTCAGTCTATTGAACGTAAACTTGCCAAGACATCAACAACAGCAGTAAAATACTGGTGTTGACAGCGATGTCCTGTAAAAGGACATTAAAAAAAACAAAAAACAAAAACACAATAATTGATATCTAATCCTCGTCTCCCTCACTAGTTCCTGTAGTTGTTCGTTGGTATACACGTTATGTCCGCTAGCCCAGGACTCATCCAGAACAAGGACCTATATTTGTGCAGCAGGTGCATAAAGCCTACATCTATTGGTAAGGAATATCATCATGATGATGGCGTATATATGTTGTGGTTGCGATGTGTTCTATTGCATCTCTTGATACTACAGACGAAACAACACTGTCTGTCTCTAGCATATAGTTCTAGACTGAGTCCTGACCCTAGGAGATTGTTTTACTTGATACAGACCACAGACAGGTGGGACACGGCTGAGTATTTACCAGTGGAGTTGCCTTGTAGCATGACGGGCAGCAGTATAGCCATGAGCAGGAGTGGGACGCCGAACATCGTTACCGCTGGCTGTCACTGTCAAGATAACAACAGAGTAAACACATGTCTTTGTTAATGTTAATTTGTATAAGGGGCGTTCATTTGAAATCCGTTCGCGCCGCACCGCGCGCAATTGCGTACGTTGAACATGATCATGTCATAGTCATGTGATAAGTACTGACCAATGAATAAAAGAGCACGTGCTTATCGTCCCATGATGCATAGGTTCTGTTTCTGACCGTTGAGAAACTGGCAGGAGTGATCCAAAATCCGTCCAAAGAAGCTCAAACAGCGATAATTCAGTTTCTTTCATTTAAAGGAAGAATGCAGGCAGCGCACGGTAACAAATGTGTGTCGAAGACAACAGTGACAGACTGGGCACGAATGTTTCGGAAAGGACGTCAGTTCATGACAGATCTTCGACGGCCGGGTCAAGCGCATATTGTTGCAAAAAAAAAAAAAAAAAATCATCGCTAAAATTGATGCAGTGGTACAGATGAAGCGTTGTCGAAGCATAAGTTCGCTAGAGAAAGAATTTGATGTGTCAAGTTGGGACAAGTCAAAAGGTCGTTCGTAAGAAACTGCAATATCGGAAGGCATGTTCACAGTGGGTACCACGGATGTTGACCACCCACCAAAAAGAGGAAGGCATGGGATGGTGTTTGAACCACTTGCTGCTTTACAGAGTGGAGGGTGATGCATTTCTCTTCCGCATAGTGGCAGGCGATGAATCATGGTGTTCACTACTTTGAGCCGAGCAGCAAAAGAGAGAGCATGCAATGGAAGCATGATGTATCACCAAAAGCCAAAAAATTCCAGTTACATGTTTCTGCAATTAAGTTATTCTGAGCGCATTTTTTTTATCCCGAAGGGCTATTGTTGGCCGAAGTTAAAAAAACCTGGTGTAAACATAAACTCTACCTACTACTTGCAAACACTAGACAAGCTGCAAAAAGCCATCAAGAATAAATGACCTGGCATAGCTTTTTCGCGGTGTGATTTTGTTGCGCGATAATGCTCGTCCGCATGTCGCACAGATTTTGCAGCAGACATTGGCAAGGAAGAAGTGGGAAATTCTGCAACATCCAGCCAATAGTCCTCATTTGTCACCATGGGATTTTCATTTCTTCGGACCTCTATAAAAGCTCTCAAGGGGCAACTATTTCACACAGATGAAGGCGTAATGAACACGGTAAACACTTGGTTCAGTAAGCAACCACAATCCTTTTTTTGCGGAAGGCATTCGCCGCCTACCTAAGCAATGGGATGCTTACCTGAATGTGTACGGCAACTTCTTCTGACCAACCCATGGTGCATAATTCATTCAAAATGAATGCTTTGTTTAATTCTACGACGCCTGTTAATGCTCCTGTCACGTTTGTGTAATAAAGCCATGGAACTGGTTTCAAATGAACGTCCCTAATACACAGAGACAACATACATTGGCATACACACATAGGCATACATACACACACATATGCGTTCACGCACATAGACACAATATCGCTATCATTATTTTTATATGGCATGTCAACTGGTGTAGGCGTCATCCTTTTCCACTGATGTCGCTCCGCGGTGTTCTGGATCAAATCTATTAGTGATAATCCCTGAAACATCGTTACACTCACACACACAGACATACAGACATATACTCACACATACACAGACAGACAGACAGACAGACACGACACACACACATGTATAATTCGCATAGATTCGCATATATACATATGTGCGTGTGTATGTGTGTGTGTGTGTGGAGAGAGAGAGAGAGAGAGAGAGAGAGAGAGAGAGAGAGAGAGAGAAGAGAGAGAGACTACCATGTCTCTCTTCTGATGAAGCGGGAGTTGTTTACCCGTGCCATGTTTTTCCTAGTTGCTTGCACTTCCCATAGACATCGTCACATGTATTCCTCTGCTTCTCTTGCCGTTTATTTTTATATATACGTGATATTTGCTTACCCCACATTTCAGCTCATACAACTGTCAAACAATTGCTCATACAGGAATAAGCCTTTAGTATTTGACAAGTTAGGGATCATATGTTTACAGGACTGAGTGCACGATGAGATATGCGGTCAGTCTGGTTCGAATGATGAGTCTTGTTTTGATGTTCCCATGCATTTTAATTGTCTGTTCCTTATGATTTGGACAAATGATCTTGTTTCAGTGTTCATATGTCTAGTTGTTATGTCCACGGTTTTCATTTGATTCTTTGCACGAATATTGCCGGACATGCATCGGGCAGGCAGCATGTGTAGTTTAGATGCTCTGAAGGAGGCTAAGACAGAAAGATACATTTAAGGAACGTGTCAACGGGGGATGGCGAATTATTGTATGCCACATTCATCAACATGATGTAGCAGATACTGTGTTGAGCGTTGCTCTCCTCACGAATCTCCTACATGTTTCTCGATGGTGTGACAGTACTCCTGCCTCGTGAACATTCATGCCGACAGTGTCTGCAATGTCCATCTCTAAAGCGTAGAAGAAGGGCATGTATTTTACTGCATGCGCACTCGTCAAAGTAGAGAAAAGAAGTGGGGATCTGAAAACTCACCAGACAACATAAAAATGGAAATGTATCGAGGCCACACCGGAATTAAACCTACCACCTCGAAGTGAGGCAGCGTAGATGGCGTTGTCGCTGAGTTCTTGTCCCGTGGTCAAGCGTTTTAATTCTCTCTGGGCAGAACGTGATATGGAAAGTATGGCGGTGGATGTGATGATGGCCACCTCACCGCTGGGTAGTCCAGTAGTCTACACATGTGGGTCCAGCACCATATGTCCACTACTCTTTAAAGTATCTAAACCGGGTTTTCTACTGATACATGTAACCTCCACATGACGAGAGCGACTCGCTGACAGAACAAGTGTACTTTGACGCTTGACCAACCAGTGACTCTCTAAAGTGGATGTCTTAATTAGGCAGATCTTGTATCTACATGCACACACACATCTGAGAAATAAGGACAGCATTCGACGATGGTCGTACACCCACAACTGTGAAATAAGGGCAGCATTCGTCACTGGTCATGCACCTACAGCTGAGAAAGAAGGGCATCATTCGTCGCTGGTTGTGCACCCACAACTGAGAAATAAGGACATCAGTTGTCGCTCGTCATGCACCTACAGCCTGAGAAATAAGGTCAGCATTCGACGCTGGTCGTGCATCTACATCTGATAAATAAGTACATCATTCGTCGTGGTCATGCACGCACAACTGAGACATAATGACATCATTCGTCGCTGGTCATACATCTATAACTGAGAATAAAAGGACAGCGCTTGTTACTGGTCATGCACCCACAACAGGGAAATAATGACAGCATTCGTTGCTGGTCATGTACCCTCAACTAAGAAATAAGGACAACATCCGTCACTGGTCGTGCACCCACGCCTGAGAAATAAGGACAGCATTCATCGCTGGACACATAACCGATAAATAAAGACAACGATCGTTGCTATTCGTGCGCACACAGCTGTGAAATAAGGACTGCGTTCGTCGCTGGTGGTGCAACCACAAGTGAGAAATAAAGACAACGTTCGTTGCTAATCGGGCACCCACAACTGAGAAATAAGGACATCATTCGTCGCTGTTCGTGAATTAGGATTGACCAATCGTGGTGTGCTCAGTGTGCAGGCCACTCATGTCGTATAAGATCTGGACCCTCTAGAGCGTGATCACTGAAACTTTCAGTACGCAGGCGTATGGGCAATTTTGCATGCTGGGTCAATTTAGGGCATTGGTTACATACATACAGCCATTGTTTCCATCGTACGGTTGTTTGCGGTAACAGCAAAGCACCACTTGCTTCACTGATAGTGAATTGATTTACTCTGGTGAACGTAATGCTGATTATGTGTTTATTTCACTTAACTAATCATCCGTGGAATGAAATCAGTATTAACATCTAGAGAGATTAACAACTCATTAAAAATGAGAATTGTCAAATACTACGTATATTCAACGCCACTGCGGAAGCCCGGACATTGAATAAGCAACTAGAAAGTCGCATAGAAGCCCTGGAGATGTGGGTATACAGACAGATATGTCCTATTTCATGGAAACAAAAACACTCAAATGCAGATATTCTAGAAAATCTGGGCATGAAGAGAGAGAGAGAGAGAGAGAGAGAGAGAGAGAGAGAGAGAGAGAGAGAGAGAGAGAGAGAGAGAGAGAGTTGATGATAGAAATAAAGAGGAGGCAAGTGACATATTTTGGCCACGTTAAAAGACATGATACTCTTATAAAAACTATACTGGAGGGCAAGGTTGAGGGCAAGCGAGCAAGAGGTAGACAACGATACAAGTGGGAAGATAACATCAAGAGATGGACGAACATCAGCCGGACAGAATGTACTGTCAGGGCGAGAGACAGACATATTTGGAGATCCATTACAGCCAACCTTCATTGTGGAGACGGCACGTGATTGATTGAATCGTCCGTTGTGGAATAATATTCGCATTATCAGTTGATTCAAGGCATTAGATGAGAACAGTTTGTGTAATAAGTAATAATACACTTGAAAACTCAGTGACAACTGGTAAAATTGATACTTGAGAGGAATTCAGTTGAGTTGAGAACCGTCCTTATCTTCAACAACTTTCGAAGAGTCCCAGTAAAAATGATATAATCTGAAATGTGACTACGTATCCGTTGGGATTTTCCTCGTAGAACTGATTGTCGGTCAAATTATTTGGTCACTTCCTGCCACACAATTCTGTCCAGGCAATGATGGTGTCTCTGTTCTACACTGTAAAACTGACACAAAACAGAGCAAAGAGAAGGCAACTACATGAACAATCTTTGGCTTGGTTACACGTCTAAAATTAAACAAGCACACAAACCTGATCTAAGGCTGTTGATCGTGTGAGAGGGAAAGCCACGAGAGTTTACGTTTATCTACACGATGCCTGATGACGGTCATCGTGATTAATCATTTCCTAAACATGTAATATATGTTGATATTGTGAAAAGTACAAACACTGAACTTTCATGCCTAGGTGGCGGAAATCAATTGGAAGTCAATGTTCTGGAGCGCTAAAGGCTTGCCCATTAATATGGACCGTGAAGGTACTTTGATCTTTCAGTAGAACATCCGGTTTATTTCTGCTTTGAGGGTATTATGTGCAATGACGTCATGTTACATCGCTTCTTATTACAGAGCAAAGAATGCTGTCTCTTTAATATCGTCATCCTCAATGCCATACCGATAAACATTGGCAGTCACTTCTATACAATCGTACAGGAAGGTTAAAGAAAAGAGGGATAGGCTTCACTGCACCGAATTGTATTCCTCACTGCTAAGTCTCTTTCTGCAGGCAGTTCATAAATAAAGGCATTGTTTGACGCTCATAGAAGTAGATTGATTGATTGATTGATTGATTTAGGAACCGACATCACAGCATTCGGGGCATTCCCATAAATGCCCCGTCCCCATCCTCAGCAGCCAGCGAAGGGTTCCAACACCAATAGTACCAGTAGCAATCTGATTATATGTCCGTCTCGCCTTTCCTTTGAGCGTCGAGCGTCGGCCAGATCCCCTCGTAACTCCTCGCTGTCTCATTCTTGCCAGACCATGGTGATCCATTTGCTCCTCCGAGGTGTACACGTGCTCCCACAAGGCAGCAACCACGTCTGCATTGTCATGTATCAATACTCCACCAAGTTCTGCAGAGCCAGCCAATCTGTCTGCTTGTTCATTTCCCAGCACACCGGCATGCCCTGGAGAAAAGATCAAGGCGATGCTTGTCACATCACACGTGACCTCCGAAGCGAAGCAAGCCACTCCGCACGAAGCCTGCCCGTCCTCACCCTCGTCAGCATGCTTTCTGAGTCAGTTACAATCACAATGTGTGTGTGTGTGTGTGTGTGTGTGTCGTATTCTCCATCCAGCGGAGAACCGCAGTGACTGTCTCCACTTCCATTCTTAAGCTAAATGTTGTGGTATCATATGCCAGGCTCTCCTGCACCAAACGTCGACCATTAGCTTTGGCTATGAACCCCCAGCCACTTCTCTCACTTCTTGACACGAAACCATCTGTGTAGATAATCACATCACCCGTTCGAGTATTATCCTGAATTAGTTGCTGGATTTCCACTTCCGTGGCCCCTGCTGGCCACTCCCTGCATTCCCGGCTCAATGTGATTATACCTCTGCACAAGTCTGACTACTCCGCTGGCACTTTGACCCACTCTTCTCCTCGCCTAATGTTCTCCAAGATGCACACCTGTCTGATCGTATCCTCCGTCTGAGCCATCCATGATTTCCCTCTTATCAGTCGCTGACCCTTAACTTCGTCCAGCGCCTCATGCAACGGGTGATCATAGACGTAGAAGACAGACGTAGAGACTAGATTACACACTCATTCATTCATTCATTCATTCAGTAGCATGTCCTTTGCAGATCCTCGCTCCCATAACAACCTTCCGGAAAACCTCTCGATCATAAGCAAGATGTCCCACGTCCGATACACCCATCTGGAGATCATCCGCCACTTCTCTTTGGCCTTCCTCTTCCTATCTTCCCAGACATATACCCCTCCATTATTGTTTTCTCCAAACTTTCATGACGTTTCAAGGGATCAAAATATTTTTATCGTCTTTAATAACCAACCTTCTTCAATATTCAGCTCTTGAAGTATAGATGCATTTGTTCTTTACTTACGCACTAAACAACATAAATAAACACACAGGCATTTTTTTGACACTTATAGAAGTAGAAGAAATAAGTAGAGACTAGAGGAGGCATTAGACAAAATAACAATTTATAGCTATAGCTACCGACCAGGATGTGAACCTGTAACCTCCAAATACGGGGCTGCCTCGCTGCTGGAATCCTGGTCGGTAACTGTAGCTTTTAGCTTGTATGTTGTCTACTGCGTCCTCTAATCTCTAGATTGATTGATTAATTGATTGATTGATTTAGGAACCGGCATCACAGCATCCGGGGCATTCCCATAAGCACTCCGTCCCCATCCTCAGAAGCCAGCGAAGAGTTCCAACCCCAATAGTACCAGTAGCAATCTGATTATATGTGCGTCTCGCCTTTCCTCTAAGCGTCGAGCATCAGCCAGATCCCCTCGTCACTCCACGCTGTCGCATTCTTGACAGACCATGGTGATCCATTCGCTACTCCGATGTGTACACGTGCTCCCACAAGGCCGCAACCACGTCTGCCTTATCATGCATCAATACTCCACCAAGTTTTGCAGAGCCAGACAATTTGTCTGCCTGTTCATTCCCCAACCTCTAGCCTCTGCTTCTTTCTTCTACTTCTAACAGCTCCAAACATTGACTGTATGTTTATTTATGAGCTGTCTTAGTGGCATCCAAGGGTTTCCCAATTACTCTTTCTGCAGACAGACCTGCTGTAAAAGAAAACAGTCAGGGAACGAATACCGTATCCCCAGCGGTCACTCTGGTACTGCAATGTTCATAGTTGTTACTGACATTTGTCTGTGGAAATATTCCATCTCCCCTAAATGCATTGAGTTACGACCGTTAACAGTTAACCGGTAAACTGCTGTATCCCTAGCGGTAAATGTGGTACTACAATGTTTAATAATGATTCCTCCCCCCTAGTGGGGATGCGTGGTCTCGAGGTATGGGGGTCCCGGGTTCAAGCACGGGTGAGGACCGGGATTTTGTCACGTGGACTTCTAGTAATAAAATTCCCCCCGGTCTCTGGGTAGTGAGATCGGACACCCGTGTGTATTGTTGCGCACGTAAAAAATCCATTGGCAGTTGGAAATCGAAAAAGAGTTGCCTAAAGGCGCTGCCCGGGCATAATTTCGAGTTAAAAATCTACCCAAAGTATTTAATGATCCTCGCCGGTGCTACGGAGTTCGTGCACTGAGCTGAGTATCTCCTGACTGAGGTTTGAGTTAGGAGGAGAACGGAGCACTTTTGGGTTACAACCGTGTGCCGTGATGTTGATCCATCGACTAAACTATAATGGTTTCTGATATGTATCTGTGAAAATATCCCCTCTCCTCTAAATGCAATGATTTAAGACCGTTAACAGTTAACCTGTAAAATGTTTCACCATCACGGCAGTTGAATCAACCTCAACAGATACATCCCGAAATGTATCAATATCTCGGCAGTTGAATCAATCCTGACGAGACACATCCCGAAATGAGTCAATGTTGCACAGTTGAATCAACCTTGACGAGATACACTCCGAAATGGTTGACTATACTGCCACAGTTGAATCAACCTTGACGAGATACATTCCGAAATGGTTCAATATCTCGGCAGTTGAATCAATCTTAACGAGATACATCACAAAGTGTTTCAATATCACGAGTAGAATTAACCTTGATAAGATTAATCAGGAAATGTTTCAATATCACCGCAGCTCAATCAACATTTATAAGAAGCATCCCGAAATATCTCAACAGCACGATAAATGAAAACAACGAGAGATACAAGCCAGTTCATTAAAGTATATTATAATCGTTTTATTTTCGTGGACGATTGTGCTCAAAACGTCAAGCACACGGAATATACTTCGAAGCAGCATCCTCACAGAGGCAGTATTGCAATTTTAACATTATGAAACAAAGCATTTAAAAACAGTAAAACATTAAAATAGAAACACTTGCAATGGTTACGCTGTTAAAAATTTACAGTAATAAATCGACTAAAACCCTATTACATTAAATCAAAATATCAAATATGTGTTCCTGAAGAGGTCTGATCGTTCAGAAAGCAATGGCAAACTACAGAAAGTGTTATTGTATAGTAAATGAACATTGGGGTGTTTGGGGTTTAAGCACAACATTCTGCAAAGTGCATACAACATTTAAAAAAAAATAGAAATAACCATAACGATATGACAGATCGGGTCTTCGAGATTATAACGTCTATGTGATCCTGTTACTACAAACTGGGAATTGCTACGTATGCTAGATCATCTCTTCGTGATTATAACTTCTATGTAAATATAGTACGTACGTGACAAGCGCAGAACGTTTCAGGGCAGGAAAAAAAGCTGGGAGCAGCCACCGTGGTGGAGTTTCGAGGTGGAGAAGGCTTGGGTGGATAAGCGTAGTGCTGTAAGAAGATGGCAAAATGCCAAGAAGAACAGAGCTGGTCATCCTAGTCCCTGCTTGCACTTAGAAAGAGAGATGCACACAAAAGTAAGCTATTTCAAAAAACTGGTCAAGGTGGTTAAAAGCGAAAAATGGGCAGAGGTGTGTCAAAGAGTAAGCACAGACAAGTCACTGAAATTGTTCTGGCGACTACATAAAAGCATGAGTGGTGTAGTCAAGAATAAGAGCATTTCAGACTTCCAAGGTGCTGACCTCACCTGGCAGAGGACTGACGAGGACAAGGGCAAAGCCCTCTTTGAACGCTACCTTGAGCAGAGGCAACCAGACAGACATGGGAGGCCGAAATCTGGCCAAGGAGGTCACCTCAGACAGATGCAAGGCCCAGAACACTTCGGAGGAAGACACAGTGACAGTGAAAGAAATCAAGGCTGTGCTTCGACGATCAAAAAACAGTGCTCCAGGTCCTGATGGCATAAGATACGACGACATAAATAGGTGTACCGACAATGAGCTAGAGAAACTAGCAGACATGTACAACAACAGTATAGGGAGTGCTAGCATCAAGGAGGAATGGTTACACAGCTATCTGATTCCCTTGCCGAAGCCTGACAAAGACCACAAAAAAATTCAGGGATATCGAATTATAACCATGCAGAATACAATAGGCAAGCTGCTGGAGAAGGTAATTGCCAGGAAAATATCAAGCCAACTAGAGAGGCAAGGTGTTTTCCCACCTACCCTGGGTGGGTACCGTCCAAAAAGAGAAACCTGGACCAATGCAGCAGTCTTTGCCCATGATGTCTATGAAGGTTTCCACTCAGGCACTGAAACCGTTGCTGCAGCGATTGATCTTGAGGACGCATACAACAGAGTACCACTGGATTTTTTAATGTTTCAGCTTCTTGAACTAAACGTAAGTCCATTCCTCCTTAGTTGGATCGCTGCAGCCCTCTTACCAACGGAAAGTAGTTTTTAGATGTGGCAGTTGGACTTCGGAACCAACAACAATATATCCTGGCCTACCACAGGGATCACCATTATCTCCGGTACTGTTCAACGCCTACACAGTGAGAATCACCAGTGAGCAGATCACTGGACCTGGCAGGACATTGTCGTATGCCGATGATGTTTTAGTGTATCGTCAGGGTAAGGATAGAGAGGAGGTTGCTGTGGAACTACAAACCGAACTCAATCGCATAAGTACTTGGTGTGATGAAGCTGGGGCAATGGTCAACCCAACAAAGGCAACAGTGACTTGGTTCTCGTTGAATAATCATATTGTCAACAATCCAACACCAACTGTAATGCTGTGTTCAGAGACGGTGGAAAGAACGCAGGCAATGAATTACCTGGGGATACGGTTTGATCGAAGCCTTGCTTATAATGTGCACATAGACCAGGTGATAACAAAGGCCAAGCGGGGTTTGGCAGCGATGCGGGTGATGGCGGCAGCAAACTGTGAGCAGCGCCATCTATGTCTTCTGTACGAGGGGCTGGTCATGTCTGTTTTGGAGTATGCAATGGCAATCCTGACTCTCAGGCATAAGCAGATAGAAAGGATGGAAAGGATACAGAATGAAGCTATGCGCATTATTCTTGGATGTACAAGAGATACAGCATGCAGGGCGATGCGCTACCTTCTTGATTTTCCAACCATTGAAGAGAGAATACAAGTTTGCAGGGCACGCGCCTACCTCAGAATTAACGCAAACACACAACATCCACTGCATAGTGAAATTAGGAAGGTGAAGGGCAGCAGGTTAAAAAGAGGACGGTCGTGGATGGGTCAAGCCGAAGACATTCTTCAACAGGTGTGTTCACTTGAGGACTTAGAACCTGGCGAGGAGTGGGTGCAAGTGCCAACAGACTTCTGCACATCCTTTTCAGTTTGCATCCAACTAGATAGAAAATGCAGACAAGAAAATCCGGCTGCTGTTGAGGCTGAAGTACAAGCGTTGATTTTCGAGAATTCGCTAGACGGTGACGCGGTCATCTACACAGATGGGTCGGTCGTCCGACATGTGAGAAGCTCATGGGCCTTTACAGCTCGGGCCGGAGGGAGAATTGTGAAGGAGGACTCTGGTGCTTTCACTGAAACCACAAGTAGCCTGACCATGGAAGTCATGGCAGTAAGTAAAGCAATAACATGGCTCGAGACACAGACATTCACTAGGGCTTGTTTCCTTAGCGACTCAATGAACATGATCAAGAGGATAGAGGAGGGGTCGATCCGAAGAGAATGGTTGCTGCCTCTGAAGCGGTCTCGGCTGGCAAAGATTAGTTTCATCTTCGTGCCAGGTCATGCGGGAGTACAAGGAAATGAGCGGGCTGACAAGCTCGCAGGTGAGGCTACTGTGGAGGGAGGACGCGCCATGGACCAGGCTGACATTCTGAATGCTCTACGAGAAGTGAGACTTTTGCGAGAACCAAGTGATGACTGTGAATCTACAACAATGGCCAGACTGCGGGAGCAGCAAATTAAAAGAGGGGTGGCCAAACAAGAACACTACGCAGGAAGCCAAAGAAGATTGATAAACCAACACAGAACTGGCGTCGTTAGCCGCTACACGCTGCGGGATTTGCTGAGGAGGGGATCCGAGTACTTATGGACTGAATGGTTCGATGTGCAACGAGGATGATCTGTCTACTAACTAACTAACTATAGTACGTACACTCTGAGAATTTCCAACTCAGTATACCAACACACGCTGCGTGCGTTGCTTGTAATCAATAAGGAACTAGATGCAGTCATTAATTCACATTCATCTCATTTAAATCTAGTTAAACTATGATCTTTCTTCATAGTCACAAAACGACACACACACACACACACACACAACACGCACACACACACACAAAACAAACACACAACACAGACAACATGGACCCCATAGCATACACACACACAACATTCACACACACAACATAGACAACGCGGACCCACATTGCATATACACACGCACAACACGCACACAAAGCCCACATACATACGTACACACACAAGCACACAAGTACTACACACTAACATACGTATGGGCGCATTGATATACCGGCTATGATGTCACGTTGACAATGACATTAGGGCTGTCGGACAACGGATCCGTGCCATGTCTCCTTGCCTTCTAGAGGGGAGGGGTAGGACTGCCCCCCCCCCCATATTCCTTCATCCACTCAGGCCTGTACAGTTTGTATTTTTTTTTTTCAACCAAAAAAAAAGGCCACCACCCTAAACATCTTGAAACCCTAAACCGCATGATTTTTTTCTGACCAGGATAAAAACGTGCAAGGTTCACGTGGTGCAAGAGAAGAAAAGTGCTCGTATGTAAGTAACCACTATTTTGCACCTCTTGAGCTGCTTTAGGTATATGGTGCTAACCTGATATATTTACATATCCGCCGGCAATTGTTGGTTGATATGAACAGTTTACGCCGGCGTTATGTACTTCCCAGAACATTTCCTCGTACTCTTGTCTGGCTGGGTCGGCTAGGAAGCCCAGATCTAGGTTATAGAACAATCTGTTTCAATGGGGATTAGAAAACAAGCCCAACGGAACGCAGGCAGACGTGTTAGTCACCGCGACACATTGGTTCCGATGAACACCCTAAAAGTTAATTCCATCTCTTTTACAAGACGTCGCAATCAACCCCAGTAATTATATTGCAGTTTGTGATTTACCGAGTAATTTGTACGTTCAGACGTTCGCCATTGCTTTCTGAACAGCGGACACCATTTCCATCGAAATCAACGCAAGACGGTCTGCTTCTAAATCGTCTGCATCTTTTCTTTGAAATCCCCGACTCGGTGTGTCAGTGAATTGTGAAACTCGTTCGCTGTTCCTTGGTTACAGCACCGTCTCTCTCTCCCCCCCCCCTCTCTCTCTCTCTCTCTCTCTCTCTCTCTCTCTCTGTATATATATTATAATATATATTGAAGATCTGAGTTCATAAGCGAATGAGAGGTTCAGCCTTCTCCTCACGCAGCGGACGACGAGAGTCGGCATCGAACCCTTGAACCACTGTCCTCATACCATTGTCAGTGACACGATGTCACCATTACACCACCGTCCCCGCTGGACATTTACACGAGTTATCCGAACTGACAGCCGCCTAGAACGCATAGAATCACCGAGTGGGGTCTACGAGAAGAGATTCGAGCATTTATAGGCACTGTATTCAATTAACATGATCTTCCAACAACGCCAACATCCCCAAACCCAAGTAGTGTAACTAGAACAGTCTTAATGAAGAACCTACCAGCAAACAGACATAGAGGAATAAATAACAACTCATGGACAAGAAGTAGAAACAGAAATGGACAATATTGCAAGGGCATGGACTTAACTAACGACTGGCAAGAGAAGGTCAACCAGAGAGACGAATGGAGACGGATTGTATTTGCAGCAAAGAACCTCAATGGCTCGGAAAGCTGAAGAAGAAGAAGAAGATGGACTTAACTGCATGGGGTAGCTAAAGGTAGGAGGACTGGGAGTACGAGAGTTGAGGGCCTATGTACCAATGGGGGATAGATGGTAGCAGCAGAAGAATGAGCAAAAGAGGATGGTCAAAAACTAAACCCAGTGTCATCCGTTGGAATAAAAGTACAGGAAGGCCCCGCTATACTTCGCTTCGGTATAAGGTGTTTCGCTATAACGCCGTTGTCACAAAGGGACATAACTTCACTTTTCGTCGATACGTTCCACCATAAAGTTGTCACTTGTGTTGCTATGCTGCGTTTACGTTGCTATTTTATATTGTGTGCAGTGCATATTTTCCAGGATTTTTTTCGTGTTATCACCCATAATTATGAGTTCAAAGCGCACACTGAGTGCAGATAGTGTGTCGGGTTGTAAGAGAAATAAGAAAAGTGTTACTCTTGAGGTGAAGTTAGATGTGCTACATTGTTTTGAGGCTGGCGATCGGGGTGTTGATATCGGTAAAGTCCATGATTTACCTCCAACCACGGTAAGGATAATTCGTGCAGGTGCTGACAAAATCAAAGTGGGTGCTATAAACGTAACCCCTTTGAGAGCTTCAAAGATAGATCACTCGTATTATAAGTACTCTTATGTGCATGCCTTTATGTCCATTTTTTTTTCTGTTATCCTCATCTTTCATATTAGCATTTTTACTGCCAATTTAATTCATCATGCACTGCTTATTTCATCATGTTTATGTCAATTCCAGGAATTAACTTACTGAATTGCACCACTATTTTTTTTTTTACGTTACACAATGCATAACATATTTTCATCACCATTTTACATTTTTTTTTCATTGTTTCCCAATGGTAAATATTCTTCTGAGAATGCTCACGATAGTCGACAGAGTGTGCGTGTGAAAAGTGTGGGAGTTTTTCATATTAGTTTTAGTTATTATTTGATACATCGTGTATGTGTGTGGGATGGATGGGTGTGTGTATGTGTGTGTCTATGTGTGTATGTTATGTGTGTGAATGTATGTGTGTGTAGTGCATGTGTGCACGTATGTGTACATGTGTGTATGTGTGTGCCGTGTGTGTATGTCTGTACGTGTGATTATGTGTGCGTACATGTGTGTTTATATGTATGTGCGTGTGTCTGTGTGTATGTGTGTATAGGGGTGTATGTGTAGTGGGATTGTGTGTGGGTGGATGGGATGATGTGTGGTTGGATGAAGGGATGCGTTGTCGGGGGTGAGGGGTGATTGGGTGAGGGAATATTTGGGTGATAGTTTGAAGTGTGAGGGATATTGGTGAGGTGGGGGTTGCGTGGGTGGGGAATGTGTATGTGGTTGAGTGGGATGAGGGGTGTGTGGGAGAATGTTTGCGGGTTGCGGATGGGTGTATGATGGGTGTGGGGATGTGTGTGGGTAGAGGATACGTCTGTGTGGGTGGGTGTGTGTGTGTGGGGTAATTGTGGGTGGGTGGAGGATGTATGCGTGGGTGGTGAGTGTGTTCTAGGTGGGTGTTGTGTGGGTGGGGAGATGTGTGTGTGTGGGTGAGGGATGTGTGGGAGAGGATGCTTGTGGGAGGGGAGATGTGTGTGGGTTAGGGATGTGTGTGCGGGTAGGTTGGGTAGGTGTGATTGGGTGTGGAATGTGCGAATGGGTAAAGGATGTATGTGAGCGTGGCGGATGTGTGTTTGGCTGGGTGAATGGGGTACTGTGAGTGTGGGTGGGTAGATGGGAGATGTATGTGTTGATGGGTGGAGTGGGGCATGTGTGGATGTGAGTGGTTAAGGGATGAGCACGTGAGGGAATGGATATATGTGAGAGCTGAGTGTATGGGTATGGGATGTGTGTGTGGATTGGACGATGTGTGTGGTGGGGATGTGTGTCGGTGGTGGGGGTGTGTATGTGGGAGGTGAGTGTTTGTGGATGGGAATGTGTTGGTGGGTGGGGATGTGTGTGTGGGAATGTGTGTATGGGTGGGGAGATGTGTGTGAGTGTAGGGGTGGTGTGTAGTGTGGGTGGGGGATGTGTGGTTAAGGGATATGTGATTGGGGATTAGTGATTGGGACGTGGGTGCGTGGAGGATGTGTGGGTGGATGAGTGTGTATAGGTTGGGGTGGGAATGTGTGTGTGGTATGTGTGGGTGGGTGGGGGAGATTGTGTGGGTGGGGATGTGTGAAAGTGGGAGATGTGTGGGTGGATGCTAATTTTGTGTGTGGGTAGATGCGTGATGTGTGGGTTGGCGGGGATATGCATGTGTGTAGATGTGGATGTGTGGTTATAGGCAGTGTGTTTAACTGGGAGGTTGGAGGTCTGTGCGTGTGTCGTGAAGGATATGTGGGTGGGTGAGTGTTGATGGGATATGGGATGAGTGGAGGATGTGTGTGGGGGTGGGGAGAATTATGTCGGTGGCGGATGTGTGTGTTAGTGATGGGTGGGCGGATGCATGTATGTATGCCTGGGTGTGTGTGGGGCATGTGTGTGTGGGGCATGTGTGTGGGGGATGTGTGATGGGTGGGAGATGTGTGTGTGTGTTTGGGGAAATGTGTATAGGTGGGGGTGAGTGTGGGTGTGCAATGGTTGGATGGGTGGAGGCATCTATGTGTGCCTGGGGTGTTTATTTGGTTGGGTGCGGGATGTGTGGGTGAATGGGTGGGTGGTTGGGGTATATGTCTCGTAACATTGTTATATGTATTTTTTATGTTTTCAGCATTCATTTGACAATGTTTTTTTTTTGTTTCTATGTGAATGTATTATGCATTATTGATGAACGAAAGATGAGTGATTGGAAGAGCCAAATGTAAGACGGGCCTGCGTGCCAACATTTGTTACCCTTTGAAAATAAAGTCCGTTCGTTCGTTCGTTCTTATGAAGAACATTGAAGCACTTTTGACCGTCTGCATTGACGACTAGAACCAACGGAATATGCCTGTGAGCAAGATGGTTATCCAAAATAAAGCAAAGCCTCTCTATGAAGATATAGCTAAGAATTCGGGTGAGAGCAGTACTAGTAGTGCTGATGATAGTTTTGGAGCGAGTCATGGTTTTAATGCCTCTACGTCCTAATAACTCTGCCACTCTCCCTCAAACCCACCTCTATTTAGCCAATACATATCAACAACCATCAAAATAAACATTACATAATACACTGTATTTCAGTTAATTCTATGGGAAATAGTGTTTCGCTATACATCGTTTCACTTAAAGTAGCGTTTACCAAGAACGTAACCACGACGTTAACCAGGGCGTTCCTGTAACACAGTTTCTATCGGATGTAGATGTATTTGTCATTTCCTTTTTCTAATGTTTCTAATTTTGGACCGGAAAACATCAACGTCTGTTCAGGGATATTGGGCCGTGTTGGAAAGAGTTCTACTGGTTAAATTGAGTGGCAGACCTTTTAACATAAATGTTATTCAGGTATATGCCCAGATAGTGTAGAGGAATTTTATAATGACATAGAGTCTGCCTTAAAGAAATGTAAAAATTCAGAAATAAACATCATAATAGGGGACTTCAATGCAAAAGTAGGAAATCAAGGGGATAGATACACAGTAGGAAACTATGGTTTAGGAGAGAGAAATGAAAGAGGATACAGACTAGTAGAGTGGGCAAAAGAATAGGAAATGATTGTAGGAAACACCTGGTTAAAGCTACACCCTAGAAGATTATGGACCTGGAGGAGTCCTGATAACAGGATTAGACACCAGATTGACTACATTCTCATTAGCAGAAGATTTAGAAACGCGCTAACAGTAGCAAAAACAGTTCCCAGTGCTGATTGTTATAGTGACCACAGACTACTCACAGGAACATTGAGGATAAAGTTGAAGAAAGTCAAGTATATAACAGGTGTCAAAGACTGAAGTATAGAAGACCACCCTGAATGAGTGGTCTACCTCAAGATAGAAGACCACCCTGAATGAGTGGTCTACCTCAAGTAGATTCGAGGTAACCCAGTGCCCCTACATGAGGGCAGGGTAGGTGATAGGGAGGGGAACTATTAACTAGTTCTCTCATGAGACACGGAGATGTCAACCACAGAGAGTAAGCACTCTGGTCACTGCAGAATCACGCCTACGTGATAGCCACGGAGAAGTGGAATCCCACTCAAGAGTAAACGGCTACTCTAAGCGTGCTGGGTGTTGCAGCACGCAAAAAGCCGAAGGACGCACGAGGTCCTTCCGCGGGCTGTGTAGATTAGTGTCGATGCGCGTTTCCTTAGCCGAGTAGATAGAGTTAGCTGTAGGGATAGGATATGACTGGATAGGGAATTCTATGTCTTTATGTGTGATTTAATAGCGACCGTTTTTGTGCAGTAATCTATTGTTAAAGAGCCAGTGACAATAAAATGCATCATCCATACCTCTCGTACGACTCAGCTTATTTTTCCTCCAATAGGGAGATTTTTAAAACATCTAATAGCGACTCTGAAATAGTTTCTTTTGTTAAGGACCAACCTAAAAGCTATCGGAGTAATAAAAAACCATTTCAGAGAGTCGACAAAAAAGACCATAAATTACCCAAATGTGTGTATTGCCAACTTTTTCATGATACTTATTCTATGTGTGATAAATCGCCTAACTATCCGGCACATCTTGAAAATGTCATTAAGAAGCAACAAAACAAGAGAACTGCATACAGGCGTGCAGTCAAATGCTTCTTCTGTTCCAGCTACGGCCATTATTCAAATAAGTGCCTGGGCCGCCAACGAATGAAAGCCAACAATGCAGTGTTAATTGATACATCATCTGATAGTGAGAGTGAGACTGACTGTGAAGTTGAAAATGAATTACCTGTTAACCAAGCTGAAAATGTGTGTTCTGTAAATGATGTATTGAGCTTTGACAGTTGTGAACGATGTCACCAATTCCATGCAGACGGAAAATTAGAATGTGGGCATACAGTACCATTCTCCACTGAGAGTGTAAACGCAGCATTAGCCTCCAGAGACAATTTGGTGTTCCACAATGCATTGGTCAACGAAAAACCATGCCAATGTTTGCTGGACAGTGGGAGCACTCTTATAGGTCTTAGAAAGGAACTGGTGAATCCAAGTGATTATACAGGTGACTCAGTCAAATGCCGAACTTTTTCGGGCAATATTGAAATTTACCCTTTGGCAAAAGCCCGTATTAACACTCCTTTCCTTTCTGGTACCTTTACTTGTGCGATTTTAGATAACCCTTGTACTGATTTGATTTTGGGATGTTTACCCCAATTAAAACATTGCACGAACAAAGAAATAGCTGCATGGGAGAAATTAAATGCAGCTAATGCAACAACCAGAGCAGATACTATGAAACACCAAGACACATTACAGGATGAAAGACTACTGTTGCTATCACCAACTAGCACAGATGATACCAGCAGACAAAAGTTCATAGACCAGCAAAAAGCTGATCCGAGTGTGTCTCCGTATCTGAAGTTATTGAAAGAAAAAGCCAAAGTAACGAAAAACGCATCATGGTTTTTTAGACTGAATAATGGCATTCTTACCCGCTATTATACAACTGGTAACCATGAGATTCAGCAAACGGTGTTACCTGTACAACACAGCCAAACTGTGCTAAAGATTGCACACGAGTCACCGTTTGCTGGCCACCTTGCATACGACAAAACCAGGGCCAGAATTCAGGCTCATTTTTATTGGCCGGGTTTTTGTAACGACATAAAACTATTTTGTCGTTCATGTAATGTCTGTCAACAACTAGTACGTAAGGGTAAACATCCTACAGCTGAAGTGAAGCCTTCAACACTGGCCTCTAGGCCATTTGAAAGTGTGGCGGTCGATATTGTTGGACCCCTAAACCAGGTGTCCAGCAAAGGAAATCGCTTCATTTTAACGATGGTGGAACTATGTTCAAGGTGGGTTGAGGCAGTAGCTTTGAAATACATCACCTCCAAAGACGTTGCCAATGTTTTTCTACACTTGTTCTCACGATTCGGATTCCCTCGTACCATCTTATCCGACCGTGGAACCCAATTCATATCGGCTGCAACGCAAGCCCTTACTAAAATGTTAGGGATTAAACAACAGTTTACAACAGCGTATCATCCAGCCAGCAATGGAATCGTAGAAAAACTTAACGGAGATCTGAAACATATGCTGGCTAAGGTGACAGCAGAAAACCCAGCTGATTGGGATACACTGTTACCAACAGTGCTGTTCGCCTATCGGGGGATTCCCCATTCAAGCACGGGTTTCTCACCGTTTGAATTAGTGTACGGGGCTAACATACGTGGACCCCTAACAATTTATCATCAGGTAGTAACTAATTCTATTGAAATTCCAACCCCTAAAACACCTTATGAAATTGTAACAGAGACACGAGACAAGATTATGAAATCGTGTATCATAGCCAAGGCAGCTTTGGAGAGGAAGGGTCAAATCTACCGCCAGTACGCAAATAAAGGTGCGAGAACTATTAATCTTGAACCAGATCAAGACATACTGCTTTTACTTCCAGACAAACGAAATTTATTATTGACCTCATGGCAAGGGCCATTCAAGGTGGTACGTAAAATTTCAGATGTCGACTATGAAATATCAATAAACGGACACTTAAAGATATTTCATGTCAACATGTTGAAACCTTACTTTTCACGACAAGAGACAGAATTAGAGACAGACGAACACAATGCATCCACACCGATTGATGAGACGACGGACATACACAACGCAACTACACTAGTTAGCGAGACTGGCAAATCCGACGATATCCATACACCTAGTGAGTTTACAGAAAACGCACTTAGCACCACAACTGTATTGAATCAGGTAGACGACGAGGGGATGGAACTACCTGTTCCAATTGTCGACAAGACAGCGACATTAGATTCTATACGAGTAGAACAGGGACTAACAGACGAGCAACGACGACAGATAATAGAGTTAGTAACGGAATATAAGGACATATTTTCCGACATTCCAGGTAGGACGGACAGAATCGAACACTCCATCCTTCTTTCGGACTCTAAGCCTATCAAATGCAGGCCGTACTCTATCCCACTCAGCTATAGAGAAAGTCTAAATAAGGAAATTCTTAATTTAGAAGCTAGTGGGATCATTCAGAAATCTACATCTGAGTACTCCTTTCCAATCGTCCTTGTCAAGAAAAAAGACTCCACCATTCGTCTTTGTGTGGACTATAGAAAGCTCAATAATGTCACTAAGATCGACGCAGAACCAATTCCTTCCTGCGAAGATCTTATTCTGGACATGTCCACTTCCAAAATCTTCTCTAAATTAGACCTTACTAAGGGATATTGGCAGGTCCCTATGCAGACTGAATCTATCCATCTTACTGCTTTCTCAACACCTTTAGGTCTCTACGAGTGGCGTTTTCTTCCTTTCGGACTTTCGGAACACTAAATATCACTTGTGTACATTGAGTAATGACAAGGAAATACAAAACAAATTCAACATGGAAGTACAGAACAGATTTGAAATATTGTCTGATCTAGAGATCCTATTCCAGGATGTGGATGATCAATGGGAAATGTTAAAGAATTCAATCAATGTGGCTGCAGAAACAACTATTCCAAAATTAAAGAAGGTGGGTCGTAAGAAATGGATGACTGAGGAAATTTTACACTTAATGGAAACAAGAAGACTCAACAAATATAATCCTGCCAAATATGAAGAAATTCACAGACAAGTCAGAATATTATGTAGGAATGCAAAAGAATCATGGCTTGAGGAAAAGTGATTAGAAATTGAAAAACAACACAACAGTCGAATACCAAATTAGTGCACAAAAGGATTCAGGAACTTACTAATAAAAGAACAAGTACATCAACAGGCTGTCTAAAAACTAAAGATGGCAAAATCATAATAGAAAAAGATCAGATTCTACATGTATGGACAGATTATGTGAAAGACCTGTATAATGATAACAGAGAGGAACAGTATGCTATTAGATTTAATAATGAAGGACCAGAAATTTTAAAGATGGAGGTTCAAAATGTTCTTAAGCATATGAAAGCTGGCAAGGCCCCTGGTGCAGATAACATCACAACAGAAATGATTAAAGCTTTAGAAGAATTTGGACTAGAGCAAGTCACTAGACTGCTGTACACGTTAAATGATACTGGAGATATACCTTCTGAATTATGTAATTCTGTATTTATTGCAATCCCAAAGAAATCAGGAACCTTAGAATGTGATCAACATAGAACAATTAGTATAATGAGTCACATCACAAAGATTTTGTTACGAATTATCATGCAAAGAGTGAGGAAGAAAATACAACCTGAAATAGGGGAAGAACAATGTGGTTTTGTAGAAGGAAAGGGTACAGTAAATGCTGTGTATATGCTGCGAACAGTTATTGAACGTGCTTTAGAAGTAAACAAGGATATACATCTTTGCTTTATTGACTACACAAAGGCTTTTGATAGAGTTAAGACATGTCAACATTGTGGATATGCTTGCAGATCTACAAATTGATGGGAAAGACATTAGACTTATAAAAAACATATATTGGAAACAACAAGCTGCCATAAGAATTGATAATAAGTAGGACAATACCAACCTATTAAGAGAGGTGTTAGGCAGGGATGTGTAATGTCTCCAGATCTTTTTTCCTTATACAGTGAAAATATTTTCAGAAATGTAGAAGACCTAAATGGAATCAGCATTGGAGGACGAAACATAAATAACATTAGATATGCAGATGATACAGTATTGATTGCAGACAATGCACAGGATCTGCAACAATTAGTAGACGCTGTGGTTGTACACAGTGAGCAGCTGGGGTTGGAATTAAATTGTAGGAAGACACAGGTTATGGTCGTCACTAGGAAGAACGAAGTACCACAATGTAATATATAAGTAAATGGGAATATTCTTCAACAAGTGAATCGGTTCAATTATCTCGGAACAGTCATAACATCTGATGGCAGATGCATTGAAGAGATTAGAACAAGAATCGCCATTGCGAAAGTAGCCTTTAGCAAGATGAAAAACATTCTGACCAATAAAATGATGTCAATTGAAACGAGAAAAAGAGTGTTGAGGGGATACATAGAGCCTGTTCTTTTGTATGGATGTGAAACTTGGACAATGTGCAGTCAAGCTGAAAAACATCTGATGGCTGCAGAAATGTGGTTTCTGAGGAAAATGCAAAGAATACCATGGACAGATAGAAAAACCAATGACCAAGTACTACAAGAGACAAATGAAAATCGTAGATTGATTAGAGAAATTAGACGTAGACAGTCAAAATCTTTTGGACATGTTATGAGAAGAAATGGACTGGAGAACTTGGTGACAGCTGGCAAGATCGAGGGGAACAGACCAAGAGGAAGACCGAGAGGAAAATACCTGGATGGCTTGGCCACATGGCATGGACGAGACAGGAACACTGAGCTGATCCACGACTCTGGTGATCGAGTGAAATGGCGAATCATGACCGCCCACGCTTTCCGGCATGGTACATGATTGATTGATTGTATATCTATTGCAATCCCAAAGAAATCAGGAACCTTAGAATGTGATCAACATAGAACAATTAGTATAATGAGTCACATCACAAAGATTTTGTTACGAATTATCATGCAAAGAGTGAGGAAGAAAATACAACCTGAAATAGGGGAAGAACAATGTGGGTTTGTAGAAGGAAAGGGTACAGTAAATGCTGTGTATATGCTGCGAACAGTTATTGAACGTGCTTCAGAAGTAAACAAGGATATACATCTTTGCTTTATTGACTACACAAAGGCTTTTGATAGAGTTAGACATGTCAACATTGTGGATATGCTTGCAGATCTACAAATTGATGGGAAAGACATTAGACTTATAAAAAACATATATTGGAAACAACAAGCTGCCATAAGGATTGATAATGAAGTAGGACAATATCAACCTATTAATAGAGGTGGTAGGCAGGGATGTGTAATGTCTCCAGATCTTTTTTCCCTATATAGTGAAAATATTTTCAGAAATGTAGAAGACCTAAATGGAATCAGCATTGGAGGACGAAACATAAATAACATTAGATATGCAGATGATACAGTATTGATTGCAGACAATGCACAGGATCTGCAACAATTAGTAGACGCTGTTATTGTACACAGTGAGCAGCTGGGGTTGGAATTAAATTCTAGGAAGACACAGGTTATGGTCGTCACTAGGAAGAACGAAGTACCACAATGTAATATACAAGTAAATGGGAATATTCTTCAACAAGTGAATCGGTTCAATTATCTCGGAACAGTCATAACATCTGATGGCAGATGCATTGAAGAGATTAGAACAAGAATCGCCTTTGCGAAAGTAGCCTTTAGCAAGATGAAAAACATTCTGACCAATAAAATGATGTCAATTGAAACGAGAAAAAGAGTGTTGAGGGGATACATAGAGCCTGTTCTTTTGTATGGATGTGAAACTTGGACAATGTGCAGTCAAGCTGAAAAACATCTGATGGCTGCAGAAATGTGGTTTCTGAGGAAAATGCAAAGAATACCATGGACAGATAGAAAAACCAATGACCAAGTACTACAAGAGACAAATGAAAATCTTAGATTGATTAGAGAAATTAGACGTAGACAGTCAAAATTTTTTGGACATGTTATGAGAAGAAATGGACTGGAGAACTTAGTGACAGTTGGCAAGATCGAAGGGAACAGACCAAGAGGAAGACCGAGAGGAAAATACCTGGATGGCTTGGCCACATGGCATAGACGAGACAGGAACACTGAGCTGATCCACGACTCTGGTGATCGAGTGAAATGGCGAATCATGACCGCCCACGCTTTCCGGCATGGCACATGATTGATTGATTGATTGAATGTCATTAGGAGTAGTGGAGACAGTTTTCTTAATTCCATTAAATGAGTTTTCTGTTTAACACGTTAGTTGCATATCCTTTACATGACGTACCAGTCAACCCCAGCAATGTTTGGCTGTTTTCGATGTACTTCACATGTTTATGTTTAGTAGTTTGCCATTGCCAGTGCTTTCTGAATGACCAGTGCTCATACTATTTTGTGTACAGCCAGTGCATTGCGCTCTGTATCCAAATATCCAGCAGCTGTGTTTCGATCGCGGTATGCGGGATTGCAAATTGCGTTCGTAACCCCTCACCGTAGCACCGGTTAATTTGATTATACTGAGAGTATTTTGCCCTGCTCTATATACTCAAATATATAAATAAATGGCAAGTCGGCAAGTTGCTAAAGCTGGCTAGATGTAGCAGTCCATACCGCCTTCTCCGTGAGTCGACCTAGGTGGTGGTGGACGTGGAGCCGGGCTCCATGAAGTTCTCGCCGCCTGCATTTTCGGGGCTGGCCGCTCGCTTGGACTTTATTAGCCGAATGAAGCAGCAAGAGAGCAAGATGAACGCCAGGACGAAGATGGCAACTATTAGAAACATCAATACTGATGCCTTGGATGGGGCTGCAAATACAAGAGGTACAGATGAAGAGCTTCCCATCACATGTTGTACAACTCACAAACATACTCTATCTAAACAAACAAGCATCAGTTAGAATAGATGGCGAGACATCAGATTGGTGAGACACCAAGCAAGGAGTCCGTACAGGCTGTGTGCTGTCCCCATATTTGTTTGACTTTACGCCGATGATATAATGAGAAATGTCATAGATTATATAACCAAGGAACAATATGATGCCTTAAATATCGGCGGTCATGAAATACCACATATTCAACATGCTGATGAAATACTAATGACCTCAACCAAAAGAATAGTGAAAACCACAACTTAACATCTTAATATAGCAACAACAAAGACAATGCATGCAGATAAAATTAATATATGAGGAACAATTAAAGGTGGTGGAACATTTCGAATATCGTAGGCCATTAATTACCAACAATGGGGACACAGTAAAGGCAATTAAAAGACGTAGATCTATTGCTCTTCAGAATATAAAACAACTGAATAAATTGCTGAGATAAATTGTGGGACATACAAAAATACAACATTCATATTTTTTTTTTAAGAACATGCATATTTCCCATTACATCTTAAGCCTGTGTTTGCTTACTTGCTTGCGGTTCGCTGGCTGTGAACTCCAGCGTTAAGTCCTGTATGTCGGATGAAGACATCCTGTTGTCCAACATCAGTGTGATGTCATACCGGATTGGGGTTTGCGTGAGTATCCGTTGCTCCATGTCTGGCTTGGTGTGCAGACTAGTGGTTCATCGCCGTGCAGGCAGATACTCTCCGACTTCGGAAGAATCAACGATGTTACTATGTTAGCCAGGATCCCGAAGAGACCTTTGCTCAGAACGCACGACTAGGACGTGTTAGTAAGTCTTAGCCAGTATAGAACCTGGCCCTGGTGCCTTAGGAAACACCTCTTCGTCCAAACTAAGCCTGTGAGATCCTGGACACTTACTAAACAAGGTGAACAGTGCATACATTCCTTTGAAAATAAATGTTACAGACGGGTTCTGGGGGAATCTTGAATGCAGAAAATAACAAATGAATCAAGAACTGGATATGGATGACGGTTGGCTACTAAAGACATTAAAACAAAGACAATTGAAATATCTGTCACTTGAAACATCTTGATAGTTCGGAGAGAACAATTATGGAATAATATATGCCCGAGAGGAGAGAAGAGGAAGGCCGAAAGAGAAGATATGTGCAGGATGTTGCAAATGATCTCGAGATTAGTGTATCAGACGCGGGACAACTTGCTATGACCGAGACATTTTTTGGAAGGCTGTTATGGGAGCGAAGTTCTGCAGAGGACATGTAACTGAACGCCAGATGAAGAATTGTTACAAGTTAAGACACGAAGCTGATGGGGGAGGGGGAGGGGGGGGGCGGGAGAGAATGGGATTTGAGGAGAGTGGGTAGAGGGGGATGAGAGGGAAATAAGGGAGAGGGGGGGAATAGGGAGAGTGAGATAGGAAGAGAAATATGAAGGGAGGGAGAGGAGAAAGAGGGGGAAAGTGTGAGCGAGTAGAGATGAAAGAGAGGAAGAGAGAAGAGGGAGATGGATTGAGAGGAAAGAGAGGAGAGAGAGAGAGAGAGAGAGAGAGAGAGAGAGAGAGAGAGAGAGAGAGAGAGAGAGAGAGAGAGAGAGACAAAGGTGAAGAAGAGAGAGAGGAAGAGAGATAGAGATGAGACAGAGCACGGTGACAGAACGATAAAGCACTATCAGAATGTATTTCTAATTCCACAAGAAAGCATTAAAAATAAAGGAGGACTGAGCATATAGACATATAAATTTTACGCCCAGCATTTAACAATATATGATGCCTAATTGCGCGCCAGCTCACAAAGTGACCACTGTCAAGGTTTCTACAAATAGCATATGATTTCAAATTTAACGCGTGTAATGTTTACAAGCAAAGGAAAGGGATAGAAACAAGCGTAAAATTGCTGCTTCAGAAAAGTCCCCAGTTAACACTTTGTCGGGGGGAACCTGGACTGACTAGGGGAGCTGCGAAAGTGAGAACTGCCCAGTCGTGCGGGAGTATTTTACATTGAGAATGGAACTTTCAACCACACAAAGGTGCGAACTGAAGGCACGCCTAGCCCAGGAAATCCACACCTCTAACACCGTGTGTGACGTGTTAAACGCAGACTGAGGGTTAAAGATACCTGAAACCGAATCGCGAGAGGTATGTGGAGAGACCAAAGGGTCAGGCTATATGTTGTCTTAATCCAACCTGATATAAATATCAGTACGTGAGAATTATGAATTTGATATGTCTTTTGGAAGAATCAGGTTAAGAGCGATTTTAGTTGCATACATTTGACTTATTCATAAGGCGGATTCTTAGTCTGTTTAGAATTCTCTATTAATGCTATATTCTGTTTACTATTCAGCTAAGTAGAAACCGACTGTAATATTTAGACATTGAACTGTCTGTTCGATGTATATCACTTCAAGGAGAGTTATTGATTTTGTCTCATTTTACTGTATTTTACTGTACATTACTTTATAGTTATCATTCTTAGCACACAAGTGGCTATATAACAACAATATCTGCATTTGCGGACTTTCATGTCGTCCTTTTCATGTAGGTCACTTCAGTGAGAGCTGTTTTCGTCTCACTTGGGCGTATATATTTGTATTAATATTTCATTCTTGCTACACAAGTAGGCATATAATACTATTCATAATTTTAATCACATTTCTACGCACACTTTTAATTATCTGTCTGCGCACATTTTAATTATACTCTGTATATACGACAAGCGTTTGATATGCAAGACAGCTTTAACGAACCAGGATGTGATAGTCACTAACTGAAACCTTTTGGGGTAGTGTATCAGAAAAGTGATATTTTCTGACAAAGATGAATAACTTGTAAGTTTCATATGCAAATGAGTAAAATGCTCGTAAGTAAGAAACCAACTATGTTACACCCCTTAAACTGTATTGAGTATATGGTACTCAACCTACATTATTACACGTCGACTGGCACTCGTTGGGCGATGTGATCTATTTTATGCCAACCTCATTTACTAACTCGTAATTACTTTCTCGTAATCCTTTTATCTTGGGTCGACTAGGAAGCCCAAGCCATTTGTTTTAAAATACCGCTCTTTCAATGGGGATTACAACACATGCCCGACGAAACACAGGTAGACGTGCTAGTCATCAGGTCACTTTGGTCTCAGTGAACGCAGACAGCCGTGTTAGTCACAACGCCATGTTGGTCAATGTGAATGCAGAAAGACGCCTTAGTTACTGCTGCACTTTTTCTAGGCGGAGGTGCGATACTTTGGTCTCAGTGAATACAGAGAGACGTGTCAGTCCCAACGCCTCTTTGGTCTCAGTGAATACAGAGAGACGTGTCAGTCCCAACGCCTCTTTGGTCTCAGTGAATACAGAGAGACGTGTCAGTCCCAACGCCTCTTTGGTCTCAGTGAATACAGAGAGACGTGTCAGTCCCAACGCCTCTTTGGTCTCAGTGAATACAGAGAGACGTGTCAGTCCCAACGCCTCTTTGGTCTCAGTGAATACAGAGAGACCCGTCAGTCCCAACGCCTCTTTGGTCTCAGTGAATACAGAGAGACGTGTCAGTCCCAACGCCTCTTTGGTCTCAGTGAATACAGAGAGACGTGTCAGTCCCAACGCCTCTTTGGTCTCAGTGAATACAGAGAGACGTGTCAGTCCCAACGCCTCTTTGGTCTCAGTGAATACAGAGAGACGTGTCAGTCCCAACGCCTCTTTGGTCTCAGTGAATACAGAGAGACGTGTCAGTCCCAACGCCTCTTTGGTCTCAGTGAACAAAGACAGAGGCGTGTTAGTTACTGCGATACTTTGGTCTCAGTGAATACAGAGAGACGTGTTCGTCACACAGACAGTGTGGTCTCAGTGAACATCGACAGACGTGGTAGTAACAACGCAACTGTGGTCTCATTGAACACGGATAGATCTGTTAGCCACACCGCCAGTTTGGTCACAGTGAACATAGACGTGTTAGTCACACCGCCACTTCGGTCACAGTGAACATGGACAGACGTGTTAGTCACACCGCCAGTTTGGTCACAGTGAACACAGACAGACGTGTTAGTTGCGGCGCAACGTTGGTCTCAGTGAACACAGAGAGACGTTACTTAGTTAGTCGACATATTATCTTCATTTTTGCACTTCAAACGATTCGGCCCATAAATGCTCGGATCCCCTCCTCAGCAAACTACACAAGTGTGTAGCGGCTCACAACAGTAGTTTTGTTGTGCTTTATTTAATCTCGAGAGGAAGAAGACCTGAGGACATCATTTAAAGAGGTTGGAGATGATGAGTTAACTGACACTCATATTCCCTTCGACTGAGGCGAACAAGAAGTGGGATTAAATTTGAATGAGATAGGGAACAAAGACGACCCAGAACCTCCTGTGATTTTTGAGGCTGCAGCTCAAGAAAAGACACTATATATCAGTTCAAATGATCAGTTCAAATGATTTACTCAATGTGATGGATTGCTTAGACAAAAGCCCACCACAGGATACACATCAACTGAACTTAGCACAGGGAAGCGCGGCCAGAAAGGAACATCCAGACAAGGAAACATTTCCAGACGTAGTGATCTCGGAATATACAAATTTTCAAACCCAAGACACACAGGGAATTATTATGAGCCAGAATATAACTCTGATTTTGTACAGACAACATTTTATGTAGTTATTGTCAAAGAAAACTCTCTGCACAAGATGGAGGAAGAAACCCGTAGCATCTTTATAGCTGAAGATAGAGAATCCCAGCTAAAGGAACCTGAAGTAACCCAACTCAAGAGTGGTTTGGAACCAACACTCTTTGGAATATATCTACCCTTCAGTCCAGACCGATTTGATAGTAGTGGATCAGCTATGTGTGGATACTTTACTCAAAAGTAACACCACTTTATTGCCCTTGAGTGACGTTGTTATTTCTCAAGTCGGGACAACTTGGCACAGTATATTACCAATTTCTAAGCACGGAATTTCATAAGACACTCTATTGCAGAGAAACTCAGAACGTTCATGAGTTATCATGGGGAGAAACCGCGTCACCGAGTCAGGAAGATTGTTACGCCCCGAATCAGAAAAAGTTAAACGCCTGATTGAACTTACATCATGGAGACATACTGTTTAACATTATTCCTTTTAAAAGGATGAACTTGAAGGATCAGTTATGGAATCTATAAAAGATGGAGGAGATTCACGGAGACCAACTTTACTGCGGCCAGATTATGCACGACTTCAGTATTGGCAACCCATCGGTTGAAATGGTTAAACCAAGTGACGGAGTGGACTTAAACAGTCGCTCAAAGGCGCAGAAGAATCCCATTGAATTTGAACTTTCATGGAGGGGTAAAGATACAACCTCCTGATGACTACCGGATTTTACCAAGCTGTTGCATGGAATTCCGGCCGAAAACCAGGAACAAGAACCTATCCGAAGTATCCCGGGATTATGGACACTGAACGTTTTTATGTACACGCAGGACAACCCACTGCCATAAAGAATATTGGACGCCTGGAATTTTAGGCAGATTTATAACTGAGAGTGCTTAGTCAGTATTATGGGATGTTATCGCGAGCTTTGACACAGTTTTCCTCGAGAAACCTTTTTTAAATGTGGGAGCTTCTGTCACAGAACGCCGCTTTACCATCCCCTAAGACTTTCCCGGGCTTCAAAATGTATGGACCACTTAGAGAAATTATCAGAAGAAGGACTGACATTCTCGATACTAAAGAATGCCTGAGTCAAGGTATTACAAGCATTGTACACGACCGCTGAGCAGTGACGTACGATTGCTCACAATGGCTTGGAAAACAAATAAAATCGCCCAGGCATGACGCAAGCAGACTTTGTTATCACAGATTTGTAAAACCACCCAGAAGTCAGACGGACACAGAGAAATAAGTCCTCTGCACTGTAAAAGACAAGTGAACTGGCCCAACACTTGAATAGAATTAATTACCTGTAGAAGGTCGGGCATGGCAGGAGTGAAATGGAAATCATTCACCCACGAAGGCTGGAGATGAAAGGACTCCTAGCCCCAAGAACACCAGTCAACTGTAAAGTGTCAGCACAGATGGTTGACCGGCCACGCAAGAGAAAGTTGAGGCATTTAAAACCACCTTAATGTGTTAATTGAAATAAGCAAAATCGTGAGAATGAAAAAGCCCAGGAGATAAAAGTAATTAAGACCCACAACAGTATAAGTAACTGTGCCTGAAAGTTTAAAATTAGATACAAACAATTTTGAAACAGCACTCACCGGGAGCCCAGATCTTCCCGTGCAGTGACTGAGAGAGACCTGCTTGCGACAGAACGGACCACCGTCCTGCTGTTCTTTCTTATCTCGATTGGAGCCCGGACGCAGATCCAGATAGGATACAAGTAACATGTAAGTTATGTAATGTTATTCATCATTTCACTATCATCATTATAAGAACCATCATGTACAATTATAAACGATAGACTATAAACGTGATTTTAGTATGCTTTAAACTCATTGTTATCTGTTATTTTCCAATTGTGCACACGTTCCTGTGTGTTTACATTGGTGCGGGGATTACCTAAGTACGTAGGAGGGGGAAGCAGTCGGAGGGGATAATCTGCCCTGGCTAGAAATGCTTTTGGAGATGTAAATCTAGTAATCTAACTTTACCTTTTTCCACTCCTTGGAGAATATAAAGCCCAGCTAATTTAACGAACCACTGTCAGCTGTACGCTTGGATATGAATGTGCATAATCTTTATTTCAGCCATATAGATTTTGTCCCGAGTCACTTTATGACTATTTGGGGTTGCCAGCCAGTGATATAATACATAACTTGGCGGCGCGGCACCCTCACTTTCGAAAGGACAGAAGAGGGAAGTCAAAAGCTAAGCAAAGTGTCATCCGTTGAAATAAAAGTACCTGTAACACAGTTTATATCAGACGTGGATGTAATTATTAATTTCCCTCCCCCCTTTTTGTAATGTCATTAGGAGGAATGTAGGCAGTTTTCTTCATTCCATCAAATGAGCTTTCTGTTTAATACGTTAGTTGCATATCCTTTACAGGACGTCTCAGTCAACCCCAGCAATGTTTGGCTGTTTGTGATATCTAGCCAATGTTACGTTCACTAGTTTGCTATTTCCATTGCTTTCTGAACGACAGGCCACCATACTACTTTCCATAGCATAGCACCGGTTAACTTGATTATACTTGAGCGTATTTGACTTGCTTGGTATACTCAAATACATACACAGATGGCAAGTGGCTAAAGCTGGCTAGATGTAGCAGTCCATACCGCCTTCTCCGCGAGTCGACCTAGGTGGCGGACGTGGAGCCGATGCTCGATGAAGACCTCGCTGCCTGGATTCTCGGGGATGACCGCTCGCCTTTAACTTTGTTAGATGAAGGAAGCAGCAACAGAGCAGGATGAACGCCAGGGCGCAGATGGCAACTATTATAAACATCCGTGATGATACCTTTGAAGGGGCTGGAAATATAAGAATTACTGGTGAAGAGCTTTACATCACATGTTGTACAACTCATAAAAATACTCTATGTAGACCACCAAGCAGCAGTTAGAATAGATGGCGAGACATCAGATTGGTTAGACATCAAGGAAAGAGTCCGTCAAATCTGTTTGCTGTCCCTTTATATTTTTTAAACGTGTACGCCGGACATATAATGAGAAATGTCAGAGATGATATAACTAAGGAGGAATATGGTGCACTAAATATCAGTGGTCATGAAATACCAGAGATTCGGTACGCTGACCATACAATATTGCTATACACATCACACTAATGATATAGAAACAATAATAACATCAACACAAAAAGAAGAGTGCAAATCAAAACGTATATTTTAACACAGCAAAAAAAAAAAAAAAGATATGCTAATGAGGAAACATTGTAGATGGTGTAAAATGTCGAATATCTTGGGTCATTAATTACCAACAATGGTGACACTGTGAAGTAAATTTACAGACGATATCTTGTGCTCTTCAGAAAATAAAACAACTGAATACATTGTGGAGAGGGGCAGATATAACTACACACACACACACACACACACACAAAATGTTTTTTAGAACATTCATCATTCCCAATGCAACATACGCGCTTGAGACCTGAACACTTAATAAACAACTGAACAGCGCATACCTGAATTTGCATATAATTTTTAAAGAGGGGTTCTAAGAATATCTTGGATGCAGAAAATTACACATGCATCCATACGAAAATTGTAGAAGGTTGGCTACTAAAGATGATACAACGAATACAATTGGTCACTTGATAAGCCGTGAAAGTTTCAACATAACTATTATGGGGGGTATATACCCGGGAAGACAGGAATAGGAAGGCCAAAGAGAAGATGGGTGCATAATGTGGCGGATGATCTCTGGATAGGTGTATCGGACGCGGGACATCTTGCTTATAACCGGCGTTTTTCGTACGGATGTTATGAGAGCTAAGGTCTGCAGAGGACATGCTACTGAATGACAAATGAAGAATTGTTAAATTCCTGAGCCTAAGTGCCGGTGTTGAGAGAAGGGAAGAGTTAGAGCGGGTAGAGGGAGAGAGAAGGAGTAGTGGAGGGTGAGGGCAAAGCGAAGAGGAGAGAGGGAGAGAGAGAAGGCAATATGGAGGAGAGAGAGTGGGAGAGAGATTGAGAGAGAGAGGGGAGATATTGGGAGGGAGAGAGATGAAAATAGAGAGGGGAAAAGAAAGAGCGGGTAGAGAGGAGTGAGAGAGAGGTGATACAGTGGAAGAGAGAGGAGAGATAGGAAAATACAGAGGAGACATAGCTGTAGAGAGAGAGGAAGGTGTAGAGGGATAGAGAGATGAGCTTGATGAATGAGGTGAGAGAGAGAGCTGAGAGAGTCGAGAGAGATATGAGAGAGAGAGAGAGAGAGAGTGGCTGGGTAGAGGGGCTGGGGGGGGGGGGGGGTTGAGCAAGACCGATAAAATGAGAAAAAAAACAATAATTAATAACAATCAGAATTGCGGCAATAGGGTGGCATTCATCATCATCATCATCATCATATCATCATCATCATCATCATCATCATCATCATCTTCTTCTTCTTCTTCTTCTTCTTCTTCTTCTTCTTCATCTTCTTCTTCGTCTTCTTCTTCTTCTTCTTCTTCTTCTTCTTCTTCTTCTTCTTCTTCTTCTTCTTCTTCTTCTTCTTCTTCTTCTTCTTCTTCTTCTTCTTCTTCTTCTTCTTCTGCTGCTGCTGCTGCTGCTGCTGCTGCTGCTGCTGCTGCTGCTTTTTCATTGTTTAGCACTTACATTCATTCAGAATGAAATATATTCTCGACTTTTTCATGACTTTCGTTTATGTTCATGACCACCACCTATCTCTTTACAATATTCGTTCACCCAATGCCACGTCTTCGGCAGGATGTCACTGTGTAGTCTAGACATCAAACCAACCAACTAACAAACCAACAAGCAAACACATTACTGGAACTTTGCCGTCTTGACTGACGATAGTTTGGTACATTGTGCTTTAAAAAGGCATCATATCTACAACCCATGGCCGGAACCAGGACTGAGGTGTATCTCTTCAAGGTACAGAGCCTTGGCTGAATTTAGAGACCATGTGTTGTATATGCAGCATGATCCCTCTCCCGCCTGCCTAGTTTACATCAGAGGAAATGTAACACCAATAGATCGGGGACATGTCAAGCTGCAGAAGATGCCGTGTCAGAAAAGTAGTACTCTAACTGTCCGCATATCGGAATTATATCCTAAAAGGGTTGCCGACCATCTCTTGGGGCCTGGACTGCCCTGCCATGACATGTAGTCATTGAATGCATTTTATCTCATTAGGAGGTTGCAATTGCTAGTTTGTACCCTCCAAATTGCGCTTCTCCGCTCGAAGCCGTTCTCTGCTAACAGAAAGCAGGTAATACCGTCTACTGCGATACGGTAGCTCAGACATATTGGACTAAGACCTAACTCAAGACAAAAAGATATTCCCTACTGTATTGTGCACTTTTGTCTGTACGAAAGTATAGTGACATGTATACATTCTTGAACAAATGTACTAGATTCAATTCTGCTAACATTTAATGATACTATCTTAATCTCGTTCCTCTCTAACATCTCATCTAGACTGATGGGGCGGTAACAATCTGACGCTATCAATTAGAAGGTCGAATAGAGAGAGGCCCTGTAGATGAGGAAATACAGAAGAATATGTCGTATTTCATAGAAACAAAAACATTCAAATATAGGGGTTCTAGCAAAACTGAGAATGAATTGATATTTGATGAAATAAATTAAAAACAGAGGCAATTAAAATATTCCGGCCACATTTAAAGACATAATACTGTTATAAAACAAAAAAAACATACTGAAGGGTATGATTGAAGACAAGCAAGCAAGAGGTAGACAACAATAAATGTGTGAAGATAACATCAGGAGATGGACTAATAGCAATCTGACAGATTGTACAGTCAGGGCGAGAGACAGCCAGTGTTGGAGATCCATTGCAGCCAACCTTCATTGTGGAGACAGCACCTGATTAAATCATTCGCTGGTGTTAAAGTATCATCCGCATATATCGGTGAATGTACATTGTGTCCCCAGCTTCAACACTCTTTAGATCTTTTCTGAATCTGATTGCATCTTAATGTGCGTGCTGAGAAGATGAGTGTCCGTATATTATTTTTACTCAAATGGCTTCCAATCGTTCTAAATGCACGAAATCAGCTGCCTTCTGCCTCCCGTACTCACTTCATCTGCTGCCTGATGAATAACCGTTTATTTATTAGACTGGCAATAAATCGCTACTTAGTGACTTGATTTCTGAGATGTCTTATTTGTATGTTCATATTGACACGATGACATGTATATAACTCGTTATTTCATACTCTGTTCATGCTATTTCTGCTTCTTTGGACACTGTCAAGACCACTCTTTTACTGCTGTACATTTTCCTCTTTATCGCTTGAAAACATCAATGTTTCATGTATGCAAAGAAGCGTTTTTGTCTGCTCAGCTGAATATTGGTTCGCACGTTCCCAAAATAATAATCGTGTGATATTTTATATCCGCTATCACCTGTGTTGTCTTTTCAAATGCAGACATAATTAGAAGAAGAAGAAGAAGAAGAAGAAGAAGAAGAAGAAGAAGAAGAAGAAGAAGAAGAAGAAGAAAAAGAAGAAGAAGAAGAAGAAGAAGAAGAAGAAGAAGAAGAAGAAGAAGAAGAAGAAGAAGAAGAAGAAGAAGAAGAAGAAGAAGAAGAAGAAGAAGAAGAAGAAGAAGAAAAAGAAGAAGAAGAAGAAGAAGAAGAAGAAGAAGAAGAAGAAGAAGAAGAAGAAGAAGAAGAAGAAGAAGAAGAAGAAGAAGACGAATACCGTAAGCATCAAGGCAGGCATGATCTGAATAGCAAGACAGCAGAACTGAAGACATGGAAAGAGACGACTTCAGGTCCTCGACCCTACCGTATTTACACCTTGCTCCATTGTATCCATCAATGCAGACAGGACACGTTCCATTATCTTGGTTACAGGTCCCATTCAAGCAGTGCATAGAACAACTGGAGTAGCAAGATGAACCGTATGACTTGTCAGGGCAACCTGGGGTCAGTCATAACAACTAACATCATTAACTTTCCAAGATAATAATCATGACACGGGCATTTCATGAGAACTAGATTTAGTGATCGTCATTTAAAGATGTAGAGTCGAAGACTGAACAACTAGAAAAAAAAAAAAGAGAAACACCTTCTCAAGGCACTCATGGTAAGATAATAAAACAAAGAGTAGAGAAGACATAAGAATAAATCAAATATAAATAATTGACAGTTATACTCAGACTTGGATTCGAACTATCATCTGCACTTTCTTCTTCTCGCTTCGTTCCTCTTTTGGGTATCGCCACACTTAGTTATGCGACCCATAGCTGGGCGTATCTACCCTTGGCATGCATTCGTTTCAGGTCTGCTTCTTCTAGACAGATTCCGCCCAAGCTAACGGACTCGAACTTAGCATGGTTGGCTGATGGCCTTTCTTTGTGTAATTTCCACATGACGTGGACATTGTAACGTGAATAACTTTCGGGCGGGATTCCCTGTCTGTCGTTCCTATCCGAGAAAGCACGGTACCCGATTTCACCAGCCATGAGATCATGGAGATGTGTGGGTGTGTGTGTGTGTGTGTGTGTGTGTGTGTGTGTGTGAGAGAGAGAGAGAGAGAGAGAGAGAGAGAGAGAGAGAGAGAGAGAGAGAACGAACGAACGAACGAACGAACGATCAAACGAACGAACGAACTTTATTTTAAAAGGGTAACAAATTTGGCACGCAGGCCCGTCTTACATTCGGCTCTTTTGATCACTCATCTTTCATTCACCAAATGTGCGTGTTACATTTACATAGGGGGAAAAAAAACATTGTCAAATTGATTTTGTAAGCATAAACAATGCATATTACGCATGGTACAATCACATGGGAAAAAAAACACATTGTCAAATGAAAGTTGTAAATATAAACAGTGCATATTGCAATGTTGTGAGACACATCTCCCATCCACCCTCAAACCCCGCAGCCACCCACACATCCCTCAGCCACTCACACATCACCCACACAGCACACCCCACACCAACCCACACATACTACCACGCACTCACACAGACTCAGGCAAAGATACATGCCGCCACCCATCCACCGATCCCCCACCCACACACATTTTCCCACCAACACATACATCCCCACCCATCCCATAACCAACACGCACACACCCACCCACAGATTCTCCACCACCCACCCACATACCCGCAACCACCCAGCAAAACACACATCGGAAAACCACACACACATACCCCCGTCAACCCACACATCTCGCACCTATCCATACATACATCCTGCACCCTCACAATTTTCCCCACCCACCCACCCACACATCAGCCAATCTACACCCACTCACCCACCCAATATCCTCCACCTCTCATCTACACACCCTCCACCTATACACACATCCCCACCCACAAACACATCTCCCCACCTGCTCACACATACCCCTCACTCATAAACACCCACAAACAGACATCTCCCACTAACACACACCCCACCACCCACATATACCCCACCCACACACATCCGCCGTTCACACACATCTTCCCACAAACACACACATCCCCCAACCATGCACTCATCTCTCACACACATCCACCCACTCACGTACTCATCCATAAACCACTCACACCCACACATCACCCACCCGCCCATCAAAGCATGCATCTCTGATATACCCACCCACCCACACACACCCCAACCACCCAGCCAAACACACATCCCCCGTCCTCACATACATCCGTCATCCACCTGTACATCCCACACCTCCCCCATCTCTCACACAGACAGACAGACAGACACACAGACAGACAATCAGACAGACAGACAGACAGACAGACAGACAGACAGACAGACAGACAGACAGACAGACAGACAGGCGAGTCTCCTGCAGGCCAGCAATATCAATGTTAAGACGATTGAATTCAGCATAAATCACAGCCGTTTTTCTCACATCGTCAATATTTGTCAAGTCAGTGGAACATCCAGGACACATGGTTCTCTCTGTAACAGAGTGAGTACCATCTCTGTTAATAGGTTTGATGTGCAAAAGTTTAGGCACGGTTGAGCATCCTATAAGAACGTTACTAAGGATGCTCAAGCCGTGACGTAGGGTTTTTGGGGAAGTTAGTTACAGCTAAGGTCTGGAGAAGTGAACATCATACCATGTAGTCTGTGTAATATTCTACAGCTAATTGTGTTCAATAAAACCTTTTAGAAATTAACATCGGGACTCGTGTTATAATCGTCCCTGTGCCTGTACTGTTACAGTACAGATTTGGCGCCGCACACCAGGATTTCGATTGTGAAATTGGATGTCGCGGACACATAACGAGAAGTACTGAAAACAACATAGCACAGCAGAGAACTTTCATGAGAAATTTTTTATCAGCTTGCTGCGACAAGAAGGTATGAGTAAATAAACTTTTACTAAATTTTTGGAATCAAAAAATCCAGACCGGACCACTTTTCTTGAAAGTTTCAACTTAAAATAGAATCAACATGAAGCATTTTTCGGGCTAGTTGATTTGAAGCCATACGTATCAAGATTAATGGATGGAGCCATCATTGTAACCTGGTTGTCAGTAGAATGGGCTGTTTCTCATCATAACCACCTGAAGTAACTTGATTGTTATCAAAATACTGTGAAGTTTAACCTGCCGTTATTACAGCCGTTCATTGACCTTGTTTGTTTGAAGGTCACTTACCTACTAGGAAGCAAATAAATTTTTTCAAATCTCAGAATTAAAACAGCCACAATCAACTTGAAATTACATAGAGATGTCAGGAAGAATGATGCGATTTGGTTGCTTTGGTCTCTTTGGAAGTGGTTGGGCAAACTGGGTTGCCGACCTGCTGAAGAGGAGACCTAATTAAGTCGCTTCATCAAGCTAGAGCTGTTTTCAAGTCGTCTAGAAGAGCCCTGTTTAGGGTGAAAAGAAGGCTCAAGACTGGTGTGCCCAACCAAGGGTGAAGGTGGAAGCATTCCTCCCGCTGAAGAAGCCTGAGATGTCCGAGGAATGATGTAACTACCTGAAATTGCGTCGTCGTTTGGAGAAATATAAGCAGCTTCAGATAACACAGATTCCAGACGCTTGTTTTATACGTGAAGCCTACACTTGGCAAATAGAGTTCTCAGCTGACGTACGTGGATTCACCTTCCTGTTGGATCAAGGGACGATATATCTAACGGTAATTAATTAAGGTTTAACCACTATGAGACTTTTGACTGTTAGATACAATTGATTGATTAATTTCAAACATTCAATATTTAGAAGAGGAAAAAACAGTTGCTTACGTTTTTATGTAATTTAAATACGATCATATATCTAGTGATAATTATTAACTAAATTGTTATAACTGTGAGTTTGCTTATATGAATTGATATTTCAGCACATTGCAATATGGCAGAAGAACAGGGTTCATTAGCACAAGTTTTGACTGGAGTAGGTAAGGTAATAGGTAAACTCAACACAGTCATGAAACAACAAGGAATGGCAACAGAGATTGTTAAGTTTAGTGGACAGGCGAAAGATTTTAAGAAGTGGATAACTTCAATAGAGAAGCATGCATATTTGGTGGCGGCAACAGATGAAGAAAAAATGAAATTTGCTTATCAGGCCACGACAGAACCGGTTTCTGATCATATCCGAAGAAAATTAGAAGCTAGGGTAGATGAGACATGGGAGCAGTTCAAGGATGATCTAGCCCACAAGTATGCTGAAATCACGGACCCACAACATGCGTTTTCAGTGTTAAGACAATCCAAGCAAAACACTGGAGAAACTGTACAATTGTTTAGTGATAGATTGATCAACCTAGCTGAGGAAGCATGCCTGGGACAGAACGTACGAGGGGAGGAAGTGGAGCGGATGTTGGTCGGGATTTTTGTAGATGGTATAAAGTCAGATGGACTTAAATTTAAATTGATGAGAGAAAACCCTGAGAGGTTATCACAAGCTGTAGATATAGCTGTACAGGAGGAGAATTTGAGAAGAAGATTTAGATTGAGGGTAGGACGAGAAATAGGAACTAGTCGAGAAGACAGGATTGAAGAGCCCATGGAAATAGGACAAACAAGGTTCAGATGGAATAGAGAAGAGGAATACAGACGTTGCAGGAAGGCAATGAAAATGATTATGAAAGAAGAAGACAAATGAGAAATCCTATAAGAGAAACAGTAGGTAATACAAATATAGTCTGTTGGGGTTGTGGCCAACGCGGACATGTTCTTAGGTTCTGTGATAACAGGCGTGCTCAGCCGAATACACAAAATAGAAATGTCAATAACAGATCAAATAGGAATTTTGAAGACAGACACAGAAGCTTTACAAGGCCAAGAACGCAGGAAAACCGGCGTCCCACCTATTGAATAGGACCTGCGGTAGGAGGGAAGATAATAAGGTCCCAAGATTTAAAGAATATTTTAATGACAGGTATAGGAGGACGAGTAGAAAGTGCTCTCAACTGGGTGAAATAAAAAAATTTTTAGTAAATAAAACGGACCCCAGTTCATGCATAATAGAGATAGGCAAGTATAGAATTCGTACATTAATTGATTCGGGAGCTCAGGTTAGTGTAATCAAGGAAAGTTTTCTATACAAAATAATGAGAAATTGCAAAATATTCAGGAGTCATAACAATCTACACTCTGTTACAGGACAAAATTTACAAGTAGTTGGTCAAACGATAATAAATCTCAAATTAGGAGGAATCAACGTAAGACATCTTTTTCATGTAGTGAAAGACTTAAATAGAAACATGCTTATAGGTAGGGATTTCTTATTAAAAAATGGTGTAAGACTTTTCTTTGATCTGCACAAATTAAGATTCAAAGACGTGTATGTAGATTTGGAAGAAGACATGCACATATCAGCACTGGTTAGAGTTAAAACGTCCACGACGTTAAAACCACAGACGGTTAATTTGATACAGGCAAAAGTAAAAAGAAATCCGTATTATTTAACAGGACACACAGTTAGAATTACTGAATTACAAAGAGAGGTAATAGATGAGCCTGGTCTAGAAGTTCCGGATGGAATAATATCATTAGATAAACACTTAACTTTTCCAGTAATGATTATTAACAACACAGGCAGGGAAATTAAATTGTACAGAGGGTGTGTAATAGCTAAAGTTGAACATGATATTAATGGCATATTAGCAACAGATAGAGTAGAAATGCCGGGAATAAATTATTCAGAAACTCCTAGGGAAAGAATTAATAACAGACATAGACGCGGAAGAAAAGGGAACGTGCAGAATGATGAATTGATCCATCCATTCAGAAGACATACATCTCAAATACATTCAGTAGACAAAATAACAAGAGAACAAGAATTATTAGCACAGTTAAAAACTCCACCAGAAAATAAAGACATATTAGAACGACTTATAAAAGAGAATCACGACGTTTTTGCAATTAATGATTTAGAATTGGGAAAAACAAAAACAGTTACGATGGAAATAGATACTGGAGATCATCCACCAATTAGTTTGAAACCGTATAGAACACCCTTAAGGAATAGGGAAATTGTCGAAAAAGCAATAGAAGATATGCTGAAAGCAGGAATAATAACAAGATCAAAGTCTGAATGGTCATCTCCGATCGTCATTGTGACCAAGGCTGATGGTTCACATCGATTTTGCTGCGATTACCGGGCGTTGAACAAAATCACTAAGAATGTAGCGTACCCATTGCCGTTGATCAACGATATTTTAGGCTTACATAATGGGTCTACCTTCTTCACTACATTAGATGCAAGGTCAGGATTTTGGTGTATACCTATGTCCCCAGACGCCCAAAAGAAGAGTGCTTTTTGTACACACGCAGGTTCTTACGAATTTTTACGAATGCCATTTGGAGTACGTACGGCTCCTTCTCACTATATGTTATTAATAAATCAGGTATTGGAGGGCATGCAAAAGTTTGCATTAGCATACATAGATGACATTTTGATCTACACAGCAGGAGTTATACAAGATCACCTGAAACATGTAAAATTAGTATTTGACAGATTAAGAATACATGATGTTAAATTGAAGCTCAGTAAATGTGAATTTTTAAAAACAGAAACAAAGTATTTGGGGTACATCATTAATAGAGACGGAATTAAACCAGATCAGGATAAGGTAAAGGTTATTAGAGAACTACCTCCTCCAACTAACGTAAAAGAAGTTCGTGCGTTTATCGGTACATGTGGGTATTATCGTCGTTTTATTCCAAGTTTCTCAAAAATAGCAGAGCCTATTACTAACCTGACTGGCAAATACGCTAGATTTAAGTGGGATGATGAATGTCAAAAAGCGTTTGAGTTTTTAAAAAATAGCTTAACAGTAGTGCCACTATTGACACATCCAGATTTGAATAAACAGCTAATATTGTATACAGATGCTTCAGATAATGCTATAGGAGCATGTTTGGTTCAACCATATGAAGGAAAAGAATCGGGGATACCAGGAGTTAAAAATGAAAGACCAATCTATTTTTTGTCACATAACCTTAGCAAATCTCAGCGAAAATGGTCGACTATAGAGAAGGAGGCTTATGCTATTCATTATGCTCTTCAGAAACATAATTATTATCTACATAACGCAAATTTCATCATTAGAACTGACCACATGCCTTTAAAATCTTTATTAGAAGCTCCAGTACAGAACAGGAAAATACAGACATGGGCGTTGAATTTGCAGGGGTACGACGCGAAAATAGAATACGTGACAGGTAAGAACAACACCTGTGCAGATTTATTGTCAAGAATACCGTATCCAGAGGCATCAGGAAACACTGAGGACGAAGGTGAACCTGAAATAGACGACCGAAACTGGCAAATAAATATATTCGATTCTGCCATACTAAATAGAGAAGATGTTAATAGTTTACCGTCAGATCAAGAATAAGAACCTAGAGCAGAAGCCCCACATTTAATGCAATTTAATATGAAGGAAGAACAAGAATTGGATCCGAAAGTGGTAGAAATAAAACAGAAATTAAAAGAAACGGGTGAGAATAAATATAAGAAGAATTATTTAGTCTTGCAGGATGACGATCAGTTATATTACGTGAATGGAAAAAGCGAACAGTTGAGAAAATACATTCCAAAACATTTGGAAATTGAGATTATGAAGGCATATCATGATGAAAATGGTCATCTTGGTCGTGATAAGTTAGTAAAAGCACTCAATAATAAATATTACTGGCCGAACTTATTTATAACTGCTTGTAAATACGTTGATGCGTGTGAGAAATGTAGATTAAGGAATATGAAAACAATTAAATGTCCTTTACAAGATACTGACATTCCACAATTTCCAATGCAGAAAGTGAGCTTAGATATATCAGGTTCTCACCCTAGAACACTATCAGGGAACGTATACCTACTTCATATCGTGGATAACTATAGCCTCTGGCCAGAAACTTATGCAATTCCAAATAAAAGCGCGGATACCATCATTAATATTTTTCTGCAAGAGTACATGCCAAGATTTAGTTGCCCACAGATCATACTCACAGATAATGGTAAAGAGTTTGTGAACAAAAAGTTCGAAAAGTTATTACAGGATTTAAATATAACCCACATAAAAACGTTCTATTATAGACCTTCGTCAAATGCGAAAAACGAGAGACAACATAGAACATTGTACAGCATAGTAGCAAAAATTGTAGAAGAGCATGAAATAGATTGGGATCTTTACTTAGGACCTGCACTGAACGCGATACGCACTAATCAAAATGAGGGAATAGGATTTTCACCATGCTATTTATTATATGGAAGAGAACCTATACTTCCAATCGATAATCTATTAAAACCTAGACGTAAATATATGGGGGAGGATTTTCAAGAATTATGATACAGGAAATGCACAAGGCACATGTAAGATTAAGAAACAATATAATTAAAGCTAGGGAAAGACAAAAAAGGTATGCAAACAAAAATACACAATTACAAGAATTCAAAGTAGGAGATAGAGTTTATTATAAGAAGCATAGGAAAAACTCCAAATTTGATGCTCATTGGATTCCAGGTTATTATATTTTAGAAAAGTTAGGAAATGTGTCATACAGTATAAAGAACCAGATCACGGGACATATAGCAAGGGCACATGTAGAGCACTTAAGAAGAGATAATGATGATAAGGGAAACAATAATTATAATAATAATTATTATTCAGACGACTTATACTCAGATGGACAAATCGCCAGAAGAGCTACAATACCCCCAGATTTTAGAAAAGATCCAGTACAAAGTCAATTAATAACAACACCAGTTTATGATGATACTCATGAACAGACAATACCGAAAACGCTGATAAAAGAAGAGAAGAATACGTATGATGGTTGTTATGATAGCGTAGAATCTATGGAAGAAGAAATAAACGCTCCATTTAAAAATACTAGACAAGCAGCGAAAAGGAGAATAGAGAGACAGAGAGAAAAAGAAGTGAAAAGACAGAGAAGAATTAGAGAACATTCATCAAGCGACGATGACATGCCACTATTAGAAAGGTCGTTAAGAAGCTATGATAGACAAGTTAGATTGGATATAGAAAGGAAAAAAATTAGCGGCTGCTAGCAATAGACATACAGATGAAGAAGAAGGAATGGATGAAAAGTCAGAATCTAATAGAGATAGTAGCATGGAGGAAAATATTTCTTTACGAGAGGAAGAAGACATTGATGTGGAGATAGCACTTATTCAGAGAAATCTGGAGTTACTGAGGAAATGGAAACATGGTAGATAAATTGATAGGAAATGCTGCAGATAGCAGGATGTAAATTTTGTGATTTAAAGAGGAAAGTGATAGTTCTTGAAATACGCTAGCTGTGTGTTACACGTGTGTTATAGAAAATGGTTTTATTGATACTTTTAATGAGTTGTCTTGAGGAGTAGACATGACACTATATATTTAGGTATTAAGATAGGTAATATGGATGTAAATTCGAGTGTGGTGTATTTTTATTGTAGTTTTATTGCCAATTGATTTTATGATTTGACTTGTTGAGTTTTCTTAATAGATAAATAAGTTATTGTTAGTCCGTAAAAGTGACTAACAATGGATAGGATGTATGTCATATTATTTTGAAATATGTTTTTCTTTGAATGAGTTGATTACCTTTATTTGATATGAGGGGAAAGAAAATGCGGTTTTAAAAACTTGGGGGGGGGGGGGCATGATATCCTGTTTTGACTTCGTTTTGGTTGATTCATGATTTTGCTTGAATTATCTTGTGTATTGAATAGTATTTACCCTTGTTTAACAAATAAGTTGAAAATGTTGTTCACAAGTTTTGTTTAAAATAAAGACGAATAAGGTGGGGCTTTATTTAGGACCCTTCGTTCAGAAAATGATTGACAAACAACGGAGGACTAGAAGAGAGACACATTCTCCTTATGAGTAATGCCTTGAAGTAAATATGAGTACCTTGTGCTGGTAGGAAGACTGCTGTGCCAATCAGCATTAGTGTGTTAGAATAGGGAAGTTAATCATATAGTGGCTATGAAGTGTTGGAAACATATGCCATACTTAAGTGACGGGGTTCCTACACAAATAAGAGGGTTCTGGGGAGTTAAAATAGGAGCTGCATTAAGTCAGCGTGGATTAAAGGTATATGGATTAGGATGCCATATTATACACGTGATTAACGTCTAAAGAGGCTGTGATAGTGAGCAATTATGAGGCTGGTTGATGGAGAGTAGATATTAAGGGGGCTGTGAATGGCAGTGCATATGGTTTGGTATAGGGTTAGATAAATATATAAACAAGGATGCTTGTCATGGGATCCGAGGGGGTAAATATAGGAGCTATGATAAACAGCGTTAATTAATTTAAAATGTTCATGGAATATGAACATTGTTATTGGTTTCATGATTGGACGTGAAATAGGTGAAATATGGGCATGGGTGTGGATGGCAATACAAATATTGAGTATATAGAAGAAATTTTGGATCAACTTAATTTATAACGAACAGAGATGTAGCTTCATAAATCATAAGAGGTGTTTTTGAAAAACTTTTATAAAAGTTTTTACGTTTGCAAGGGAGGTAAATGTGATTGTTCTTGACTACTTCTTTATACCTTCATAAATTGGGTGCGCACCCTCTTACCTTTTCTATTCCTAACCCCATCTTTTCTGTCTATCCTGTGTTGTGTTGTCAATGTTGAGAAAGAATGAGAAGTTTCATAATGCCAAGTGTATACCAACGATTTTTATGAACCATTCTTATGACCTATATGTTTGTAATGAAACCTTGAAGAGTCAGAAACGAAGAAGAAGTATAACTTCATAGCGATTTACTATATGGGACAATGATAAGAGACAAGTGGAGAATTAGTAGAAGTGAAAGTAGTTACTTAAGACAGAGTTAATTTGGGATGGCTTGGAAAAAGAATATTGGGGGTTACGGTGTTGATGAGGGAAAGAATGTTTAGAATAAGGGAGTTAGGGGTTAAGACTTTTGAAGAAAAGTCATTTTAAAGAAAGAGAGGTCTCTGTAACAGAGTGAGTATCATCTCTGTTAATAGGTTTGATGTGCAAAAGTTTAGGCACGGTTGAGCATCCTATAAGAACGTTACTAAGGATGCTCAAGCCGTGACGTAGGGTTTTTGGGAAGGTTAGTTACAGCTAAGGTCTGGAGAAGGGAACATCTTACTATGTAGTCTGTGAAATATTCTCCAGTAAATTGTGTTCAATAAAACCTTTTAGAAATTAACATCGGGACTCGTGTTATAATCGTCCCTGTGCCTGTACTGTTACATCACGTTCCAGGTTGCAAGCTTTAGCTTGAGGTTTCTATTCTTTTTATTAGTACCTGGTGCCTTGGTTTTACAGCCTGCGATACAGATTTTGCCCAACCCCAAGCACCCATTAAAGCAGGCAGGCTATGGCGGAGCAGCACCCAATTGGCTGGGGGCTGCCCAGCTTGAGGCGGGTGGTTGCTGATCAGTGACACCTGTAGTTATCTCCCACCGTCAGAGGCAACGCGTGGCGCCCCATGTCTACGCCAACTGACAAGGACTTATAACCCATAACAGTTGCCTCTCGCTTTGATTCCGAGACCGGTTATGACCATGGATGGAGTTATTGCCTCTCCATAGCACAAAGCCTGGGCTAAAATAAAGAAACCATGTGTTGCCCATGCAGCATGATCCCTCTCTCGGCCTGCCTAGTTCACTCCAGAGGAAAGTTGACACCTATAATCTGGAACAAGACACGCTGCAGAAGCTGCCGGATCAGCAAGGCAATGTTCTAACTGTCCGCCTATCTGAGCTTCGATCCTAGACCAGCTGCCTACCAAGGCTTAGGGAATTGTCTGCCCTGCCATGACTTATTTTGTCTTTGGGCTGCATTTCCTCGCACCAGGATAAGGCTAGTACCCTCCCAATTGCGCTCTTCCGCCCGAAGCCGTTGGCTCAATGTGGGGTGTCGGGTTTGGTAAGCGCCGCCCAACATTCGCCGCTGACAGAAAGCAGGTAGTACCATCTACTGTCATACGGTAGCTCAGTCATATCTGATTAAGACCTGACTTAAGACAGACAGTAGGACAAACAAACAACAGACAGGGAGAGAGGTAGATAGTGACACAGGAAGAGAGAGAGAGAGAGAGAGACATAGAGAGAGACATAGAGAAGGATTCCCTGTCTGTCGTCCTTATCCAAGAAAACATTGTATCCTATCTCACCAACCAAGAGCACATGGGTCTGTGTGTGTGTGTGTGTGTGTGTGTGTGTGTGTGTGTGTGTGTGTGTGTGTGTGTGTGTGTGTGTGTGTGTGTGAGTGAGAGAGAGAGAGACAACAACAACAACAAAACTTTATTTTGAAAGGGTTAAGAATTGGGCACGCAGGCCCGTCTAACATTCTGCCCTTTTATCACTCTCTTTCATACATTATACCATTCACACAGCATTCAAGGCTAACTGAAAACAGCAACAATATAAAAGATATGCATTATAAAGGCATGTGGGAAAATTAAAAACCAATACTACACGACTCAGTAATAGTAATAACTGGTGTGGCACTTGTTATTAACTATGTGGCATATACTGGCCTACACAAAAGGGGACTGGCTGTCATACTAGGGTTTTATTATTATTATTACTTCTATTATTAAGGGGGAAGGTAATCCGTACTGAGATAGTGTTCAAATAATTTGCGATTATATGTATAGAGATTGGTGAGGTCTTTTATTTCATATGGAAGATTGTTCCACAGCTGAGCTGCAGAGTACGTTAAGCTTGATTTGTATAAGTCTATCCTAGGCTTCGGAATGTTTAATATATTTAATCGTTTACTGTGTCTAGCATTATATGCAAACAATGGCCAAAGGTAATTTGGGGCATTCCAATGTAGGATTTTGTGAATTAGTTTGGCCTTATTGAAAAGCAGACGTTTGCGGAGTGGTAGTAACTGAAGGCGTTTATGCAGGCTAGGATTGTCAGTTAAATGTTTGCTATAAATTAAACTCATGGCCCGTTTCTGGAGTGAGTAAAGTCGCTTGGTGCTTGAATTGGAACAACCGTTACAGATTGTAGAGCAGTAGTCAAAATGTGTCTGTATGTGAGACGTATAGAATATTGTCCGTGTGTCCTCATCAAGGAAATTTTTAATTTTGGCGAGTTGGTAGACTTTTTTCGCTGATTGTTTAGTGAGCGCTTGAACGTGAGGATTAAAGGTTAGGTTTCTATCAATGATGAGGCCTAATGTTTTGTGCTCAATTACACTTTCTACTGGCATGTTATCGATGTGAAGTTGAAGTGATCTGTGTGAATTTAGAGTCTGAAGTCTTTGTGTGGTTGTTAATAACATAGATTTTGTTTTAGTGATGTTAATTTGCATACTGTTCGCATAGCTCCACCTAACTACATTATTTAATTCTTGTTGCAAAGACGACTCCAGCAAATTACTGCTTTCAGCGTTTGTGTACACTGTACAGTCGTCTGCAAATAGATCGCAGGACGACGAAAGATGCAAAGATAGATCATTAATATATATGGCGAATAATAGAGGGCCAAGAATAGAGCCTTGCGAGAGAGAGAGAGAGAGAGAGAGAGAGAGAGAGAGAGAGAGAGAGAGAGAGAGAGAGAGAGAGAGAGAGAGAGAGAGAGAGAGAGCGACGGACAGACAGACAGAGAAACAATAAATAGACATTGAGAGACAGATAGTGACAGAGAGAGAGAGAGAGAGAGAGAGAGAGAGAGAGAGAGAGATGGGGGGGGGGTCAGAGAAACAATGTGAGACAGATAGACAGAAAGCGAGAGAATGAGAGAAAGAGGAAGAGCGAAAGAGAGAAGTAGAAAACGAAAATTATATACAACTAAGAAAACAAGGGGTGTGGTTGCTACACACAAATGCTAACTCTAATTGCTAATGTGGTTGCTACACATAAATACATTCCCTAATGGCTAGTGTGAGTGCCTGGGCAGCGCACAGACAGGACCATTGTCTGCCGACACAGCTATCATGGGTTCGAACTACACCGGGCAGATTTAAAACACACGGACCCGGCTGACCAAGCCAGTGACTGGACATCAAATAAAACAATACGTAATGAAACTGCAATTGATACCATCACACAATAATACGTATTTTAACACTTTTTTTTTGTTTAAATGTGATTCTGCCTGTTCACGTGGTGCCACAGCAATTTCAACTGATGAATCCTTTGTGGTTGCTAGAATGTCAAGAAGTTTGGCCACCGCGACTGCCTGTTCTGATGCGATATAATGTAGGATTTGATTAATTGTTATTCTAGTTCCAGAGCAATCAGTGTCTGATTGTTAGGCCGTAGTGCGTACAGATAGAACTGGACAGATGTGACATCAATAGTTTATCAGCATTGACACTTCTCTTGGACAAAGCCTTCCATTCATACCTCGGCATAGACAATCCTCCTTGATACAGTTTTCCATTCAAAACTTGGCAAAGACAATTGTCTTTGATACATTCTTCCATTCATAACTCGGCATAGACAATTCTCTTTGAAAAAGTCTTCCATTCATAACTCGGCATAGACAATTCTTTCTGAAACAGTCTTCCATTCATAACTCGGCATAGACAATTCTCTTTGATACAGTCTTCTATTCATATCTCAGCAAATGCACATCTCTTTCATACGCACTTCCATTCCAACATGGAGGATTGAGCTGTTAAGACGTCTGGAGTGTTAATGCTGGTTGCTACGCTTTGCTTACGCATTTCCCTCATGTTTGAATGGTAGTGCATGGTTCTGTCGCCCAGTTATTTTGTTAAGTGTATGGAGCGACATTGTGAGCTGCAGATTTCGCGTGAAATGCTTTTACCTCTGTCCGCGGCTGTTTCTTTCGTGAACTGCATGTTCATAAAAATGGCGGCCGACTGGGTTCTGAACTAACTGGGTTTGTCTTATGCAGTAATGTGTGGCTGCTAGTTTTCTAGTGATTTCCGCTTCCATCGACGACGAACTGTGTTTTTCGTGGCGGACTTTTGTGTTGGCAAACTGGCAGTGGCCTTATGCTTAGTATACATCTACGGGTTCTTTGTTTTCCCAGACTCATGTCTGTTCATTTTCCACATCTTTTCACATGAGACAGCGAGTAGCATTTTGTGTTATATTCACTGATACAGAAAAGGAGCATTATGGGGCGATCCTTTGCCTTGAAGTTGGAACAGTGACTAACTAACTAACTAATTAACTAACTAAATAACTAACTAACTAACTAACTAACTAACTAATTAACTAACTAAATAACTAACTAACTAATTAACTAACTAACTAGTTTAGGACGACGGTCAGACACATCTGTTGGGTTTAAAAGCGCCTGAAGCTGGGTGAACCGCTGTAGACAAGGGCAGTTGTCTGTAGAATAAATATTCGCTAGTGGTATTCTGAATAACATCTATGAGCACTTATTGGTTGATGAGACACCCATCATTATCGAGTGCACTGTCAGCTGGCGCAGGCGTTTAAATCTCTCCACATATCTCTGACTTTTTTTGGTTTGGATCAACACTGCTGGTGATATTTTTCCATGCCACTGTCCCAGTCCAACCATCATAATTTCTCTTGGTCTGCTTCTGCATCTCTTTCCCTTTGATATTTCCAGTTTTCACGGTGTTCTCCAACGCCTCTCTTCTCATCACATAATCAAAGAAAGTTGTTTGTATCCTTATTGTTGTAAGTACCATTTTCGTTATCCTCTTTCAGGCAGTTGTTGTTATCTACTCTGGTAGTCGCAGAAATTCGCTACATTCTTCTCAGGAATAACATCTCTGATGCGTCCATGTTCTTCCAAACGTGTTCATTTACGTTCCAAGATTCACTGCCTTGCAGCAAAGCAGGTTCGATATAGCATTTTAGCAATCTTATTAACAGATGACAGCGAATACACACGGATAGGATACTTGGGTATGGATTTCAGCGTGGGTCTGGCTTGTATGAAAGATTAAGGTGGAATGACTGATATGATTACAGCCAGTGTACTACTGGAGCAGTCAGCATCTACACCTGGCGGCATTTGCCGAAGAGGACGGGGCACGCAAAGATGTGACCGATGTTATTCCTAAACCCAAGAACAAAGAACATCACAGTGAAGGTGATCAGGGAGGCGATCTTAAGGGTAATAACGCAAGGACAAGAAACACAAACAATCTTACTTTCACAAAATGGCCCGATTCTCTTGCCTATACACTCCTTGCACAGGCCAGTGATGACGTCACATTTCCCGTCTAAACAATGCTGGGAGCAATCGTCAGTACAGTTGGCCCCGTACTTGCCCTCTACGCACGCTGAAAGTGTTTACAGGATTCGCAATTGCCAAAGACCTCGGTCATTCTGGATACACAGGAATTGGGTATTTGCTTATAGAAAGGCTCGCTTTGAACTCAAGCTTAGTCCGTCAAACGTGCTACTACTTCTAGTGCACTGGACTGATGTTTACGGGGGGATTAGCTTTCTCTATTACCAGTGTCACTCGCCATCAGGCCAACCCACTCCAACTTCGGAGGTACTTGTAATGTATGTCCCAACGTCAATGGACGAGGAGTCAACATTTTAGTCCAAGTGGCCTGTGTAGGGCTTCAACCTGCTACCTCGGCATAAGCACACCAGAAGTTTAAGAGCGAGCGCTCTTTTCACTCGTCCATGCTGAACTCGGCTCTTTGAGAATTATGTTAGTGGAAATGTTTGCTTGTGTGTGTGATTGTTTTGTCGATCGCATTTGTTAAATATCACAATCATTGTTTCTGGGTAGATCACAGTGATGTTTTTTTATTATTAAAGCAACGCGATTATCACCAGACCATAATATAATAGGTGGTGGCGCTGGTGAAGTTGTTAGCGGCCATGCGGTTGTAATAAAATTGAAGTAAAGAGTGCCACTTTTTCCCACTTTGCTCTTAGGCCTACACGGTGTGATGGCAAAAGTGTGAGGGAAACATGAAGAGAAATTATCTCTTACCGAATTTCTTTTATCACATAGTTGGAGAAAAGCTTGAGGAGAAACCATATCTTTCCGAATTCCCTTACTACAAGCACATACACCTTGCCGTCTTGCCAAACAATAGTTTGTTACAATGTGCTTCATAAAAGGCACAACAACTATAAACCATGACGGTAACATCAGGAATTGAGTTATACCTCCCGATAACACAAAGCCCGGGCTAAAGTGTAGAGACCAAGAGTTGCCCATGCATCATGATCCCTATCTCGGCCTGCCTAGTTTACTCTAGAGGAAAGGTAACACCAATGCATCTGGAACAAGACAAGCCACAGAAGCTGCCAGATCAGCATAGCAATGTTCTAACAGCCCGTCAGCCGTAGCTTTGATCTAGATCCGCTGCCGAGCAAAACTTCTGTCATCTTCCCTCCTCCATGACATTTAGTCTTAGGCTGCATTTCCTCGCACCAGGATAAGCGACGACAAAATTCGAAGCTAACAGCGAGCAGGTAGTGCCGTCTACTTTCTTATGATAGCCCAGTCATATCTAAAACCTGGCATCGTTAACAATGCAGTTGTAGAGAGAATGGGGCGAAATCATATAATTAAACGCCTTTTACCATATAGAGAGAACCATGAGGAGAGATCATTCCAACGTCCTATTTGACAGTTGGAGAGCAACATGAGGAGAGACCATCACTTTCCAATGTCCTTTACCACATAGATAGAGATAAACATGAGGAGAAATCACATCTTTCGTACGTCCTTCACCACATAGTAGGACATATGGAAGACGCTTCGACCCGTTAACTATCATAGCTTGGGAAGGCATACACCATAGTTTGAGACAGTGATCGCCTGCCGTGGCTTTACTCCTTATCGTCTCTTGAGGTTCGCGTAAATTACGATGCTTTTTCTTCAAAACATTGCCTCCAAAATTCAGGTGCGTCTTATACTCGAAATTAATATAAAAATGATAAAAATGTTATTTTGCTTAAAAATTAAGGTGCGTCTTATAGTCCGTAGCGTCTTATAGTCTGTAAAATACGGTATCTGTAAAGCTGGGTCACATGCATGCACCACTTGTTTGTTTATAAATTAAGTTATATAAGTGGGATGATGAAACTGAGATGATTTATTGTTGTGTTAGTGTTCCCTATTACCAGTGTCCCTCGCCATCAGGTGAACACTCTCCGACGTCTGAGGTAATTCCAATTTACGTCCCCAAGTCAAGGACGAACACTGAACATTTTAGTCCAACCTATCGGTGTAGGGGTTGAACCTGCTACCTAGGCATCAGCACACGGGAAGTGTAAAAGCAATGTTATCCATTCCGTGCTGACCTCCTCTCGTCTAACAATGCCAATTTTCCTTCTTGAGTTTCATGACGTCATGCAAAGTTGCAAACCTTAAATTGTTGACCTCCGCCTCTGATGCCAGCAGGCATGGTTTGATACATTTTGTGGGTGATATTGCCATGTTAACTTTATAGCATGGGATCCCATTTTGGTAGGAAACAGCTGCCATTATTTACCGTCTATTGCAACTCGTTGTGAATTTGAAATTTCCTGGGGGATAACCATTCTTGCCCATTCGAAAACACTATGTGTTTTAATTGTTTTAGCTTAAGTATTGTTCATTTATTCCCTTCGGTGATATATAACTTGGCAATATGCACCTGACGAGATGCGGCGAAATACGCCAGGCAATAAATCTGCCACATACTGTTTGTGACTTCTGTGTCTACATTCTTCACTGGAATACATTGGTTTGTATTGTTTATTCCCAAAATATTTTGACGGCAAAAGTGGTACATGATAACGACGATGATTGTTTATTCTAAAAGGCATTGCAACAATCGACAACTTCACTCTGCTAAAGTCTTAGAACTACAGTACGCTTTAGTTTTGTCAAGATTGCTCTTTACTCATGATTACACACAACACATTCCAATATTATATCATACTACAACATATACCGTTAATTGTAACATTCGAAAGCATGATCTACACATATATGGATATAGTTATGGGTCTTTGGGCAGGAGTAAGGCAATAAGAAGTTCTTCTTCACTTGCAGGTCCCCCTCCTAGTCTCGTGTCAACATTGTGCCCCAACTTATCTTTGTTGTGAACTTATAGGATCTAGTCATTCACAGTCCATCAATCACCTTATGATATCCTAAATGTGTTGGTGAACTTACAGGTTCACTAAATGTTCTAGCCATTCATGGTCCGTCAATCAGCTTATGATATCCGCACTTTGATGTTGAACTTACAGGTTCACTAATTGTTCTATTCATTCATGTTAAATCAATCAATTATGATATCCGCGATGTGTCGTTGACCTTACGGGTTCAATTAGTTTTCAAGTCATTTACGGTCCATCAATCAACTTATGATATCCACACTTTGTTCTTTTAACTGATTTAATTTCTTGTGATTTTAAATAGTCTTATTCAAAATTCCCGTAACTGTCATGGTCTTATAAATTAAACTATAGTTAAAATCTCAAAACAGTAGTTATTAGTAATAATTCAGGATAATTCTCCTTCAGGTGATGTGATTATCTACACAAATGTGTCGGTCTTTAGAGGTAGGAGAAGTGCCTGGGAGTTCTTAGCAAAAGCTAATGGTCGACGTTTGGTGCAGAAGAGCCTGGCATATGATACCACAACATCTAGGTTAAGAATGGAGGTGGAGGCGGTCAGTGCAGTTTTCCGCTGGATCGAGAATACGATACACACACACACACATCGTGATTGTAACTGACTCAGCAAGCATTCTGAGGAAGATGAGGACAAGCAAGCTTCGGGCAGAGTGGCTTGCTTCGCTTCGGAGGTCACGGGTGGCAAGTATCGTCTGGATCTTTTTTCCGGGGCATGACGGTATGCTGGGGAATGAACAGGCGGACAGATTGGCTGGCTCTGAAAAACTTGGTGAAGTATTGATGCATGACAAGGCAGATATGGTTGCGGCCTTGTGGGAGCACGTGTACACATCGGAGGAAAAATGGATCACCATAGTCTGGCAAGAATGAGACAGCGAGGGGTGACGAGGGGATCTCGCCGACGCTCAGAGGAAAGGCGAGACGGACATATAATCAGATTGCTACTGGTACTTTTGGTGTTGGAACTATCGCTGGCTGCTGAGAATGGGGACGAAGCGCTTATGGGAATGCCTCGAATGCTGTGATGTCGGTTGCTTAATCAATCAATCAATCAATCAATCAATCAATCAACACAGTAGTTTTCCTTATTCATCTCTCTTTAATCTGATATATAATACACTATGTCTGCTACCATATTTTTTTTTAATGTTGCATATCCCTTGCAGGACGTTGCAGTCAACGAAAGTATTTTTCAGCTGCTGGTGATGTACTAGGCAAGATTTTACGTTCAGTAGTTTGCCATTGCTTTTTGAACGACCGGCTCTCATACCAGCACGTTATAACACAACGCCACACGGTCTGCTACAATATTAACAACGTCATAACTGTGACACACCCATACTTCCCATTTCCCCCTTCCCAAATATTTTTGTTTGGTCCAAATTTACTTTTCGTTTGCCTCTGAAGCTGGTAAGCCCAACCAAGTATCGACCTCCCACCCTAACAGTCACGCAAGTCATGATCCACTGACAGGACATACTCATGGTGCAAGTCATGATCCACTGACAGGACATACTCATGGTGGCAACCCTATTTTCGGGCACCCAGAAGCACAAAATATGGCCACCGTTAAACAGACAATAAGAGATGCGACATTTCCAAGTCGAGTAAACCTAGTTGCATGGTCAAACCATTTGTCTTGCCACCTTCTAATAAAATCTAGCGCTGTTATAACCACCACTTTAATCCTGATTTCTTCATTTCTGATCTTATCTATTCTTGATACATTGAGTATTCTTCTCAGGAATCTCATTCTTGTTGTTGTGATTTTTCTTTTGTCTTTTTATGTCATTATCAAGGTTTGGCATTAGTAACAAAGAGTTGGTAAGATGATTTTGTTGTAAAGTGTTTTCTTAGTAGTTATTGATGCATATTTGTTCTTTAGTATTAGTGCCATTTGTGCAATAAGCAGGTTTGCCTTATTGCATCTTTTATTTCGATGTTTTCTTCTGATGTGCGAATTGATAAAATTATACTTCCTAGGTACTTGAAACTCTTTACTTGTTTCATGGTGGTGATCGTTTAGGTGAATTGCTGTTGTTATTTCTTCTTTAGCTATAGTCATTACCTCTGTTTTACTTGTGCTAATTTTCATGTTATGTTCTCTACACATTTCGTTTAGACTATTCATATGGTCGTGTAATTCAGCTCCTGATTTTGCTGTTAACGCTTGGACATCCAGAAACAGGTAATGGCGTAATTTGCAGATGGTATGTCATCTGTGTTCACGTCATCCAATGATCTTACGGTCTCTGTTTGACTGGTTTCCTTACATATGTTGTCTATATATGTTATGAACAAGAGAAGAGACAGGACACAACATTGTCGTACTCCAGATTTTATGTTGAAGGGTTCTGAGTGTCCTTCAGTTGCTCTCACTATGCATTCATCGTTGTTGTATAAGCTTCTACATAGGTTTGTTAGATGTGTATTCATTCCATATTGATTAAGGGTTTCCCACAGCTTGTTTCTATCAAATGCCTTTTCTTGGCCGAAAAAGACTAAGTAGAGTGTTTAATTGAATTCGATTGATTTTTCTATAAGTTATCTAAGAGCAAACATGGCATCTGTGCATCCTTTGTTTTTCCTAAATCCAAGTTATGTTTCGCTAAGCTGGGGTTCTATAATAGTTCGTAATCTTTTCTTAAGAATTTTGCAAAATATTTTCGTAGAATGCCTCAAAAGTGAAATGCTTCTGTATTGAGTGCAGTCTCTTTTGCTGCCTTTGGTTTTCCAAATTGGGATAATTATGGCGTTTCCCCAGTCTCGTGGCGTCTGTTGTTCTACCCAAACATGTTTGAATAGTCAATGTAGCCATGCTGTTCCTACTTCTCTTTATGCTTTAATTAGTTCATTTGTTATTTCATCTTGTCCCGATGATTTGTTCAATGGGGTTAATCTGAAGGCATCTATAATTTTTTTCTTTCACTATGGCTGCTTCTAGTTCTTCTATGACATCTGTGTTGGTTTCTTGAAATCCAGTGACATCTAATGGGGTGTTCAGAAGTTGTTAGAAGTACTGATTCCATCTTATTAGGATTTGTTTATGGTCACTTATTGGTTCTACATTTTCGCTGTTAATTATTTCAGTTGGGTCAAAGAATTCTCCTCTGGTTCTCATTGCACTTATCTTTTTGTAGACGTTTCTAGTTGCCTCTTGCAGTTTTTAAATAGGGTTTCTCCATACTCCTCCCAGTCATTTTGTTTTGCTCTCTTTACTAGTCTATTCTCATGTTTTCTCGCTGTTCTATATTCTATTTAATTAGGGTCCTGGGTGCTCTTCAACCACATTTCTGTTTTTTTTCCCTTTTTGTCCTTTACAGTTTCTTTACCTCTGCGTTCCACCAAATCGTTATTTTCTTTACCGTGTTTTGCGTTTTTTCGTGGTTTCATGTGTTACTTTTGCAGTATTTAAAATGCTTGATTTGAACATCCCCCATTCTTCTTCCACTGTTTTTCTTTCTATAGGTAATTTTATAAAGATTTAGGTTAGTTCTTTCTCATAATTCTCCCTTATTGTCTCGTCTTTGAGTTTGTTTTTTTTTTTTTTTTTTTAAGTTGACTGATTCGCATGGCATGTATTTTCCTAGTCTTTCCTTTCATCTTCTGATGATTCTAATCGTGACAACGATTGCTTTGTGGTCTGTGTTTACACTTACTTTGGGCACTGTCCTTGCATCTAATATATTTCTGTTTCTGTTATTTCTTTTTAATATAAAATTAATTTGACTTGTAGTATCTAGATCGTTCCATTTATACCAGGTGTATATTTGTGAGTCTTTGTGTTTATAGAATGTGTTTGTTATATAGACATCGTGTTGGTTGCACAGCTCTATCAGTCTACTTCCGATATCAATTCTTTCATTATGTTGGTCTCCAAATGCTCCAAGATCTTTTTATGTGTAAGCTCTGTTGTGTCCTATTCTTGCATTGATGTCTCCCATAACTATGATGTTGTCCTGCTTATCTATTTTATTTAGCACTTCATGAATGTCTTCGTGGAATTCCTCGCATTCTTGCTCATTATTGTTTGTATTTCATGGTGCGTGTATTTGTACATATGGTGTAATTGTTTGTGCTTTTATTATGATTCTTTCTGATATATATTTTATTTCTAGTACTCCTCTTGCTAGCCGTGGTTCAATGAATATTCCCACACCGTGTCTGCCCTTTCTTGCTGTTCAATTTAGAATAGGCATTATTCCCCCTTTATTCTTGTGTCCGCAATTCTCATCAGTCCAATTTTCCTCTCTTCCATTGTGTCTATACTCTTTTTTACTATTAAAACCGCATACATTCATTGTGCCTATTTTTATTTATTTTATTTATTTACTTTTGAATCGCTGATCTATCTCGTAGTCCCTTAACATTGCCGGGTCTATGTCTATTTAGGCCAGCCCGTTTATACTTCTTAGTTTTTCTACGAGCTTTATGAAGATCCCCTGCCGGTTTGCTAGGCCAGTCGCAGGTTTAGGACAAATATCTGACCAAAGGGAGTCCATCTCCCATGGCAAGCCATAGCCTCATTAGTCGAGTAAGCGAACAAGGTTTAAAAAAAAAGGACTTACCTGTACATTTTCGGCCTGAATATGGTTGCCGACATCGACAGTGTCCGTTTTCAGTGTTGCATATATCAATGCAATTTTTAGAACAGTTCTTTGTGCATTGGGCGCCGTAGGTTCCCTCCTCGCATTCTAGATCAAAGATCATTGTGCAGAATTATAGACAACACGTGAATAAATAGTCAGGCTGTCAATCAGTCCCAATGCATGCATTACAGTCAATGGGCTTTAGTTCTCAAGTCAATGGAGAAATTTCATTATTGATAGATTGTGACACAAATAGTTATGAAGTCAACCAAGAGATGTGATGATTGCGAGATTGTGATATCAACAGTTATGAAGTCAATCAAGAGATGGGATGATTGATAAATTGTGATACCAACAGATATAAAGTCAATTTAGAGATGTGATGATTGAGAGATTGTGATACCAACACTTATGAAGTTATTCTAGATATGTCACGATTTATAGATTGCGATATAGACTGTTATGGAGTCAATGAAACGATGTGATGATTGATCGATTGTGATACCAACAGTTATGAAGTCAATCAAGAGATTGATATATTGTGAAACAGCAGTTCTAATGCCAATGAAGTTATGATTAAGAGATTGTGAAAAAAATCAGTTCTTAGTCAATGAAGACTTGTGATTATTGAAGGATTGTGAAATAAATAGTTATATATTCATTGGAGACATCTGATAAATGTGAAAAAAACCTGTAACTTTACATTCAAACCTCCAACTTCAAGCGAAATACTAAAACGTCAATCACAATCCTCAAACTTCAACAACAAACCACAAACGCAATCCTCAAATGTCAGTCTTAATCCTCAAACCTCAACCACAAACCTCAAACCCATACCTTATACTTCAGTCTCAATCGTCACACTTCAATCGCAAACCTCAAAACTCCAATCTCAATCATCAAACCGCACACACAAACCTCAATCTTAAATCGCAGTCCTCAGATTTAGAAAACAAACCTCACACCTCAATATCCAAACAGAAACCTAAAATTTCAGCTTCAAACTCAAACCAGCATCTGCTAACACAATCCTTAAATTCCAAACTCAAACCTCAAACCTCAAACCCCAGCTACACATTGCAAGCTTAAATACACACCCAAGCCACGCAACAAAATCGCAAACACCCACATCACAGTGGAGACACTACCTTTTCTGCAGTATGCCCCAATGTATCCAGGGTCGCACCCTTGACAAACTCCTGACCGTTGATAACAATAACCAGCCTGGCACTTGGAACTGCAAGCTTGTCTACAGCTGTAGCCATACTGGCCCAGCACGCAGCCGTGAGCGCAGGCTCCGGTCACGGTGAAGCAGTTCTCTGTGACGTTGCAGAGGCAGCTCTTATTGCAGAACAGACCGTAGTTAGCATCCGGGCACGCAGCTTCTAGAAGTGAAAACACACGCCAAATTAAAGTATGCCAGATCAGGTCACTTAGTGGTGGTCAGGTCACTTATATATATATACTAGCTGACCCGGCCCGGCTTCGCCCAGTCCTTGGTGGGGAGCATCTCATTTAATTCATATAAGTAGTCATATAAGTTCCCGTTCCCGTTACCGACCGACTGTCTGTCTGTCTGTCTGTCTGTCTGTCTGTCTGTCTGTCTGCTTGTCTGACTGTCTGTCTGTCTGTCTGTCAAATAGACCCATCCCTCTGTCTCTCCCTCGTCTATAACTCCCTCCCTCCCTGTCTATCTGTCTGCCTACCCGTCCCTCCGTCTCTCCCTCCGTCTCTCCATCCCTCCCTCCCTCCCTGTCTGTCTGTCTGTCTGTCTGTTTGTCTATCTATCTATCTCTGTCTGTCTGTCTGTCTGTCTGTCTGTCTAATAGACCCATCCCTCCGTCTATCCCTCCCTCCCTCCCTGTCTTTTTGTCTATCTATCTATCTATCTATCTATCTATCTATCTATCTATCTATCTATCTATCTATCTATCTATCTATCTATCTGTCTGTCTGTCTGTCTGTCTGTCTGTCTGTCTGTCTATCTACCTATCTGTCTGTCTGACCCGGCCCAGCCCATGGTGGAGAGCATCTCATTAAAATTATATAAGTAGTCATATAAGATCCCGTTCCCGACTATCTGTCTGACTGTCTGTCTGTCTTGGGTAAATGTAGGAGGGAGGAGGAAGAGGGAGGTGGAGGAGGGAAGAGGAGGGAGGAGGAGGGAGGAGACAGGAGGAGTAGGGAGGAATAGGAGGGAGGAGGAGGGATTAGGAGGAGGAGGGAGGAGTAGGGTGGAGGAGGAGGCGAGGAGGAGGGAGGAGGAAGAGAGAGGAGGAGGGAGAAGGAGGGAGGAGGAGAACGCAGGAGGAGAAGGGAGCAGGAGGAGGAGGGAGGAGGTGGGAGAGGGAGGAGGAGGGAGGAGGAGGAGAGAGTAGGAGGAGGGAGGAGGCGGAGGGAGAAAGAAGAGGGAGGAGGAAGAGGGAGAAGGAGGAGGGAGAAGGAGGAGAAGGAGGGGGAGGAGGAGGAGGGAAGAGGAGGAGGGGAGGAGGAGGAGGGAGGAGGAGGAAGAGGGATGAGGAGGAATGTGAAGGGAGGAGGGGGAGGAGGTAGAGGGAGGAGGAGGGAGGAGGAGGAGGTAGAGGGAGGAGGAGGGAGGAGGAGGAGGGAGGAGGAGGAGGGAGGAGGCGGAGAGGGAGGAGGAGGAAGGAGGAGGGGGAGGAGGGAGGAGGAGGGAGGAACAAGGAGGAGGAGGGAGGAGGAGTGATGAGGAGGAGGGAGGAGGAGGAGGGAGGAGGAGGGAGGAGGAGGGAGGAGGAGGAAGAGGGAGGAGGAGGAAGAGGGAGGAGGAGGAATGTGAAGGGAGGAGGAGGGAGGAGGTAGAATGAGGAGGAGGAGGGAGGAGGAGGAGTGAGGAGGAGGAGAGGGAGGAGGAGGAAGGAGGAGGGAGGAGGAGGAGGAGGGAGGAAGAAGGAGGAGGAGGGAGAAGGAGGGATGAGGAGGAGGAGGGAGGAGGAGGAAGAGGGAGGAGGAGGAATGTGAAGGGAGGAGGAGGTAGAGGGAGGAGGAGGAGGGAGGAGGAGAAGGGAAGAGGAGGGAGGAGGAGGAGGGAGGAGGTAGAGGGAGGAGGAGGAGGGAGGAGGAGGAGTGAGGAGGAGGAAGGAGGAGGGGGATGAGGGAGGAGGAGGAGGAGGGAGAAGAAGGAAGGAGGAGGAGGAAGGAGGGAGAGGAAGGAGGGAGAATGAGGAGGGGAGGAAGGAAAGAGAGGTGGAAGGGGAGGAGGAGGGAGGAGGAAAGAGGTAGGGGGAGGAGGAGGTAGATGGAGGAGGAGGAGGAAGAAAAGGGAGGAGGAAGAGGAGGAGAAGGGAGGAGGAGGGTGGAGGGAGGAGGAGGAGGGAGGAGGTAGGAGGAGGAAGAGGGAAGAGGGAGAAGAAGGGAGAAGGAGGAGGGAGGATGATGAGGGAGAAGGAGGCAGGAGGAGGAGGAGGGAGGCGGGTAGAGGAGGGATGAGGAGGGAGAGGGAGGAGGAGGGAAGATGAGGGAGGAGGGGGGAGGAGGCGGAGGGAGTAGGAGGGAGGAGGATGGAGGAGAAGGGGAGAGGAAGAGGGAGAAGGAAGAGGGAGAAGGAGGAGGTAGGAGGGAGAGGGATGAGAGGGAGGAGGAAGAGGAGAAGGGTGGAGGGAGGAGGTAGAGGGAGGAGAAGAGAGGGGGAGAGAGTTCGCCATTCCGAATTCATACTCGTCTAGTTCTTCCCTTATACACGACTGTAGATAACTTCCTTACACATAAAAAGATGAATTGTTATTGATATTGCCGTGGCATGGAGGAATATCAGCAGCAGAGTTGATCCAAAAAACCAAAGACTGAGATCTACGGAGAGCCATGAACGCCTACGCCAGCCGGCACGGCACTTGATGATGATGATTGCCGTGTGACGATTCTGTGTAGTCACGTCATTTTCTTCCCTTTCCCTAGCGTTTTGGTTCGGGGATTCTTTCATCATCATCATCATATATTTACGTACGTATTTTGGGAGGGGGAGGAGGAAGAAGAAAAAAAAAACTATGACAGTTGACAGCTCTGGAATGAAAGGAAGTTGACAGCTCTGGAATGAAAGGAAGGCGTGTAGAAAATTTCATCTCAATCGGATGGGCCGTTCGCGAACAAATAAAGGACATACATATTTACATACACACATATTTACATACATACACTTTGTTTTATAAATATAATATATATATATATATATATATATATATATATATATATATATATATATATATATATATATATATATATATATATATATATATATATATATATATATATTTAGACGTTCAGAAAAAATATGTATGGTTTATAGACAACAGGAAAGCTTTGCACAGAGTACGACATGAGCGAGTAATTACATGCCTTCAAGATACAGGAAAAAAGGCACCCAGTTTATTAATGAGGTGTACTGGGAACAGGTGGTGACAATTAGATACGGAAATAATATATGTCATCAACATTTGTCATCCAATTCTTTTAGTGATTGTGTGTGCGTGTGTGTGCGTGTGTCTGTGTGTGTCTGTGTGTGTGTATGTCTGTGTGTGTGTGTGTGTGAATGTTAGATTGATTAACTTATGATATCCCATTCATATTGTTACGAGGGCGAGTCAATAAGTAAGTTACACAGTTCTGTGGGATGACAGGTAAATGTAGTTGGTGTTTTCTACAGGTTTCATTAGATGACAGCAACATCGAACTTTATATTCCCGTTCGTCAGGTGGCGTTAGGTGTCTCATGCGCAGCGCATAAACAAAATGGCAACTGTACTTACAGAGTGTAAACCAAAGAGCAACGTGCTGTTGTGCGTTTTATTGTGGGCAAAATGACTGCCTGAAAAGGACATTCATAAGGACATGCTTCCTGTTTATAGTGACTACCAGCCCGAATCAAAGCGTGCTTTAGTCTTGTGTCCAAAAATTCAAGGTTACGCCATCAGCTTATGCTCACAGTGTTCTGGGATTGTCAAGGAGTGCTTTTAACCAATTTCAAGAAGAAAGGTAACAATGTGAATTCTGAAACATACTGTGAAGTTCTATCGATGCTTCCTGAAGAAAACGTCCAAGACTGCTGACTAGAGGAGTGTTGCTTCTTCATAACAATGCCAGACCACATTCGGCTCGATTAACTCGGAGAAAATTAACCAACTAAGGTGGGAAGTTCTGGAACATCCACTTTACAGCCCCGACGTAGGCCCTAGCGATTTCCACCTTTTTGGTCCACTAAAAACCCACCTTTGCGGGAGACATTTCGCGAATGACTCCGAAGTTGAATGTGAACTGAAAACTTGGTTTAGAAAACAGAGCACGCAATTCTATTCAGCCGGTTTGGTAGGGCTGATTAAAACGATGGGATAAGTGCAACAATATTGGTGGAAATTATGTTGAGTAATAAAGGGACAATGCATGTATAAAAATAAACTTGTTTCAAGTTGTTATCATATTTAGTTATTTTTCTACAGACATTTGTGACTTACATATTAATTTCCCCTCGTATAAACACTTGAAACATATCCATACACTCTTAAAATATAATAGTAAAAATAAGGACTGTTACTGCTGCCAACATTATTCTATCTTCATCCTGATCTTTCGGTTGGTGCTAATTCTCTCTGTTGCTGTCGGCCTCGTCAAGTTGTGACAAACTCGACATACATGACGGTGATATTGGGTATTGTTGGATACGCTATACACTCATCATGTGCTCGAATACTGCAGTAGTATGACATGCATCATCGTCAAGTGCCTTGCCGGCTGGTGTAGGCGTTCATGACTCTCCACAGATCTCGGTCTGCGGTTTTCTGGATAAAATCTGTTAATAATGTTCCTATGTGTCACTGTATCAGTGTATAGAGCATCATTTCCCTTGGTCGGTCTCTGTTTCTCTTCATCTCGATCTTTCCTGTTGTCAAGATATTCTCAGATGCATCTCTTGTCATCACATGACCAAAGAAAGATGTTTGTCTCTTCTTTTTTTTTATTGTTCTATATAATGTCTGCCGGTCTTCCCGGCCTAGGTGTTAGCGACTTTCTCCGTAATCCCGTCTACTCTCGTGAGTAAGGTGACCACGGCGAAAATAGGTAGCGGTTCTAACCTCGTCGGTAACTTACGGGTATTTGAGCCGGTCGCTCAGAAAGCACTGACAAACTACTGAGCGTAATCTTGCCAAGAAATCAATAATCAGCTGAAAGATGCTGATGTTGACAGCGATGTCCTGTAAAGAATATGCAAAACATTGTTTTATTTATATAATGTCTGCCTCCATGGCCAAAGGCTTGCGAACGAGATTTGTGAGCCGCTTACCATGCGTTCGAAATACATCGGCGACCGATTTGGCAGTAGACCGTGTCGCGCTTTTTATAACGTATTGGTATGAGATCCGGTCGATCAGAAAGACATGGTAAACTACTGAACGTAAAATTTCCAAGATATCAACAGTGTATTAGATTGTGTTATTCTGCATCTCTTGGTCTTAACAATTTCAGTTGAGGCAGACACCGGCATTGCAGCACCTGAGACATTCCCATACGTGCTCAATTCTAGCTGCAACAGCCAGCGAACATTTCCGGTATTAATGATAACAGAAGCAGTCTGATTATATGTTCGTCTGGCATTTCCTCGGAGTTTCCAGTGTCGGCCAGATCCTCTGACCACTCCCAGTAGCACCATTTTCTACAAGCCGTGTTGATCACCCATTCTTCTTCACTATATACATGAATCCGAAGGTCCTACTGCCACATAGCGTACAGACGTGATGATGACGTCATTGAAAGTATCGGGAAATCCGTTAAGTGAAACCACACAAAGAAACTAGGGAAACAAGTGGTCAACAATGAGAACGTCACACTGACGTAGCTTGACAACAAACAGACTGACAGGGACATTCAAAGGAGAAGCAGGAATTTGTGATCGTTATACAATAATAGTGGCTCGGAGCTGGTTAGCATTGATCCATGGATAGAAAGATTATAACCAATGGAAGAATATTATACAAGATGGATAGCACCATGGATTTAAGTCATCGCGGGCAGAAACCTAGACAAGAATGTATGCAACGGTGAAGCCAGACTGGATGAATGCACGAAGAATGAGTAAGGAGATATATTATATGTAGACAGTGGCGAATATTTTGTACAGGTATGTAAATGTCTATTTATGTTTGCAATCGTAGTTTAGATACTGACCTGGCAAAAACAGGCGATCTAAAAGATGCAACAGGATATGTAATGCAACCAACATTTGTCAGCTGCCTAATAAACAGGTTTAACTTTGTAAAGCCAATAGTCTGATTCATTATCGACGTTCATTCGTTGCGGCTCCAGTTTCGCTGTCATTTTGCTGTTTGGAGTTGAGCCGAACTTTATTTATACCAACTGTTGATTTCGTACAGTTATAGATCATATATATTAATAAAGAGGAGTCAACAGGATTATGGCACCTACCACATCTGCTTTATCATGCAGTGCTATTCCACCAAGGATTGCAGACCCAGCCAGTGTCTCTCTCTGCTCGTTTTCTTAAAACAAATTGTTTTCATGGAATGAAACGCAGTTATGATGTTGTTGTGTTAGCACTACTGCACACGCTCATTAATACCTGCCGCTGGTTGGAGGTCTGTATTCTTAAAATATCCGAGGATGTTTGTTTCATGTACATATGTATCTGCACGTCAGGCTTATGTAGTAATTGGATGATTATGTTGTTTGAAAGGTAACCTATTATACGACCACCCATTTTACATCTTTTAGGAGTGGGGCTATTAACATCTAGAGAGATTAATAATGCACTAAAAATGAGAATTGTCAAATGCTACGTATATTCAACGCTACTGTATGGCACGGAAGCCTTGACATTGAACAAGCAACTAGAAAGACGCATAGAAGCCCTGGAGATGTGGATATACAGAAGAATATGTCGTATTTCATGGAAATAGAAACTATCAAATACAGAGGTGCTAGAAAAACTGGGAATGAAGAGAGAGTTGATAAAAGAAATAAAGAGGAGGCAAGTGAAATATTTCGGCCACGTTAAAAGACATGATACTTTTATAATTTTAAGAGCATTCATCTTTTCCATTACACCATACGCATGTGAGACCTGGACACTTACTAAACAAACTGAACAGCGCATAAATGCCTTTGAACGGAAGTGTTATAGATGGGTTCTAAGAATATCTTGGGGAAAGAAAAGAACAAATGAATCCATATTTAAAGAGAAAAATATTGAAGAGGTCTGGCTATTAAAGACCATAAAACAAAGAAAATTGAAATTCTTTGGTCACTTGAAACGTCATGAACGTTTGGAGAGGACAATAATGGAGGGGTATATGCCTGGGAAGAGAGGAAGAGGAAGGCGAAAGTGAGGATGGGTGCAGGATGTGGCGGATGATCTCCAGATGGGTGCATCGGATGAGGGCCATCTTGGTATTGATCGAGAAGTTTTCCGGAAGTTTGTTATGGGAGCGAGGTTCTGCAAAGGAAATGCTAATGAATGAATAAACTCTTATAAAAATCATACTGGAAGGCAAGGTTGAGGGCAAACGAGCAAGAGTTAGGCAACGATACAAGTGGGAATATTTCATGAAGAGATGGACGAACAACAGTCTGACAGAATGTACAGTCAAGGCGTGAGAGAGAGAGAGAGAGAGAGAGAGAGAGAGAGAGAGAGAGAGAGAGAGAGAGAGAGAGAGAGAGAGAGAGAGAGAGAGAGAGAGAGAGAGAGAGAGAGAGAGAGAGAGAGAGAGAGAGAGAGAGTGTGTTGGAGATCCACTGCAGCCAACCTTCATTGTGGAGACAGCATCTGATTTATTGATGGAGGAGTAGGGGCGTAAGGTCAGGGGTCAACCAATCATAGCCAAGAACAGGAGATTGATTACATGAGAGGAAGCTCGCGTCCCTCGTGCAGAAAACAATCCTTCCGACCTGTCTATTCCACATCGGCTCTGGTTAAGTGAACACTTGGGCCATATTAAGGTAACAAATTTGTAATAAATAAGAAATAAATACTCAAGTGAATTAGAAAGTGGGACAGCCGAGATTGGTAGGGTAAGAACTCGCTATATTTATTAATACATTTTCTTGTATAATTATTTGTCTACGATGTGGAATAAATTCATTTTGATCTACGTTTAATTCTAATATACATGCGTGATATGGCTCGCCATAGGGGATGGACTCCCTATGGTCATATCTTTGTCCTAAACCTACGACTAACCTAGCAAGTCGGCAGGAGATCTTCATACTGCTTGTTGAAAAACTAAGAAGTAACAGTATACCATAACAAGCAATGATATACAGACCAGAGGGAAGCAGAGGAAGAGGCCGACCACGTAAACGATGGGCGCAGGGAATAACAGAGTCATTATGAATATCGATACATGAAGCCCATAATCGGGCACTCTCCGGCTGTTTATACTTCACCTCGACACCGCAAGGTACAAGAGGAACATAATGAGATGAGATGATGGGATGGGATGAGATGCTGGATAGTATGGTATAATTATAGTTTGCTTGCTTGCGTGTGATCGCTGACTGTGAACTCCAGCATGAAGCCCTATATGTCGGATGAAGACATCCTGTTGTCCAACATCAGTGTGATGTCATACAGGACCTGAGGTTTGCGTGAGTATCCGTTGTCCTATGTCTGGCTTATTGGTGTGCAGAGTGGTGATTCCTCTCCGTGCAGGCAGTTACTCTATGACTTCGGAAGAATCAGCGATCCTACTACGTTAGCCTGGACCCCAAAGGGACCTGTTGCCCAGGACGCACGACTAGGACGTGTTAGTAGGTCTTGGCCAGTATAAAACTTGGCCCTGGTGCCTTGAAAACACCTCTACGTCCTTAGTTATAGTTTAATGTACATTATAATTGCAGACCGGGTCGCGTTGTGTTATAACGTGCTGGTATGGGAGCCGGTCGTTCAGAAAGCAATGGCAAACTACAGAACGTAGGAACTTGCCTAGTAAATCAACAGCAGCTAAATAATGTTGGTGTTGACTGCAACGTCCTACAAGGGATATGCAACTTTAAAAAAAAAAACATAATTATTTGTCCACTAGGTGAAATTAATTAAATGGTTCCTTTTCAATACCATTACTTCAAGCTTTTATGTATGTTAGTAGCGTATAGTTATATTGCAAGGTATGTTAAGATTAATTGTCCACAATCCGTCAGTGCAATTTCTTTCACGCCACATGTTTGACAAGTATCGTCAGGTTACGATAACATGTGTGCTAGATTTAACATAGATTGTGAACAAGCGGTTCATGTACAGGTACACTTTCGTGTTGATTTACAATTAAAATAGTACATAATTTTCTGTTGCTTGAATTCCTTGATTGTAGCGAATTCATGGTCGCTCGAATTTCATGTGAGTTAATTAATCGCTGAGCTTTGTGTAAATATAAGGAATGCATTGATTGATAAGATTTCATTCATAGTATAATTCAACTGATTGTTGGGATTTCAGTATGCGTCTTGTGTGATTATAATTAACATTGATTGTCAGACATCAGACTTTTTCACATTTTTGGTTTATTTTAAACTTCACATCTATAAAGTACAAGATTGTGTTTCTTGGTAGGATCTGTATACTGTTTATTTTCCTATTGATGTGTTTACTTTAAATATAGCACATACGACAGACAAACCAAGGGAGACTTAGAAGATATTATGAAATGTAAGTTGCCGACTTTAATTATGTATGTTGACCTACCAGGGAGCTGGTAAGCTGGGTTTGATACCATTTTATAGGGTATCCACTCACAGCCTTCAAGAAAGGGGAATAGATTAACATTATTTTCCCCTGGCAGGTAGATTTTTTACAATGCACTTGGCAGATAACCGTGGGGAACATAGAGCATTCCCAGAATATTATCCCGCTTCAGGGGAACCAGAAAACCGGATTATTTTTTTCCTGATATAACCAAGAATATAACCATGATTGGTCACAATTATTGAGCCGTAGATAATGCTATTAGATTGAGAAGGAATGTCTCTGAATCAGTCGCTTACGCAAAGTTTTCATATACTTTCAGCTTTGCAGGTAACCAGTGGCCAACCCTTAATACAACGTACATTATCTAAGCCTGAACACTGGGAAACAATTACACCAGATCGGTTGAAGTACAACGCTGAATGAATGTGAATTGCATGAAGTGTGGGGCAAGAATTGTCAACAGTTCTTCAGACCAGGCGACAGAGAGCAATGCTAACTATCAGCTAGGCATGACCAAGTGAGAGAAAGGAAGACAGTCGGCAAAGGAAGAAGGCTGTCTTCACAGGGATGATTCTATAACAGGTCACATGTGTAATAAGTTTCCTGCCTCCTCCACTAGCCGAATTTGGCTAAAATAAGTAGCCTATGATTAACTGGCTCATGTATTAAAACAAGATGGTAGTTAGTTAGTTAGTTAGTTAGTTAGTTAGTTAGTTAGTCGCAGTTCCAACTTCACAGCATGTGCTGGCTTAGTATTATTATCATTAGAATGAAACCTCGCTTTTTTTCGATAATTCCTCCGAAGACAATCGGCGAAATCCGAAACTGACGAAAACCGAGGCAATTATTCCCATATGAATCAATGTAAATCCAATTAATTCGTTCTAGACACTCCAAAACACATTTTATAGAGAATAAATACTGTGTATAATACTATTTTTCGGCCACGGACTTGTCCGAACTCGTACCCTCGCCGTGCCTCGTAACGATGTGTATGCCATTGCGCCTCTTGACTTTTTCAAACCATCATCTGCCTGCCTCAAAATCACTAAGTACACTAAGACTCCTTCCATGCATTTTCGTAATGGGATCGGCATTCAATAATCTGGCCTGTTTACATATGATTGCCTCCGAAATAGAATCGCTATCTAACTGGTTTTGATCCATCCAAATTAATAATAACTGTTGGACAGCTCAATTGTTTGTGATCTCTGTTTCGTTAGCGCATTAATTCCTTTTGCTACACTAGCCTCCCTTATTGCTTCATTTTTCGCCACAATGGACCTTATCGTGTATGGCCACTTCCCGTATATGAGGCCGATTGCAATCAATATTAATGCCACTGTCATATTTTATTATTAGCAAGTGATGCTCACACAAAGAAAATAACGCCAAACTAAACAGTGAACGCGTGGGTCCCTTTGTTTTCGCAAAAGTAGCAGCGAGATCATGTAGGCACGCCAACGAAACCCGAGGCAGCCGATGAATACCGACACAAATATTTCGCGGAAAAATATCGACGACAACCAAAACCGACGATATCCGAAGGCAATGAAAACCGAGGTCTTACTATTCTTCTTCTTCTTCTTCTTCAGCTTTCCGAGCCATTGAGGTTCTTTGCTGCAAATACAATCCGTCTCCATTCGTCTCTCTGGTGGACCTTCTCTTGCCAGTCGTTGATTCCAAGTGCTTGTAGGTCTGTACATGTATTATCTCTCCACCGTCTTCTTGGTCTACCTCGGGGTCTACGGTCATTTATTTCCTGAGTGTAAGCGAGTTTTGTTTCCCTATTATCTTCCATTCTTTCTATATGCCCCAGCCATTGTAGTCTATTAGCCTTCATGATATCAGTGATTAGAGGGGACTTAAACAGATCATAAATGTCTTTGTTACTTCTTCTTTTCCACTCTCCACTTTGTGTATCCCTAATGGGTCCAAAGATGCGTCTTACAATTTTGTTCTCAAAGGTTTGTAACAAGGCTTCGTCTCCTTTCGTTGTACTCCAGGTTTCAGAGCCATACAGCACAACTGGTCTGATCAGTGTTTTGTATATTGTGATTTTGGTGTTACGAGATAGCGTCTTTGATTGTAGTAGATGTTGTAGTGCATAGTATATCTTATTTCCAGAGTTGATTCTTACTATGGTATTATTAATAGGTATACACTCCTTTTTGAGGATGTGTTTAATGAACAATTTATGTAATACTTTCTAGTTTATACTCAGACGTATTAGTCCTTCTAATCAACAGATTAGCAGACTTTATAAGAGTTAATTGAGTGAATGGTGTATAATTATCTGTGTCTCTGTTGTCCTGTTGTATCACAGAGCACTAGAGGTTCTTTGAATTATTGCAGGAATTGTAGCCTGTATAAGCAGACCAGCTGTCTTGAAGCTTTTACACAACGTCCAGTCTAAACTTCCAGTCCTGTACGGATAACTGATATTCATACCTACCTAGTACTTAACGAGTCAATTTTGTCGGCTATTCATTCTGTAGGTAGAATGTCCGATGGGGTTATTCTCTTCTTTAGTATACGTGGGTTCTCTCTCTGTCCCATCGAAGACCCCGTTAAACTTCCACAAACAATAAAAATGACATCTACAAAAGTAAAAAACGATGACATCCACAAAACTAACAAACGATGACATCCACAAAACTAACACACCATGAGATCCACAAACATAAGAAACCATGACATCCATAAACGTACAGAGCTGCACTTACCCCCATACGTCTCTACTTCGCATATTGTCAATATCCTAGCCCTGTCGCTGTCTAGATCAATTAGCTGAATCCTCAGGGAGGCTGAGGGTATTCTTGAGGTCAGATATATGTCGAAGACACTCAGCTGCGGACTGCGCGCTTCTCTGTAACTGTTTATTATATTTCCCTCCTCGCTGAATGTCAGCAGTGTGAAGTTTTGTATCCGGTGACGAAATGCTAAACAAGGAAATGGACATTGAGTGTCGCCATGTAATGAGAAGAGATGCTTTGGAAAATATTGTGACAAACTGGTAAGATCATTTAGTCGTTAGTCGCTGTTCCAGCTTTACGGCAATGGGTCAGCCCATATTGCTCCGTTCGTATGCCAGTGAATATCACACAGCATGCTCCCAACTGTACTACGTCAAAAGTGGAACAGACAGCAGTCACGACAAACCAACAGCGCGCGTAGGTTTAGATATATACGGCTGCCGCCAGAATGTCAACCCAAACGTCCGCCACTAACATTACAGTTCACGGTCGATGGAAGCGACAGTCACTATTAAACCAAAGAACGAACGAATTTTATATTCAGATGGTAATGAATCGGGCTCCCATGCCCGTCTAACACGTTGCCCTTCCTATCCCTCTGCTGCCGTACATTAGAGGGATAGGGCTGTTTCTCTACCAAAAGAGAAGTAAGGCGCTTCCTTCCATTCGCTAGCCTACGGGACACTATTGGGCAAGATGGATTACCCTTTTAGCACCCCCTCGCCACTCCCAATCAGGGTTACATTCCAAGTTCAAGGTGTATTCTGTGTGCGAGGAACTGCATAGCTCTGTGGAGTGTAGCAGAATGAATATCATATCTGTATTAGCTTAGGGGTGCAAGACTACAGCACGCTTGAGCATCCTGATAGAACAGTAGGAAGGATGCTCAAGTCGTGACGTAGCTTGTTGTTGGGGTAGTGACCACCAAGGACGAGGGAAGAGAAGATAACATCAAAATTGATTAGTACTTGGATTTTGTATCGACCATCATGTACAAATAAAGCCTGTTTTGAAATAACACAGCAGAACTTGTTGATCCTCTGTACACGCATTGTTACAGATGGATTAAATGGCGCCGCATACAGGATTCGATTTTTTTACTTGAATGTCGCGTGAACAATGTGAAGTACGAAAGTCAACATGCCGCATGCTAAAGTGGACTAACCAACTTGTTGAGGTATGAACTAAATTTTAGACATTCATTAAATAAAAGAAAAAAAAGTTCAAAATCGGACCAACTATAATTGAATCAAAGTCAAAATTTAAGCGTTTTTCAGACTACCAAAATTAAACTTACACACATCAAGATTTTTGAATGGAGCCATCTACATAACATGATTGCCTATGATTGCCTGTGGAGTTTTATCAAGCTGTTTTTCGTCAGAAATACTTGAAGCAACGAGATTTTTGTCGAATTGCTATGAGGTTTGGCTTGCATTATTACAGCCGTTAAGTAACCTTGTGTTTGAAGGTCACACATTTACATACTAGCAAAGAAATCTCAAGACAGCTATAAATAACTCGAATTCAATAGAGAATTGTTTAAAGGAGCTGTTTCCTTCTGTTATGTTCATTTAATATTGACTTTGAGAACCTGAAGAAAAATGAGAGCTTATTTTGAGTCAACCCTATTGCTCCTTCAATTGGAAATTGCGAGAAAATACAGTTGCGTCCGCTCATCTTGAACTCCAGCAAATCAAAATGTTTTTCAACAAAAGCTAACATTTCAACAGGGTGTCGACCTGCTGAAGAGAACACCCAATTTAAATCGTTCTATCGAGCTGGACTCGCTTTCAAGCCGACGCCTTGAAGAGCCCTGTTAGGGTGAAAAGAAACTGCAAGTCTGGTAGGGGCCCAACCAGGGGCTGAAAGTGAAAGTGAAAGTAACGAAACCTGAGACGCTAGAAGAAGGATATCACTGAAGTCACGTTATCGTTTGGATGGCTACTAAATAATACGAACTCCAGACGTTTGAGTTATACATAAACCGTGACAAGGAAAATTTTTAACGAACGTAGGTGAATTCACGCTTCTCTTGGATCAAGGAAAGACATGCTTGACGGTAATTAATTAAAGTATAACTGCTAGGAGAACATTTTTTTAATGTGATTTTAATAAGATCATTTAGATAAATTGTTATAAATGTGAATTTGCTTGTATAAGTGTATAGTAAAATATTTCAGCATGGCAGAAGAAGGTTCACTGGCACAAGTTTTGACTGGGGTAGGAACGGTAATAGGTAAACTCAACACAGTCATGAAACAACAAGGAATGGCAGCTGAAATTGTTAAATTTAGCGGACATCCAAAAGATTTTAAGAAGTGGATAACTTCAATAGAGAAATATGCATATTTGGTGTCAGCATCAGATGAAGAGAAAATGAAACTTGCTTATCAGGCAGCAACAGAACCGGTTTCTGATCATATCAGAAGAAAATTAGAAGCTAAAGTAGATGAGTCATGGGAGCAGTTCAAGGACGATCTAGCCCATAAGTACGCTGAAATAACGGATCCACAACATGCGTTTTCGGTGTTAAGACAGTCCAAACAAAACACTGGAGAAACTGTACAATTGTTCAGCGATAGGTTGATTAACCTGGCTGAAGAAGCATTCTTAGGACAGAACGTACGAGGAGAAGAGGTGGAGCGGATGTTGGTCGGGATTTTTGTAGATGGTATAAAATCAGATGGACTGAAATTTAAGCTGATGAGGGAAAATCCTGAGAGATTATCACAAGCTGTAGATATAGCAGTACAAGAGGAAAACTTGAGACGTAGATTTAGATTGAGAGTAGGACGAGAAATAGGTACCAGTCGAGAAGATAGGATTGAAGAGCCCATGGAGATAGGACAAACAAGGTTCGGATGGAATAGGAGAGGAGGTATACAGACATTACAAGGTAGTAATAGAAATGCTTATGATGAAAGAAGAAAAATGAGAAATCCTACAAGTGAGACGGTAGGTAACACAAATAACACAAATATAGTCTGTTGGTCTTGTGGCCAACGTGGACACATTTTTCGCTTCTGTGGTAACAGGCGTGTCCAGTCGAATACACAAAGTAGAAATGGCAATAGCAGATTAAATAGGAATGTTGAAGATAGACACAGAAGTTTTACAAGTACAAGAACGCAGGAAAACCGGCGCCCTACCTATTAAATAGGACCTGTAGTAGGAGGGAAAATAACAAGGTCCCAAGATTTAAAGAATATTTTAATAACAGGTATAGTAGGACGAGTAGGGAATACTTTCAACTAGATGAAATCAAACAGTTTACAGAGAATAAAACAGATCCCAGCTCATGTATAATAGAAATAGGAAAATATAGAGTTCGTACATTAATTGATTCGGGAGCTCAGGTTAGTGTAATCAAAGAAAGTTTTTTATATAAAATAATGAGAAATTGCAGAATATTTAGGAGTCATAATAACCTTCACTCTGTTACAGGACACAATTTACAAGTAGTTGGCCAAACAATAATAAATCTTAAATTGGGGGGAGTCAACATAAGACATCTTTTCCATGTAGTGAAAGATGTAGATAGAAATATGCTAATAGGTAGAGATTTTCTAATAAAAAATGGTGTAATACTTATGTTTGATCTACATAAATTAAAATTCAAGGACGTGTACGTAGATTTAGAGGAGGACATGCATATATCAGCACTGGTTAGAGTTAAAATGTCTACGACGTTAAAACCACAGTCGGTTAATTTGATACAGGCAAAGGTAAAAAGAAATTCATATTATTTAGCAGGACACACAGTTAAAATCACTGAATTGCAAAGGGAGGTAATTGATGAGCCTGGTCTAGAAGTTCCGGATGGAATAATATCATTAGATAAACACTTACCTTTTCCAGTAATGATTATTAACAACACAGGTAGAGAAATTAAATTATACAGAGGATGTGTAATAGCCAAAGTAGAACAAAACATTAATGACATATTAGCAACAGATAGAGTAGAAATGCCGGGAATAAATTATTCAGAAACTCCTAGTGAAAGAATTAATAACAGACGCAGACGCGAAAGAAAAGGGAATGTGCAGAAGGATGAATTGATCTATCCATTCAGAAGAAATACAGCCCAAATACATTCACTAGACAAAATAACAAGAGAGCAAGAATTGTTGGCACAGTTAAAAACTCCACCAGAAAATAAGAAAGTATTAGAACAACTTATAAAAGAGAATCAGGATGTATTTGCAATTAATGATTTAGAATTGGGAAGGACAAAAACAGTTACGATGGAAATAGATACTGGAGATCATCCACCAATTAGTTTAAAACCGTATAGAACTCCCTTAAGAAATAGAGAAATTGTTGAAAAGGCAATAGAAGATATGTTGAAAGTAGGAATAATAACAAGATCGAAGTCAGAATGGTCATCTCCGATAGTAATTGTGACCAAAGCTGATGATTCACATCGATTCTGCTGCGACTACCGGGCGTTGAACAAAATCACTAAAAATGTAGCGTACCAATTACCGGTGATTGACGATAATTTAGGCTTACTTAATGGGTCTACTTTCTTTACCACGTTAGATGCAAGATCAGGATTTTGGTGTATACCTATGTCCCCAGACGCCCAGAAAAAGAGTGCTTTTTGTACACACGCAGGTTCTTACGAATTCTTACGAATGCCTTTTGGAGTACGTACGGCGCCCTCTTATTATATGCTATTAATAAATCAAGTATTAGAGGGTATGCAAAAGTTTGCATTGGCATACATAGATGACATTTTGATTTATACAGCAGGAGATGTGGAAGATCACCTAAAACATGTAAAATTAGTATTCTACAGATTAAGAATACATGATGTCAAACTGAAGCTCAGTAAATGAGAATTTTTAAAAACAGAAACAAAGTATTTGGGATATATTATTAATAGAGACGGAATTAAACCAGATCAGGACAAGATAAAAGTTATTAGAGAACTACCTCCTCCAACTAACGTAAAAGAAGTTCGTGCGTTTATCGGAACCTGTGGGTAGTATCGGCGTTTCATTCCAGGGTCTCAAAAATAGCAGAGCCTATTACTAACTTAACTGGCAAATACGCTAGATTTAAGTGGGATGATGAATGTCAAAAAGCTTTCGAGTTTTTAAATAAATAGCTTAACAGTAGTGCAACTATTGACATATCCAGATTTGAATAAACAGTTAATAGTATATACAGATGCTTCAGATAATGCTATAGGAGCGTGTTTGGTTCAACCATATGAAGGAAAAGAATCTGGAATACCAGGGGTTAAAAATGAAAGGCCAATCTATTTCTTATCTCATAAACTTAGCAGGTCTCAGCGGAAATGGTCGACTATTGAGAAGGAGGCTTATGCTATTCATTATGCTCTTCAGAAACTTAACTACTATCTACATAACGCAAATTTCATTATTAGAACTGACCACATGCCTTTAAAATCTTTATTAGAAGCTCCAGTGCAGAACAGGAAAATACAGACATGGGCGTTGAATCTACAGGGATACAATACTAGAATAGAATACATACTAGTTAGGAATAACACATGTGCTGATTTATTGTCTAGAATTCCGTATCCACAGTCGTCAGGAAACACAGAAGACGAAGGTGAACCGGAGATAGACGACCGAAACTGGCAAGTAAATATATTAGATTCTGCCATAATAAATAGAGAAGATTTTGAGAGTTTACTGTCGGATCAAGAGTCCGAACCTAGAGCAGAAGACCCACATTTAGCACAATTTAATATGAAAGAAGAACAAGAATTAGATCCAAAAGTCTTAGAAATAAAACATAAATTAAAAGAAACGGATGAGAATAAGTATAAGAAGAATTATTTAGTTTTGCAAGAGGATGAACAGTTATATTACATGAGTGAAAGAAACGAACAGCTAAGGAAATATATTCCAAAACATTTGGAAAGTGAAGTTTTAAAAGCATATCATGATGAGAATGGTCATCTCGGTCGTGATAAATTAGTGAAAGCACTTACGAATAAATATTATTGGCCGAATTTATTTAAAACTGCTTGTAAATATGTCGATACGTGTGAAAGATGCAGATTAAGGAATATGAAAACAATTAAGTGTCCCTTACAAGATACAGATATTCCTCAGTTTCCAATGCAAAAAGTTAGTTTAGATATATCAGATCCTCACCCTAGAACATTATCAGGGAACGTATATCTAATTCATATGGTGGACGTCTACAGTCTTTGGCCGAAAGTTTATGCAATCCCAGATAAGAGCGCAGATACTATCATTAATATTTTTTTACAGGAATTCGTACCAAGATTTAGTTGCCCACAGATTGTACTCACGGATAATGGTAAAGAATTTGTGAATAAGAAATTCGAAAAGTTATTAAAAGATTTGAATATAAAACATATAAAGACCTCATACTATAGACCTTCTTCAAATGCTAAGAACGAAAGACAACATAGAACATTGTACGATATTATAGCAAAGATTGTCGATGAACATGAAAAAGATTGGGATCTATTCCTAGGACCTGCGCTTAGCGCTATACGGACAAATCAAAATGAGAGCACATGGTTTTCACCATTTTATTTATTACACGGGAGAGAGCCAATACTACCCATAGATAATCTGTTAAAACCAAGACGTAAGTATATGGGGGAAGACTTTCAAGAGGTCATCATACAAGAAATAATGCATAAAGCACATGTAAGATTAAAGAACAATATAATTAAAGCTAGAGAAAGACAGAAAAAGTACAGAAACGTGAATACAAAATTACAGGAATTGAAAGTAGGTGATAGAGTTTATTATAAGAAGCATAGAAGGAACTCTAAGTTTGATGCTCGTTGGGTTCCAGGTTATTACATTTTAGAAAAGCTAGGAAATGTATCGTACAGTATAAAGAACTAGATCACGGTACATATAGCAAGGGCACACGTAGAGCACTTAAGAAGAGATAATGATGATAAGGGAAATAATAATAATAATAATAATTATTATTATTCAGACACCGTATACTTAGATGAACAAGTCGTCAGAAGAGCTACAATACCCCCAGATTTTAGAAAAGATCCAGCACAAAGTCAATTAATAACAACTCCAGTTTGTGATGATACGCAAGAACAGACAATACCGAAAACGATAATAAAAGAAGAAAAAAATATGAATGAGGGTCATTATGATAGTATAGAATCTATAGAAGAAGAGATAGGTGCTCCATTTAAAAATACTAGACAAGCAACGAAAAGGAGAATAGAGAGACAGAGAGAAAGAGAAGTGAAAAGACAGAGAAGAATTAGGGAAAATTCATCAAGCGACGAATATATACCCCTATTAGAAAGGTCGTTAAGAAACGATGAAAAAAAAATTAGATTGGATATAGAAAAGAAAAGATTGGCAGCTGCTAGTAATAGACATACAGATGAAGAAGAAATGGATGAAAATTCAGAATCAAATAGTAGTATGGAAGAAAGTAATACTTTATACGAAGAAGAAGATATTGATGTGGAGATAGCACTTATTCAAAGGAACTTGGAGTTACTGAGGAAATAGAAACGTAGGAGATAAATTGATAGAAAATACTGCAGATAGCAAGATATAAATTTTATGATTTAAAAAGGAAAATGATACTTGATGATGTATATGACACATTTGTTATAGAAAAGGGTTCTATTGATACTTATAATGAGTTGTCTTGAAGAATAGACATAATTAGGTATTAAGATAACTAATATGGATGTAAATTCGAGTGAGGTATATTCTTTTACTGTAATTGTATTGCCAATTGATTTTATGGTTTGACTTCTTGAGTTTTCTTAAATAGATAAATAAGTAAAAGAGACTAACAATAGATAGGATGTATGTTATATTATTTTAAAATATGTTTTTCTTTGAATGAGTTGATACCTTTATTTGATATGAGGGGAAACATAAATGATGTATAAAAACTTGGGGGGGGGGGGGGGTATGATGTCCTGTTGTGATTTTATTTCGCTTAACTCATAATTTAAGTGAATTGTCTTGTGTGTTAAATAAGAATTACCTTGTTTATAAATATGTTAGAAATTGCTTAAGTTGAGTTTAAATTACAAACAGTTATGGTTTTGTCCAGTATAAAAACTACACGGGACTTTATATAGAACCCTTCGTTCAGAAAATAGTAATAAACTACTGAGGACTAGTAGAGAGACACATTATCTTTGTGAATAATATGTTCATGGGTATATTCTGTTGCTGTGATAATCAGCATAAAGAGGTTGATATGGCTATGAAGTGTTAGAAACATATGCTGGGGATGGTTATGGGAAAGTTAAAATAGGAGCTGCATTAAAGTCAGCATTGATTGAAGATATATGGATTGGATACCATATTACGAGTAACGATATGATAGTTGGTTAATAGAGAATAGATAAAAAGGGGGCTGTGAATGGCAGCATATAAGGTTGGGTATATGGAATAGATAAACAAGGAGGCGTGTCATGGGATGTGAGGGGGCAAAATATAGGAGCTGTGAAAAAACAGCGTTAATTAATTTAAAATGTTCATGGAATATGAACATTGGTTCATGGTTGAAGGTGAGATAAGTGAAATATAGACAAGGTTGTGGATGGCAATATATATATTGAGTATATAAAAGAAAACTTAGATCAACTTAATTTATAGTGAACAGAGATGTATTTCATAAGATATATTTAAAAAAACTTTTTATGAAAGTTTTTTCGTTGGCAAGAGAGGTAAATGTGATTGTGATGACTATTTCCTTATACTTTTCATAAATTGGGTGCGCACCCCTTCTTTACTTTACTACATCTTTTCTGTCTATCCTGTGTGTGAAAGAATGAGAAATTTCATAATGTCAGTGTACGATAACGATTGATACGAGCCATTCTTATGATATATATATATATATATATATATATATATATATATATATATATATATATATATATATATATATATATATATATATATATATATATATATATATATATATATTGTAAAGAAACTTTGAAGAGGCAGAAACGAAGAAGAAATATAACTTCATAGTGGTTTGCTATGTGGTACAATTGGAAGGAAATATTCACTTAAAATAGAGTTAGTTTGGGGCGGCTTAGAGAAATTATGGGAGGTAAGGAGAGAAGGTGTAGGATAAAGGGGTTAGGAGTTAAGACTTTTGAAGAAGAAAAGTCTTTTCAAAGACAGGGAGGTGTAGCAGAATGAATATCATATCTGTATTAGCTTAGGGGTGCAAGACTACAGCACGCTTGAGCATCCTGATAGAACAGTAGGAAGGATGCTCAAGTCGTGACGTAGCTTGTTGTTGGGGTAGTGACCACCAAGGACGAGGGAAGAGAAGACAACATCAACATGGATTTTGTATCGACCATCATGTACAAATAAAGCCTGTTTTGAAATAACACAGCAGAACTTGTTGATCCTCTGTACACGCATTGTTACAGGAGCTCAGTCGAAAACATAGTCAATGAGCTATTGAAGGGGCGGCTCTTGACTGATGGAAATCTTTTCCCGGGCATCTTTCCCACCACGAGGGCTCTACTGGAGTGACCGTGTTTGAATCCTCGCGTGCATTACACCAACTATGGTACTGCATTTAATTTCTAAGAATCATCGCTACGGGGTAGGTGAACAGCGTTTGATATCATCTTCAGGGGTCAGTGTTGACGGGAAGAAGAGAAGAAGGCAAGGGAATAGAGAGAGAAGGCATAGAAATAGAAGGGTAGTGGCCAGGAGAGTACGGTACAGAAGAAGACGTTAATTCGAAGAAGACCATTGTTTTGAGAGCGCGTAAGCCCTTTAAATAGAAAAGGGAAAACACCCTTCTTGGACGCCTCAGACAGAGGGCACGCAGAGTAACTGGCAAACATATTTACATGCAGGCTCCATGGTGGAACTCCGAGGTAGAACGGACATAGAAATAAAAGAAAGCGGCAGTAAAACAGCTAGAAACAGTGCAGCGGACACCCCAAAGCTCAGAAGAGGAAATCGAGAAAGATTAAAAAGTAACAAACCATATAAGGTCAGGAATTCAAGTGCTGTGCAGCAGAGGCTAAAAGAGCGAAATGGGAACACTTTATGAATGGAATTGGAGAAGATAAAACATTAGGAAAGTTCTTAAAATTGCACACAGGTGTAAAGGAAAGATCGTCTTGACACAGTAGGTACAATACTTATAGATAATGGTACGCCTTTGACAACAGACACAGAGAAAAGGGAAGTTGAAAGATCAGAACTATAGGGACATCAGAGACTCAGTTAGAACAGATCTCTCAGGTACCAGTAAAGATACCTACTGTGACGGCATCATACAGCCGGAAGACATCAAAAATTGCACCAAGGCCCGATGGGGGTTAGGTAGGCTGACAAGGGGCATATGGGTGATGGCGAACGTGTGGAGATGCTACCTGTTTTAACCTGATGGTTATAATCACATTGGACCGGGAGAGTGGAGAGTGGTCAGCAGGCGCTACAGAGGTAAACATTCAGCAATTGATTCATGAATAACTTCGTCCTGGTCGTGTGATAGTATATACCTATGGCTCTGTGTTATCATGCATGGTATTCATATCAAAAGCAAATGGCTCTTATGTAGAACGAGAGCTTGGTGTATGATACCACAGCGAATCAGGCGATGCTGTGTTGGGAAAAACTAATATTTAGCAATTACAGACAATACCACAAAATATTGTTTAAAAAGCTCACAACGCCGGTTGTATACAAGGACCTTCAGAATTGTGTATGGCCGGTTGAAATGGAGAATCCATTCGGCCACTTTAGATTCGTCAGCCGTATGTGCACAAGAGCCGTCTATGAAAATCGAATTCGTTCCACCATCCACAGCCCTGTCTGCACCGTTGCCTTGAAATATGCTTGACTGATTTGTTGCTTGCCGGAGAGCCACATTTCGACCTGGGGTCAATGAAGAAATAACCGGTACAGCTTTCAAAACATGAAACGTAATGCATTCGCTTCCATTCCCCAAGGCTCACACAGTTAGTGCTACTCAAAACATTTAAACAACAAACAGATCACAACGTGTAACCAACAAACAGATCACAATATGTCACCAACAAACAGATCACAATATGTCACCAATAGACAGATCACAATATGTCACCAACAAACAGATCACAGCATGTAACCAACAAACAAATCACAATATGTCACCAACAAACATATCACAATATATCACCAACAAACAGATCACAGCATGTAACCAACAAACAAATCACAATATGTCACCAACAAACAGATCACAATATGTCACCAACAAACATATCACAATATGTCACCAACAAACAGATCACAATATGTCACCAACAAACAGATCACAATATGTCACCAACAAACAGATCACAGCTTGTAACCAACAAACAGATCACAATATGTCACCAACAAACATATCACAATATATCACCAACAAACAGATCACAGCATGTAACCAACAAACAAATCACAATATGTCACCAACAAACAGATCACAATATGTCACCAACAAACAGATCACAATATGTCACCAACAAACAGAACACAATATGTCACCAACAAACAGATCACAATATGTCACCAACAAACAGATCACAACATGTAACCAACATACAGATCACAATATGTCACCAACAAACATATCACAACATGTCACCAACAAACAGATCACAACGAGTAACTCAAAAAGACACACAGAAACTAATGCCGAAACTGCACGGAACAAGTAACGTTAATTCCCACAGTAACTGTAACTCAAAAATCACACAGTAACAGAAAAAGCCAAACTCATACGTAAAATTGTACCTCCAGCTCAAATGCCACACACATTACATATGACTAAACCATAGCTAACATAAACTCAACAACTCGGCTTTATATGTGATCCATAAGCCCCAAGGCACACCAACTCAATCTTGTGGCTTGTCGAGAAAATATACTGTCTAGATATTGTGTTGTTGTATCTTGTGGTTTGTCGTAGAACATATACTGTCTAGATTTTGTGTTGTTGTATCTTGTGGTTTGTCGTAGAACATATACTGTCTAGTTTTTATGTTCGTGTATCTTGTGGTTTGTCGTAGAACATATACTGTCTAGTTTTAGTGTTTCTGTATCTTGTGGTTTGTCGTAGAACATATACTGTCTAGTTTTAGTGTTGTTGTATCTTGTGGTTTGTCGTAGAACACATACTGTCTAGTCTTTGTGTTCCTGTATCTTGTGGCTTGTCGTAGAACACATACTGTCTAGTTTTTATGTTCGTGTATCTTGTGGTTTGTCGTAGAACATATACTGTCTAGTTTTTGTGATCGTATATCTTGTGGTTTGTTGTAGACAATACACTGTCTAGTTTTTGTGTTCGTGTATCTTGTGGCTTGTCGAGAACGTATACTATCTAGTTTTTGTGTTCCTGTATTTTGTGATTTTCGTAGAACATATATTGTCTAGTTTTTGTGTTCGTGTATCTTGTGGTTTGAAGTTTTTGTGTTCGTGTATCTTGTGGCTTGTCGAATACATATACTGACTAATATTTGAGAGTATTCAGCATATATCGTGTTGAGCATATATACTGTCCAGTGTTCGTGTTGATATACCCTGTGGCTTGTCGAGCGCGTATACCCTCTAGTTTTTGAGTTTGTGTATCTTGTGTTTTGTCGTGTACATATGCTGTCTAGTTTTTGTAATTGATGTAGCACGAGGCTTGTCGAGCACACATAATGTCTCTTTCATGAATTAGAGCACCTTAGTGCTTGTGCAGCCACACGAGTTACAGAAGAGCTCACTTGATCACAGATTAAAAGCTCACATGAGAATATCGTGCAAATATAAGGAAGTAAACAGTGCACCATACCCAGACGGGGGAGGTATGCTGGCGTAAAAGATCTATGTGATGATAATATGGACAAAATAGTATACAGCCTCAATCACAACATTAAAACAGCGTCTGTGTTTGAATAATGGTGCTTCCATGGCAGTTGGTGTAGGCGTTCATGTCTCTAAACACATCTACCTTCATGGCGTTCTGAATAAACATTGCTGATGATATTCATTCATGCAACCGTCATAGCCCATCCACCATCCTTTCTCTTGGTTTGCCTCTGCCCCCTTTCGCCTTGATATTTCTATTTGTTACCATGTTCACAAATGCCTCTCCTCTCATCACATGGCCATCGAATGTTTTTGTCACTGTCATATAGTTATTAATAATGGCATAGTTAGACTGACATCTTCCAGGACATCTGTTTTAGTTAAATTAAAGGTGGGAGCTTTTCGCATCATTTGTCTCAGTAGCCACATCTCTGTGGTTTCTATACGTTTTCTAATTTGTCCATGTACGCTCCAATGCCTACAGCAAACCTTTAGTCTGCATCCATCCATCATGTGATATGCCGATAAGCGTGGGCGGTCATGTTCTGCCATCTCACTCGATCACCAGAGTCGTGGATAAGCTCCGTGTTCCTGTCTCGACCATGCCATGTGGCCAAAACATCCAAGTATTTACTTCTCGGTCTTCCCCTTGGTCTCTTCCCTTCGATCTTGCCAGTTGTCACCAAGTTCTCCAAGTCATTTCTTCTCATAACATGCCCAAAAATTTTTGACTGTCTACGTCTAATGACTCTAATCAGTTTATGATCGGCATTTGTTTCTTAAAAGACTTGTTCATTGGTTTTTCTGTCCGTCCATGGTATTCTTTGCATTTTCCTCAGAAACCACATTTCCACAGCTATCAGCTGTTTTTAAGCTTGACTGCTTATTGTTCACTCTTCACATCCATACAAAAGTATAGGTTCTATGTAGCACTTCAACACTCTTTTTCTCGTTTCAATTGATATCTTTTTATTGGTCAGAATATTTGTCATCTTGCAAAAGGCTAACTTCACAATGGCAATTCTTATTCTAATCTCTTCAGGCATCTCCCATCAGATGTTATGACTGTGCCAAGATAATTGTATCGATTCACTTGTTTAAGAATATGCCCATTTACTCGTATATCACATTGTGGTATTTCCTTCTTCCCAGTGACGACCATAATCTGTGTCTTCTTAATATTCAGTTCTAACTCTAGTTGTTAACTGTGTGCAACAACCGCAACTACTAAATTTTGCAGGTCCTGTTCATTGTCTACAATCAAGACTGTATCATCTGCATATCTAATGTTTTAGTCTTCATCTATTTCTTCAAATGATATTTTTTTTTCAAAATATGATATATAAACTGACGAATTGCAGCGGACTATGCCAGGCAAGAAATCGTGCAATACATTATTTATGGTGTCGTTGTTTATATATATATATATATATATATATATATATATATATATATATATATATATATATATATATATATATATATATATATACACACACATACACACACACAAATATATGTACAACAGAGATTAAGAGCAGAATGAGACAGGCACTTGGAATCAGCGACTGGCAAGAGAAGGTCAACCAGTGAGACGAATGGAGACGGATTGTATCTGCAGCAAAGAACCCCAAATGGCTCGAAATGCTGAAGAAGAAGAAGAAGAAGAAGAAGAAGAAGAAGAAGAAGAAGAAGAAGAAGAAGAAGAAGAAGAAGAAGAAGAAGAAGAAGAAGAAGAAGAAGAAGAAGAAGAAGAAGAAGAAGATATATGTATATGTATGTATTGAATAATTGTTGTAAACATTGCCATAGTAGGGCATGCGACATCTCACCTCCACTGATGTATATGGAGCACACTTCCGACGCAGCCGGACCTGTCAGTTGTAGGCTGAACACTCTGTAGTCCACATCACAGGCGATGTCCACTGCCGTGGGTGACACAAAGAACCGCCTCTCGTTGGAACAGGGGTCGTCGTCGTTCAGGGAAACTTTAAACTTCGCCAGACTGTCTGTGGAAGCATGGCATCGTTCAGTATTACATTAAACTTAGCCAGACTTTATATGGACACAAGGCATCGTTTAGCGACACATTAACTTTAGCCAGACTGTCTGTGGACACAAGGCATCAATCAGCGATAAATTAAACTTAGCCAGACTATGAAAGCAAGGCATCGTTCAGTGTTATATTATACTTAGCCAGACTGTCTGTGAAAGCAAGGCATCATTCATCGATACATTAAACTTAGCCAGACTGTCTATGGACACAAGGCATCATTCAGCGATAAATTAAACTTAGCCAGACTGTGAAAGCAAGGCATAGTTTAGTGTTATATTATACTTAGCCAGACTGTCTGTGAAAGCAAGGCATCATTCAGCAATACATTAAACTTAGCCACACTGTCTATGGACACAAGGCATCATTCAGGGATACTTTAAACTTAGCCAGATTGTCTGTGGACACAAGGCATCATTCCATCCATCCATCATGTGCCATGCCGGTAAGCGTGGGCGGTCATGTTCTGCCATCTCACTCGATCACCAGAGTCGTGGATCAGTTCCGTGTTTCTGTCTCGACCATGCCACAAGGCCAAGCCATCCAGATACTTGTTTCTAGGTCTTCCCCTTGGTCTGTTCCCCTCGATCTTACCAGTTGTCACCAAGTTCTCCAAATCATTTCTTCTCATAACATGCCCAAAAAATTTTGACTGTCTACGTCTAATGTCTCTGATCAGTTTACGATCTTCATTTGTTTCTTGAAGGACTTGTTCATTGGTCTTTCTTGCTGTCCATGGTATTCTTTGCATTTTCCTCAGAAACCACATTTCTACAGTAATCAGATGTTTTCCAGCCTGGCTGCTCATTGTCCAAGCTTCACATCCATATAAAAGTACAGGTTCTATGTAGCACCTCAACACTCTTTTTCTCGTTTCAATTGACATCTTTTTATTGGTCAGTATGTTTTTCATCTTGCTAAAGGCATCATTCAGGGATACTTTAAACTTAGCCAGACTGTCTGTGGACACAAGGCATCATTCAGGGATACTTTAAACTTAGCCAGACTGTCTATGGACAAAAGGCATCATTCAGGGATACTGTACACTTAGCCAGACTGTCTATGGACACAAGGCATCATTCAGGGATACTTTAAACTTAGCCAGACTGTCTGTGGACACAAGGCATCATTCAGGGATACATTAAACTTAGCCAGACTGTGTGGACACAAGGCATCATTCAGGGATACATTAAACTTAGCCAGACTGTATGGACACAAGGCATCATTCAGGGATACATTAAACTTAGCCAGACTGTGTGGACACAAGGCATCATTCAGGGATACATTAAACTTAGCCAGACTGTCTGTGGACACAAGACATCATTCAGGGATACATTAAACTTAGCCAGATTGTGTGGACACAAGGCATCATTCAACGATACATTAAACTTAGCCAGACTGTCTGTGGACACAAGGCATCATTCAGGGATACATTAAACTTAGCCAGAGTGTCTGTGGACACAAGACATCATTCAGGGATGCATTAAACTTAGCCAGACTGTGTGGACACAAGGCATCATTCAACGATACATTAAACTTAGCCAGACTGTCTGTTGACACAAGGCATCATTCAGGGATACATTAAACTTAGCTAGACTGTCTGTGGACACAGGGTATCATTCAACGATACATTAAACTTAGCCAGTCTGTCTGTGGACACAAGGTATCATTCAACGATATATTAAACTTAGCCAGTCTGTCTGTGGACACAAGGCATCATTCAACGATATATTAAACTTAGCCAGACTGTCTGTGGACACAATGTATCATTCAACGATATATTAAACTTAGGCAGACTGTATGTGGACACAAGTCATCATTCAACGATATATTAAACTTAGGCAGGCTGTATGTGGACACAAGGTATCATTCAACGATATATTAAACTTAGGCAGACTGTCTGTGGACACAGGGTATCATTCAACGATATATTAAACTTAGGCAGACTGTATGTGGACACAACTTATTATTCAACGATATATTAAACTTAGGCAGACTGTATGTGGACACAAGGCATCATTCAACGATATATTAAACTTAGCCAGACTGTCTGTGGACACAATGTATCATTCAACGATATATTAAATTTAGCTAGACTGTCTGTGGACACAGGGTATCATTCAACGATACATTAAACTTAGCCAGTCTGTCTGTGGACACAAGGCATCATTCAACGATACATTAAACTTAGCCAGACTGTCTGTGGACACAATGTATCATTCAACGATATATTAAACTTAGCCAGACTGTCTGTGGACACAAGGTATCATTCAACGATATATTAAACTTAGGCAGACTGTATGTGGACACAAGTCATCATTCAACGATATATTAAACTTAGCCAGACTGTCTGTGGACACAAGACATCATTGAACGATACATTAAACTTAGTGCAAAGGACCGATATGATGTAGACAGCGGTAAACTGATAGAGTAAGAACATGTTTACCATAGAAGAGTAATTGGCATAGTGAGAACAGTTCACATGATCACTATGAACAAAGACACACGACTAAGTTGAGGGAAGTCGGTGAGCAACAGATGATGATAAGGAACGAAGGGAAGGCACTCAGAGAAGTTGCGTATCACGTGACACTAGTTTTGTGGTCCACGGACGAGACACAGCTGGAAAGAATCAGTCTAGCCAGGGTCTGCGTCGGAGACGGTTGGGAAAACAAGTATAGAAGCCAAGCGACATGAAGTTGACATTAATCCAAGGTTGGAACGACACTTCAGCCTGAGGCAAAAGTATGTCGCACAAGCCGAGCGGCGAACTGTACAGCCAGTCAAGCTCGACAATCAGCACGCCGAGTGAACCGCAGTTGCGAACGGCACATGGCGGAGGTGAAGGGCAAGTCAGTCCGTAAGTTGATGCTAGAGATAAAATTTGTATAAGAACTATACTGCAGTGTTGAACATTGTTTAGATGGTTATATCATTATCGTATGTCAGCCCAAACCTGTCGGCAATTGATTATTATGAAGTGCGGCGATGATTGTCAATAATAAATACTAAAGAATGGCAAGGACATTGGCTTGTTTGCTATTTTCATGTGATACAGGATCCTGCTTATTTCTGTCACTGTGGCTGCACAGACGAGCCACTAATCAGCTACATAGCACTTAGCCAGACTGTCTGTGGACACAAGGTATCATTCAACGATACATTAAAATTAGCCAGACTGTCTGTGGACACAAGGCATCGTTTAGCGACACATTAAATTTAGCTAGACTAACTGTCTGTGGACACAAGGCATCGTTTAGCGACACATTAAACTTATCTAGACTGACTGTCTGTGGACACAAGGCATCGTTTAGCGACACATTAAATTTAGCCAGACTGTCTGTGAACACAAGGCATCGTTTAGCGACACATTAAACTTATCTAGACTGACTGTCTGTGGACACAAGGCATCGTTTAGCGACACATTAAATTTAGCCAGACTGTCTGTGGACACAAGGCATCGTTTAGCGACACATTAAACTTATCTAGACTGACTGCCTGTGGACACAAGGCATCGTTTAGCGACACATTAAATTTAGCTAGACTGTCTGTGGACACAAGGCATCGATTAGCGACACATTAAACTTATCTAGACTGACTGTCTGTGGACACAAGGCATCGTTTAGCGACACATTACATTTAGCCAGACTGTGGAAGCGAAGGACACAGTGGCAACTTGGGATTCACCATTTCGTTTATTTATTTAGTTCTTTGTTGCTTTCGGTTTGAGTGTAAGGTCACGGGATTGTTAAAGTGCTGCTGCTGCTACTACTACTACTACAGCTGCTGCTGCTGCTGCTGCTGCTGCTGCTGCTGCTGCTGCTACTACATCGTCGCCTGTATACATTTATGTGTACTTTATGCAATCCTATATGACCAGCTGCAGGTACATTATCATCCCTATCAAGTTTTACCTGGGCGGCCTCTTTGTAGTCTAAACTTAGCGATGCACAACTGCCTTGTGATGTATTTCTAGTGAGCAGCTGGTTCACTGACTTTCTCCTACTGTATCACCATATCATGTCTGGGGTAGTGACGCGAGTCAGAGCTTCTCATTGTTGTAGTATCAGTCCTATGTTTGGTGCTTATCCGTCTCTCTTCTTCTACGTTATCAAATGCGTTGGACGAAGTTGAGTTAAGAACCGACATCACAGAACTCTGGAAATTACCATACGTGCTACTTCCTCATCTTCAACAGCTGCGAAGAGTCCCAGTGCTAATAGTACAAGTAACAGTCTGGTTGTTTGTCTGTCTGACCTTTCCTCGGTGTCCTGATTGCCAAATTCTATGGTCACTCCTGCAGCACCAGTAACTTCAGGCTTTGATGATGTATCTGTCCTTCCGCACTAAACACACATTCCACACATTTCAAAGAGCCCCGACTGCATCTGCTTTATCAAGCGCCAGTAACCCACCAAGCATTGCATTATCAGCCAGTCTGTCGGCCTGTTCATTTCACACCTCACCAACATGTTCTGGGGACAATATCCAACTCATGGTATATATATATATATATATATATATATATATATATATATATATATATATATATATATATATATATATATATATATATATATATAGTAATATATATATATATATATATATATATATATATATATATATATATATATATATATATATATATATATATAGTAATATATAATAGTACGGTATTAATACTAAATAGATAGTAGTAATTTATCAAATAATAAATATACAGTAATCTGTATCATATAATAATTACGATGTAGTACAATATCACTTACTACATAGATAGAGTATATTATCACATACTAAATAGATAGTAGTACAGTATCACATAATAAATAAATAATGGCATGGTTTCCCTTATTGAATAGATAGTTGTACGGTATCACATACTAAACGAACGAACGAACGAACAAACGATAAGTAATAGTATGGTATTGTGATATAATTTTCACCGCCCTCCCTGATATTCCGAGATGTTTATCACAAAGATACAGATGGATCACCATACATGAAGTTACTCACTCAACACTAATTATAGAAGTGTCAACATATGTGGAACAAGTTAGGCGTTTCAATAAAGAAAGACCATTTGTTGGATTGTCCCGTGGTACCGCCGAATATATCCGGCAAGACAATACGGTTGAAAGATAGATCATTCTACGCCAGACTCTAGGTAGAGACACTAGGTATTTAAAAAGTTAGGTGGTGTTGGTGACCGGTTTTCCAAGGATTATCCAGGAAAGCTCTGCCAAATAATTGTTCACGGACGATCCTTGAAGAGAAAGTAAGACCGTGTTTGTGTGTATAATGGTGTGATTGTGATAATTACGCTTCAAAAAATGACCAAAACAAATGCTTTTTTTCCGGGAAAGAAATTCTGCAAACTGAATGCTTATTCCATGACTGAATCTGCCATGCTAAAGCACTTCTGCTAGAAACGCTATTTCTATATGCTAAGGAATGTTATCACATCCTAAATGCATATGATAAACACTTTTCTCTATGCAATCGAAATGTTAACTATAAATGCACATTCTATGCATTATTCTACAGAGAAAATGTTGCAAATAGTCCATCTTTTAAAACCTTTGTGCACAGATTCACATCTTTCTGAAATGTAATATGTGATTCTTATGTTCACATCTTTCATGAATATGCTCAGAGAATTTGAAAGAGAATGCCACCTTCTTTTCATGAGAATTATTGTTTATTAATAGAGACAGATAGATGCACCATATAACAGAAAGTTTGCAGGACGTTGCACTTAATGCCAGCTTCACACAAATGCTGCTGATGATTTGGTGATTTATTACGTTCAGTGTTCTGTCAAATGTTCTGTCGATGGAAAACATCGTGACAACTGGAAAGATCGAGGGGAAGAGAGGCAGAGACAGACCAAGAGAAATGATGCTGGATGGATTAAGACGGTGGCACGGAGGAATATCAGCAGCAGAGTTGATCCAGAAAACCAAAGACCGAGATCTGTGGAGAGCCATGAACGCCTACGCCAACTGGCAGGGCACTTGATGATGGTGATGATGTTCTGTCAAAAGCGTTCTGAAAGACGGCAAAAAGCAGTCCGTTAATGAATTGTTTGCACTGAAATTGCTTGCAATAGTGGGTGGGTTTTCGAACTTCGTCTTCAACCCCCTTTCTCGGAGGAAACAGGCTGGGAAGGACAATCTACCTTTGTTTTCGTACCATTGCTTGTGCTGGATGCATATCTCTCTAAAGGCTCTCGCATTATTTCATGAAACGATGTATATGTTTTCAATGCGAGTGTTTTACATTTAATGTCCGTTCATGATTATTACTCACATCGCTGGAGGAGATGTTCGAATTTTACCCCTGTAGGAAAATGCAAATGAACTAATGATGATGATGAAGGATGAAAATGGCACTTTAGAACCGAGTCTAACATAAGCGGAATAAAGACCGGTCTTGCATTACCGACGTGGGATGATGAAATGTTATAATGAGGACTTTGTCTCAACATGTTGACTTTGATTCATCATGCCTTTGTCGAAACATACCTTTGTCTCAACTTGCCTTTGTCTCAACATGCATTTGTCTCAGCCTGCCTTCGTCTCAACATGACTTTGTCTGAACATGATGACTACGTCTCAACATGACGTCTACACATGTCTTATTCACTACCTGCTGACTATGTCACAACAGGACAACTTGGCCTCATCCTGTTAACCGTATCTTATGTTACTGTGTTTGTCACCTCATGAGGTTTATCTCATCATGACATTAGAGCATCAACGGAGAACAAATGTTGATCCATAGGCAGATACTGGTCACACTCCATCAGATGTTGGAAGGAATTCCATCTAGGGAGAAGAGGCTTAAGTGATCTCACCTTTGAGTGAAATTACGCTCCTTCCTTCTCCTATTTTCTTTTCCCCCCTTTACATGTCTATTTTATGATGAAGTATGATGTATGTCAAATACATAAGCGGTTGGTATTTTTTTTTTTGGTACCATTACAGGTTATAGCGCTTTGTTTCAACTTAAGCAACAATACGACATAAATACCCCACGATTGGCTGCATAGCTACCCGGTCCCATTCCCAAAGCCATATATCTTGGCTCATGAGCCATGACGATCACGGGCCTTTACGGCTCGGACCGGAGGGAGAATTGTGAAGGACAACTCTGGTGCTTTCACTGAAACCACAAGTAGCCTGACTATGGAAGCCATAGCAGTATGTAAAGCAATAACATGGCTCGAGACACAGACATTCACTAGGGCATGTTTCCTTAGCGACTTAATGAACATGATCAAGAGGATAGAGGAGGGGTCGATCCGAAGAGATTGGTTGCTGCCTCTGGAGCGGTCTCGGCTGGCAAAGATTAGTTTCATCTTCTTCCCAGGGCATGCGGGAATACAAGGAAATGAGCGGGCTGACAAGCTCGCGGGTGAGGCTACGGTGGAGGCGGGACGCGCCATGGACCAGGCTGACATTCTGAATGCTCTACGAGAAGTGAGACTTTTGCGAGAACCAAGTGATGACTGTGAATCTATAACCATGGCGAGACTGCGAGAACAGCAAATTAAAAGAGGGGTGGCCAAACAGGAACACTACACAGGTAGCCAAAGAAGATTGATAAACCAACACAGAACTGGCGTCGTTAGCCGCTACACGCTGCGGGATTTGCTGAAGAGGGGATCCGTGCACTTATGGACTGAATGGTTCGATGTGCAATGAGGATGATGTGACGACTAACTAACTAACTAACTAACTAACTAACTAACTAACTAACTAACTAACTATATACTCCTTATTTCGTATGATAAACCAATCTCAGCTTCACCCAGTACTCTCACTCTCTTAGAAACTGAGAGCCTTAAAAGAAACATGTGCAGGGCTGTAGAGACTGAACACTTGAGGGATTGTCTGAAGGGCTATGGTTCTTAGAAACCCAGGGAAACGATGAACAGAACGCTTAGCGCCTCCTTTGCCTAGTCCTTGCCGCTTTTACCTCTACCAGACATGTTAGCAGTGCTAAATGCAGTGTTATAAATGAAACATGGCGATGTCGACAGGGCTATGAATGCCTGTCCAGTGGTGGCGACCCTGTTGTTCAGGCAATATGGCGGACATGCGAGTGACGATTGGTTGGCGGGAAGCAGTGAACGATTGGTTGGCGGGAAGCAGTCAACGCCCAACCCAATTCTACTACTGGTGTGAGCTGCTCGAGGGCTATGCGTAATCGCCACTGCCAACGGACATAAGCGAGCGCGTTCATTTCCGGTTCTGGGCGTTTCGGAGGCAGGGGAAGCTTCTGAGAGTACACATATTTTTTTGGAGAATCCCTTTATAAATGAATGTAGGTCGTGGCCTTCAAACATAAAAAAAAAAAAAAAAAAAATAAAAATATAAAAATAAAAAACACCTGGGGTCACTGCCCATGTGTGGGGCCTGTGTGGGTAGGGTTGATGGGTCTTGGAGTGACTGTGACTTGAGTACTGTGACTGGACTACAGGACGAGAGCCATCGGCCTTTGAATCGCGCACCATATACCCAAAACACCGACTGCGTAACCCGGAGACGGCCCAATTGCCGGCGGAATGAGGAGGAGGAAAAGAACCAGTGCCTAAAACCTGCATATTCTGTGTCTGGGCGCGACTGGAGGAATGATGTTAGTGGCCAGTCTTCAATGAAAGTATGTTGTTTCTGGATTTCTACACGCATTGTCTGAGAGGTTGGTTTTTTCGGTTGGTAGCCTGGTATGTACATGTAACTTAGTATGTAATCATAAAACTGGTCTCCTGCTTGGTGGGCTGATATCTGAGTCGTGTAGATACCCGAGACATCAATCATCTGAGTGTCAGACACATCATGTCTTCGGACAGTCTGGGGTTTCCATGTACCGCCCCGTATTTCACCATTATTCTAGGTCTGATCTCTTCCGAACTCGAAAATGTAACGTCAGCACTGAAGTCCCGGTAGTGAATGCGACCTTTGTACACGTATCAGTGGTTAGAAGTATTTCCACCGTGTCGAAGGAGTAACGACTCAGCGGTATGTAGTGAGGTTTGTCGTAGGCGGGAAACACTGAGGTCGATCGCTGATTCATGATAGGAACCGTCCTTAGTAGTGGGACCATGACGTCTCCAACTGGTTTCGCCGCAATGAGATCGCAGTATACGTAGACATTTTGCAGGTCGTTATTCGGGTCTATCGACCCTTCACCTTCAATTGTATCTAGTATCTCTTGTAACTTCTCACTAAATGTAATAGTGGTCCCGGGTTCGAGTATTTTCACGATGACTTTCTTTGATGCATTGTCGAAATGGAATAGAACACAGAGTTTATCGTCCACCTTCCAATCTTTCATTAGGCGATTCAGTGCAGCTATAAACGCGTCTGGTGAACTGTACAGGCCTGGGGGACACACCTTTCTTATCACTCTACCATTGGGTGGGATGTATCTTAGCCACACTTCATTCTCTAGCACATTGCAGTAGTAGTTGGGGAATTGAATTTCGGCCAGACCCACTTCAAAATATTGACTCACCTCTATAGTCTGCGGTAACTTGACGAAATCGTGACCTGGTGAGTTCTTGGGAAATATGTTCGGCGAAGCATTACTCGGTAATGTCAGGTAGAAGCTCATATTTTCATGTGGATAATGCCGATAACTGTGGACTGTCATGTTTTGCCATCTCACTCGATCACCAGAGTCGTGGATAAGCTCCTTGTTTATAACAGCTGGCCTTATAAACTCCTTGTTAAATTTGTCTTAAATTACCTTTCTACCCACCGTTTGCTTATTGCGTGGTAGTTTCATACCATATCATTGCACCCATCGACGAAGTGACCGTTTATACATACCCAATAAATGCACTGTTCGTTTCTCTGGATTTGTAATAGTAAGAAAATGTTTCCTGCTACCACCTACTTGACAAAACCATGTGTACACCCAGACAGCGGTGCTTTGAAGTGTACACAATTTCACATTCAGCCCAGTTAGGCAATATTCACACATTTAGATGTTAGCGATAAATGGTCCATCCATCATGTGCCATGCCGATAAGCGTGGGCGGTCATGTTTTGCGACTCACTCGATCACGTGAGTCGTTGATCAGTTCCGTGGTTCTGTCTCGACCATGGCATGTGGCCAAGCCATACAGGTATTTGATTATTGGTCTTCCTCTTGGTCTCTTCCCTTCGATCTTGCCAGTTGTCACCAAGTTCTCCAAGTCATTTCTTCTCATAACGCCCAAATAATTTTGACTGTCTACGTCTAACGCCTCTAATCAGTTTACGATCTTCATTTGTTTCTTGTATGACTTGTTCATTGGTTCTTCTGTCTGCCCATGGTAATTTTTGTATTTTCCTCAGAAACCACATTTCTACAGCCATCACCATCACAGCCGATAAATGGTTAGTTAGTTAGTTTAGTTAGTCTTTCCTCTTGAGCCTAAGGCGGCGCATAGGGCAGAAGTCCTGTCTCTCCATGCTTGGCGGTTCGCTGCTACCTGTTGTAGATCTTGGATATTTACTTGGCCATTGAATGAGCCTTCTCTAATGATGGTTCTACGCAGGGTCTCTCTTGGTCTTCCCCGTTTTCTTTTCCCTACTGGTGACCATATGAGGGCTTGGTAGGGGAGTCTTCACTTGTCCATTCTGAGTACATGGCCGATGTAGTTCCAACGGCGTCTTCTTATGAAATTGGATACAGTATCTTGCTTAGTCTCTTGTCTTATTTGCGAATTGGTTGTGAAGTCTGTCCAGTGGATGTTTAGAAGTCTTCTAAGACATTTGTTCTCAAATTGTCTAATTTTTTATCTAAAGCTACCGTTGATTTCCAACTTTCACATCCATACGTTAACACTGGAATCACACAAGAATCACACACGATAAATGGTAAGATATGATAATATAATCAGGTGTCATGACAGCACCCACTATATTGACGTCTCCTCTGAACACTTTCGTTGGACTATGTGACATGCTTCTCAGTGGGAAATTACCGTGCACCGGGGAGAATATTCATTATTGAACACTAATGTTTCCATGTGATGATGTATACATTTCATAGTATGCACTTACTCAGCCCATCTCCTCTTGTTCTTCTTGTATCTTGCGGTGTCGAGGTGAAGTATAAACAGCAGGAGAGTGCCCACTTATGGGCTTCATGTATCGATATTCCCATGGATTCTGTTATTCCCTGCATCCATCGTTTACGTGGTCGGCTTCTTCCTTTACTTCGTTCTGGTCTGGACATCATTGCTTGTTGTGGTATACAGTTTCATAGCAAAAACATTTGACTTGCTGCCTTCTAATAACATCTAGCGCTGCTATAACCACCACTTTAGTCCTGATTTTTGTTTTCATTTCTGAACTCTTCTCTTCATTATACATTGCGTGTTCTTCTCAGGTATCTCATTTCTGTTGTGATTTTTCTTTTCTCTTTTTTTTTGGTCATTGTCCAGCTTCGGCGTTGGTAACATAGAGTTGGTAGGAAGAGTGTTTTATATAGTTTGTACTTTAGTATTGGTGCCAACTGTCCAATGAGCTGGTTTGCCTTATTGTATCTATTTTCTATCTCGTCTTCTGATTTGTCATTTGATGATATTATACTTCCAGGATACTTAAAGATCTTTGCTTGGTTCAGCGGTTGTTCGTTTAGGTGAATCGTTAATTTTTATACTTTGGTTATACCTCTGTGTTACTTATACAATTTGTATGTTATGTTCCTTACATATCTTGTTTAAACTATTCATGTGGTCTTGTCATTCTGCTTCTCGTTTTGTTATTAGTGCCTGATCTACCGCAACAAGGGGTTTTTTAATGGTGTAATTTGCTGATGGTTCTTCTACTGTGTTCTGTTCTCCTGCCCCCTAAATTATATACCACACATAAACAAACATTGCCAACTGCTGTAAAAAATACGATAACAAAAATGTTTTTGTTGGGTGTTTATAATGGTAAGGTTTTTAACTAAATCTCATCATTTTCACTCAGTTTTATATTGAGTTATGCATGTTTTTAAAGGGGTAAACATTTCTGGACGCACTATAGTGGTGGTAGAAGTTGTAGAAGTAGTAGCAATAATTGTAGTAGTGGTAGTGGTAGAAGTGGCATTCGCCTATGTGGCAATGCACCCACAGGAAGACGTGTTAACACCCGTGTCACATACTCACTGCTATTTTTCACTTGCACCCGGAACCAGGTAAACGGGATCCCGCCGGTGAAGGACACCTTGACCGATGTGTCATTTTTGCGATTATTACACGTCTTCTCATTTGCATCTATTAGATAACTGTCCGTCTCGTTATTAGCTTCCTCAGCATAGTCCACTAAATATAGAATAGAAATAATGTTCCATTATGTAGTGGTTGCATTGTTGAAGTGCTACATACAACCTGTACTTTTGTATGGATGTGACAAATGGACAATGAGCAGACAGTCTGAAATATCTCTAATGAAAGTGGAAATGGGACGTAGAGGTGTTTCCAAGGCACCAGGGCCGGGATCTATACTGGCCAAGACCTGCTGACACGTCCACGCCGTGCATCCTGGGCAACAGGTCCCTTCGGGCACCTGGCTAACATCAGTAGGATCGACGATTCCTCCGAAGCCGGAGAGTATCTGCCTGCATGGCGAGGAACCACCAGTCTGCACACCAATAAGCCAGACATGCGACAACGGATACTCACGCAAACCTCAGGTCCTGTATGACGTCACACTGATGTTGGACAACAAGATGCCTTCATCCGACATACAGGACTTCACGCTGGAGTTAACAGCCAGCGAACAAAAACAAGCAAGCAAGAAAGTGGAAATGTGGTTTCTGAGGGAAATGCAAAGAATTTCATGGAGAGGTATAAAAATCAATGAGAAAGACGTACTAGAAGCAAATGAAAAACGTAAACTTATTAGAAACATTAAATCCGACATCCAATAATTGTTGGGCACGTTATGGTAAGACACAAACTAGAGAACGTAATGACAACTGGCAGGATTGAGTGAAAGAACAAGGGGAAGGCAGTTAATATTTGGATCGCTTGATCACATGGCATGGTTGAGACAAGAACACACAGCTGATCCATGATTCTGGTGATCGTGTAAGATGGCGAAATGTGACTGCATACGCTTATCAGCATGGCACATGATGATGATTGATGATGATGATGATGATGATATGATGATGATGATGATGATGATGATGATGATGATGATGATGATGATGATGATGATGATGATTATGTGGTCTTCTTTAGTACTGTTTAGTTCGATTTTCTTGTTTGTTTCTTCCAATATGCAGTGAACATATTAGGAGAAATATGCAAAATATGAGGACCTGCCATTGGATGACATAACATCAATAATATAAGATATGCAGAGGATTTAGTATTGATTGCAGACAATGAACATGATCTCCAAGATGTAGTAGATGAGGTTACTGAACGCAGTGAAAAACTAGAGTTTATTACATTGTAAGACGACAGCGATTATGGTTGTCTCTAGGGAGAAAGCTTCTACGGCTATATTGATTACTACGTAAGTAAGTAGACAGCAAGAGGGTGGGTGGGTGGCACTTGGCAGAGAATGTTGATTTGAGTTGAGTCAAGAACCGACGTTACTACACTCGACACATTCCCATAATCGCTCAGTCCCCATCTTCAACAGCCAGCGAAGAGTTCCAATACTAATGGTGCCCTTTGAAATCCTATTATATGTCCGTCTTGCTTTACCTCAGAATGACAAATGTCGACCAGATCCTCTGACCACCCCTTGTTGCTGCATTCTCTCTATACCATGACAGTCTATCTGTTCTTCTGCTTTAATCACATTCTACCAGAGGTTCTTCACCACATCTGCCTTATGCATCAAATCACCCCTTAATGTTGCTTCACTAGTCAATCTGTCTGCCTGTTCATTTCCAACCACACCAGAGTGTCCTGGAGTAAAGATCCAGTGAATGCTCATTACTTGCGAACTCTGAATCGATGCATGCTATTCTGTACGATGCATGCCTGTCTTCACCTAAGCCATCATGCTTTGTGAAACAGTCACAATCACAACATGCGTGTACAGTGTGATCTCCAACCAACGGAAAGCTGCATTAACCTCCCCCACCTCCATTCTCAGACTTTAGATTGCGGTGTCATATGCCAAGCTCTCTTTTAAGAAGCAATGGTCATTTTTTTTTGTGTGCTATGAATGCTCATGCGCTGTTTTGTCTATTGACACAGAGCCATTAGTATAGATAACCACATCGCTACTCCGTACTTTCACTGCCCGATGTAATTATAACCCCGCACAAATCTGAATTTCCACTGGGCACTCTGACCAACTCCTTGCCTCTGCCAATCTTCTTAATTGTGCATGCTTCTCTAATGGTATCTTCTGCCTGAGCCATCCGTGACCTTCTTCTTAGCAGACTGTGGCCCTTGACTGCATACAGGGAATCATGCAGGAGGTGTTCCTTGTCAGCAGCTACCTTGAGTTATGACCTTACCTGCAACACCTTACGCCTGTATTCAGTGGTCTTTAGCGCCAGGATGTATCGCATAGACACTGTTGGGGTGTCCCTTGTACATCCCAGAATCATCCTCATGGCTTCATTTTGTATGCTCTCTAGTTTCATTAGCTGCCTCTTTGAGACAGCGAGCATTTCCATTTCATACGCTATCATTGAAAGGAAAATAAGCATGAATGTATGCATATACAAATGCATGTCTGTCTGTCTGCCTGTGTGGCTGTAATGTCTGTATGGGTCGATGGATGGATTGGATGGTGAAGGGAGATGTGCGTGCGTGCGTGCGCGCGCGCGTGTGTGTGTGTGTGTGTGTGTCTAGATACATTTAGTGACATGCACATATGACTACAATATATGCTGTAAAGCACTGACCGTACTGACAGCCTGGGCCAAAGAATCCGCTAGAACATTTGCCGTCTGTCAGGCACTCTCCTTCTGGTCCACAGACTGTAGAACTAAGACAGTGACACTTGAAACGACAGGCCTCCCCAAACCATCCACTGTCACAAGCTGGGATTCATGTAAACAGTTAATCCAACACCTGCTGTCGCATAATTGGGACATATTTCTAAACGTTGTTAAAGAGAGAGAGAGAGAGAGAGAGAGAGAGAGAGAGAGAGAGAGAGAGAGAGAGAGAGAGAGAGAGAGAGAGAGAGAGAGAGAGAGAGAGAGAGAGAGGCTAGTCATGCTTCTCTTTAAAACATAATTGAAAGACAGGGAGCATCCGTTGAATCGTTTCCTAGGGGCATGCTGGTCTGCTGGGAAACGATCAGGCGGACAGACAGGCTGGGCCTGAACCTAAGGGTTTGTTTATTTTTGTTTTGTTCGTGGCTTCTCTCATGCTCACTTGTATCTGTGCATCTTTCTAGTCTCTTGACCATCGTCGGTAAATCATAGGGGGACGACTGAACCTTCTTTTCAAAGGATTAATACCAAGGAACGCAGGCCCGTTTGGCATTCTGCATTGTGATCTCTCTTCTCTCATACATAATTTCGTTCCTGCATCACTTTTTAACCTGACCTTAGACAAGGACGACTTCATAAAAAATATGGTTTATAAACACATGGGAAATGCTCAATTATCAGTTATATATGACTCTCTAAAAAGTAATTTTTATACATGGCAATTATAATTAGCATAGATCGATTTATCGTATCACAGATAGAAGAATTTTTATTATACTAGTTGGCATTTGAGATTATTATTATGTAATCTGTATAGATAGGGAGTGGTGGTGTCTTTGATTTGTTGAGGCAGATTGCTTTACATATGAGCTGCGAAGCTCCTTTTGTATAAGTCCATTTGAAACTTAGAAGCATATATTATGTTTAGTTGTTCGCTATATCTTTTTATATATTTAAACAATAGCCAAAGGTAGCTTGGCATTTTCATATCGGATTTTGTGAATTAGTTTGGCCTTATTACGGATAACTCACATATCCAGGTAGATGTACTGAGCGCAGCCGAGCATGGGACTCATTGCTGCATTTTGTACCCTGTCTGTTCTGTCCAGTTGGGTCTCATTGACAGCGAGGAGGCACAAATCATGGTCGTCTACGACGTTTAGTCCAGGCCATCGATGAAGAAGTTCCAGTAACTGGAGTTAAAATTCATTGCTCTACGGCAACTGTTCAGTTAGGCTGGATTATATTCAGTGCACTATATTGCAGTTCAATACATCATCATCAAGTGATCTGCCAGCTGGCGTCGTAGTTCATGTCTCTGCACAGATCGCGGTCGGTGTTGCTCTAGATCAACTCTCATTCATTCATTCATTCATTCATTCATTCATTCATTCATTCTCTAGATCAACTCTCATTCATTCAATTCATTCATTCATTCATTCATTCATTAGCATGTTCTTTGCAGAACCTCGTTCTCATAAAAATCTTCCGGAAATTTTCTCGATCATAACTAAGATGTCTCCCGTCCGATACACCCATCTGGAGATCACCCGCCACATCTTGCACCCATCTTCTCGTTGACCTTCCTCTTCCTCTTTTCGCCGGCATATACCGCTTCATTATTGTTCTCACCAAACTGTCAAGTGACCTAATTATTTCAATTTACTTTGTTTTATCGCCAACCTTGTTTTAGTAGCCAACCTTCTTCAATATACGGCTCTTGTCGTATGTATTAATTGGTTATTTTATGTATTTAATATTTTCTTTGAACCCATCTATAACAGTTATATTCAATTGGCATGTATGCGATGTCGGCTTATTGAGTAAATGTTCAGTTCTCACATGCGTATGTTGCAATGGAAAAGATCCATCCTCTTAAAAGTATAATTTGTGTGGTTCTATCTGTCCCACGCTCCAATTGTTTTCAGTTGTTTTAGTTTCTAAAGAGCAGTAGATATTCGTCTGTAAACTTTGCTAATAACAATGGTTCCTGCACATGTTTCTACTGTGGTTTATGTTCACCTGGCCTGGGTTAGTGATATCTGTGTACTCGTATCACAATAGGAATGCTTCATTCTGTAAGCATGTCATGGGAAAAGGAAAGCTAGCGTATCATTACAAGTAGAACATTGGAAGGTAGCAAAGGCAGAAGAAGTTCAAGGAGGAAGACACTGAACAGTTTGGCATCGTAGCATGGAGAAAATAACGGCAGTTCAAGAGACAAAAAGCTGTTGACGGACCTGATCACCAACGCCACGTGACATGGTCTCTATGAATATTAACAGTACAAGAGACAGAAGGTTGGGGACAGACATGATAACCAACGCCACAAGGCATGGACTATATGAAGATTAAAAGACTGAGCACTACTGAAACGCTGATAGTATTCCGCTATGAACTTAAGACCTTATCCACGTCAGATTATAAGCATTCAACTCGAGTTTCGCAGTGCAATCCAAATAAATCCATATGAAGATTGACAGTGCAAGAGACAGAAGGTTCGGGACATACATGATCACCAACGCCACATCGCATGTACTATAAGACGATTGGCAGTGCAAGCGACAGAAGTTTGAGAACACACATGATCACCAACGCTACATGGCATGGATTATAATAACTATAAGTATTGCGTTCGTCGTAAGATGCGTACATGTGTCTGTACTTGGTGTCTTGATTTCGAAGGATCTAAGAATCTATCATGTTATTGTCAAAGACTGAAATATGAAGGCAGGAGGTATGCCTCAAGATAGAAGACCACCGGGAAGAGTGGTCAACCTCAAGTAGATTAGAGGTAATACAGTGCCCCGATATAAGGGCAGGGTAGATGATAGAATGGGGGACTATTAACTAGTTCTCTCATGAGACACGGAGGCAACGACCAGATAGTTAGTACTCTGGTCACGACAGAATCACGCCTACGTGATTGCCACGGAGAAGAGTGCCACTCAATAGGAGAACGGCTGCTACAAGCGTGCTAAGTGGAACAGCACGCAAAAAGCCGAAGGACGCAACAAGGTCCTTCCGCGTGCTGTGTAGTCACGCGTGTAGGAAAAGTCAGACTGGGGACTGACTTCGTAGAGAGCAGATCGTTTAGTGTCGATAGGAGTTTTTGTGTAGCCAAATAGATAGAGATTGGCAATAGGGTTAGGAAACTAGTGATAGGCAATTCTGTGGCTTTGTGTGTGATTTGATAGCGACTGTTTTGTAATTGTAAAGAGCCAACGGCAATAAAATGTACCATTCATTTCCTCTCACACGACTTGCAAGTTCTTTGTATGGTGTGGGAGAAGTAATCCTATGATGCCTGACACATCAGTTGTTGACAGGCTAGGATTAATGTGGTGTCAGAAGTGTGGCTTGGACAAACGTTCAAGCTAATACACCGACCCACGGCTCTTGACTAAGGTTGCTAGTAGGTTTAATTAGGTTTAATTTGTGTCAGTGACTGATGACGTGTGCAGACTAGGACAAGTTGCGAGCTAAGCTGTGCCTATCGTAACAAAATAATGCTTATTTGTGCTTATTAAAATATTATTTAGTTAAATCATGTGTTCTTCGAAGTTGTAAGTATTGATATTATTAATTTCTTTCATTGATTTATGTAATTATTTATTTCTTTATGAATAATTATCAAATATGATTCATGGCGGAGCGATACACAGCCAGCGGCAATATCGATTTTTGCAAGCTAAAAATAGCGCTGCGCCTCTGACGTAGTGCGATTGACAAGCAGTTGTTCTACGCCATTCGCAATCAGCATTTGAGTGTTTACAAATCGCCAAGCTGCTGCCCGCCTGAATCTGTGCTTTATATTAATCATTATTTGTTTATTTAAGTTAGTGAATGAATATATTTATTTATTTAAACAATATTATTATATTTTTATGTATTTAAAAGCATTTATTGAATGTTTTTCGTACTTTTTCTATTTGTTTACCGTTGCGATGGCACTACTTTCGGCTATGCAAATTAGACTTGGTCTGCACAAAACTTCCATAGATTAAACTAGGGTAGGGACGAAAGGCATAAAACGTTAGAACGAAGAAAGGACATTGACATTTAACATTAATTGATCTATATTCTGTTTGCCCGTGGGCATGTCATTGTGATTGTACCAAATTGTCAAAAATAACGTGTCGTTTACAATTTGTTAATTGTTGCTGCTCTGTGAATCAGGGTGAACAACAGCTGATAGAAAACTTGTGTGTATGCCGAAGTGCCAAACGAGGTGACCTGTGTTACCGGAGTGGTGTTCCTGATTCTCGGGAACATTAAGTTGAGTATACTCAATATATTTGGCATGCAATGTGATTAATAGTGCATCTCTTTTTCAGCGTGTGATGCATTAGCATATTTTTGTGCTCTGTTTTTCAGGATAAAATATTCCAGGTTATAAACAAAGAGTACAATTTATAGTGCTCAGATAATAGGAAACATAGCCATATCTAAGATAAAGAAGTGATTAAAGAGTTCAGTGCGGGTCAACGCTAGCTAATAACCCAAAAGCATGGCTACTTTAGCTGATTTTGTAAAGCAGGCAAAGAATTACAATACACAGGAAAAGAGCTAGAACAATATGCTGATCAAAAATTTAAAGAAGCAAAAGAGGCTGAGAGAGATGAACGCGCACGAGAAAGAGAACAAGAAAGACAACATCAAATAGAATTAAAACAGAAGCAGTTAGAACATGATAAGGAGATTAAGCTAAAGCAATTAGATCAAGAGAAAGAATTAAAGCAAAAGCAACTAGATCAAGAGAAAGAATTAAAACAAAAAGAATTAGATCTAAAGCAAAAAGAGATAGATGAAATGGCAAGAGTTAAGGAAAAACAAATACAAGTAGAATCAGAGACACAGTTAAAGATGAAAGGTATGGATGTAGACTCACACGCGGAAATCTCTGCCACTGAACTAAAAAGTCAACAAGAAGAAAATAAGTTCAACAAATACAAAAATATTATCAAACCATATTGTAAAGAAGATTCCATCTCAGCCTGGACAGAAAATATCTAGTATCAGTTTAAATATCACCAAGTTCCAATAGAGATGTGGGCTATGATTTATATGAAGAACCTGAGTGGTGAGCCCCTTAAAGTGATAGAATCTATACCAACTGATCTTAGATCTAACTATCAGTACATCCATGATAGGATAATGCAACACTTTTTACTTGATGCCCCTGGGTATCAGGTTCAATTCTCAAATTTAAAACCAAAACCTAGTGAGACTTTCATTGATTACGTCTCAAATGTGCAAAGTGTACTAGATAGGTGGCTTAAAGCAGCTAACATAGGAAAAGACTTTGACAGACTTAAAAATTTAATAGCCATGGATAAAGTCATATCCACTATACCATCTCCGTTTGCTAAATTCTTGCAGCAGTCAGATGTTGAGAACATAGCACAATTTGAAAAAAAGGCTCTGCATATTTTTCTTCAAATAGAGATATTTTTAAGACTTCCAATGACTCTGAAATAGTTTCCTTTGTAAAGGAGCAACCTAAAAACTATCAAAGTAATAGAAAACCATTTCATAAAGTTGATAAGAAAGATAGGAAAGTGTCAAAATGTATCTACTGTCAACTTTTGCATGACACTTATTCTATGTGTGATAAACCGCCAAACTATCCGGCGCATCTTGAAAATGTTATTAAGAAGCAACAAAACAAGCGATCTGCATACAGGCGTGCAATCAAATGCTTCTTTTGTTCCAGCTACGGCCATTATTCAAATAAGTGCCTGGGCCGCCAACGTATGAAAGCCAACAATGCTATTTTGATTGATACATCTTCTGATAGTGGTAGTGAGACTGAGTGTGAAGTTGAAAATGAATTACCTGTTAACCAAGCTGAAGATGTGTGTTGTGTAAACGATATGTTAAGCTTTGACAGTTGTGAACGATGTCACCAATTTCATACAGACGGAAAATTAGAATGTGGACATACAGTACCATTCTCATCTGAGAGTGTAAATGCAGCATTAGCCTCCAGAGGCAATTTAGTGTTCCACAATGCAATGGTCAACAACAGACCATGCCAATGTTTGCTGGACAGCGGCAGCACCCTTATTGGTCTTAGGAAGGAACTGGTGAGTCCAGATGATTATACAGGTGACTCTGTCAAATGCCGAACTTTTTCGGGTAACATTGAAATTTACCCTTTGGCCAAAGCCCGTATTAACACTCCTTTCCTTTCTGGTACCTTTACTTGTGCAATACTTGACAACCCTTGTACTGACTTAATTTTGGGTTGCTTACCCCAATTGAAACAATGTACTAGCGATGAAATAGCTGTATGGGAAAGATTAAATGCAGCTAATGCAACAACCAGAGCAGACTCTATAAAAACATCAAGACACACTACAAGATGAAAGACTACTGTTGCTATCACCAACTAGCACGGATGATACCACCAGACAAAAATTTATAGAACAGCAGAAAGCTGATCCTAGTGTGTCTCCATATTTAAAATTACTGACAGAAAGAGCCAAAGTGACCAAAAACGCATCATGGTTCTTTAGACTTAATAATGGCATTCTTACTAGGTATTATACAACTGGTAACCATGAGATTCAGCAAACGGTGTTACCTGTACAACACTGCCTAACTGTGCTAACGATTGCACACGAGTCACCGTTTGCTGGTCACCTTGCATACGACAAAACCACGGCCAGAATTCAGGCTCATTTTTATTGGCCAGGTTTTTGCAATGATATAAAATAATTTTGTCGTTCCTGCAATGTCTGTCAACAATTAGTACGCAAGGGTAAACATCCTACAGCTGAAGTACAACCTTCTACACTGGCTTCTAGGCCATTTGTGAGTGTGGCGGTAGATATTGTTGGACCTCTGAATCAGGTGTCCAGCAAAGGAAATCGCTTCATATTAACGATGGTCGACCTATGTTCAAGGTGGGTTGAGGCAGTAGCTTTGAAATACATCACCTCCAAAGATGTTGCCAATGTATTTCTACACCTGTTCTCACGATTCGGATTTCCACGTACCATCTTATCCGATCGTGGAACTCAATTCATATCGGCTGCAACGCAAGCCCTTACAAAAATGTTAGGGATTAAACAACATTTTACAACAGCGTACCATCCAGCCAGCAATGGTATAGTAGAAAAAATTAACGGAGATCTTAAGCATATGCTGGCTAAGGTAACAGCAGAAAACCCAGCTGATTGGGATACACTGTTACCAACAGTGCTGTTCGCCTATCGGGAGATTCCCCATTCAAGCACGGGTTTCTCACCGTTTGAATTAGTATACGGGGCTAACCCACGTGGACCCCTAACCATTTACCATCAGGTAATAACTAATTCCATTGAAATTCGCACCCCAAAAACACCTTATGAAATGGTGACAGAAACACGAGAGAAAATCATGAAATCGTGTATCATAGCTAAGGCAGCTTTGGAGAGGAAGGATCAAATCTACCGCCAATACGCAAACAAAGGTGCGAGAACAATTGATCTTGAACCAGATCAAGACATACTTTTGTTACTTCCAGACAAACGAAATTCATTATTGACTTCATGGCAAGGGCCATTCAAGGTGGTACGTAAAGTTTCAGATATTGACTATGAAATATCGATAAACGGACACTTAAAGATATTCCATGTCAACATGTTGAAACCTTACTTTTCACGACAAGAGACAGAAGTAGAGACAGACGAACATAGTGCACCCACACCTAGTGATCAGAGGACAGACGTACACAACGCAACTACACTAGTTAGCGAGACTGGCAAATCCGACGATATCCATACATCTAGTGAGAATACAGAATACGCACTGAGCACTACCACCGTACTGAATCAGGTAGACGACGACGGAATGGAACTACCTGTTCCTATTGTAGACAAGACTGCGACATTGGATAGCATACGGATAGAACAGGAACTAACAGATGGTCAACGACGACAATTAATAGAATTAGTGACAGAGTATAAAGACATATTTTCTGACATTCCAGGTAGGACGGACAGAATCGAGCACTCCATTCTTCTTTCGGACTCTACGCCTATTAAATGCAGGCCGTACTCAATCCCAATCAGCTATAGGGAAAATCTAAATAAGGAAATACTTAATTTAGAAGCTAGTGGGATCATCCAGAAGTCTACATCTGAGTACTCCTTTCCAATCGTCCTAGTTAAGAAAAAAGACTCCACAATTCGTCTGTGTGTGGACTATCGAAAACTCAACAACGTCACCAATTCCTTCCTGCGAAGATCTTATTCTTGACATGTCCACCTCCAAAATCTTTTCTAAATTAGATCTTACTAAGGGATATTGGCAGGTCCCTATGCAGACTCAATCCATTCATCTTACTGCTTTTTCAACACCTTTAGGACTTTACGAGTGGCGTTTTCTTCCTTTCAGACTCCGAAACGCTCCTGCCACTTTCGTACGCTTAACTAGAGATCTACTGCATGGAGTGACGAATACAGTGACGTATATAGATGATATATGTGTCCATACTGATGACTGGACAACACACCTACTGAAACTAAGACATGTCTTTGATAGGTTGCGACTCTTCGGTCTCACTGTCAAACCGAGCAAAGTCGAATTGGGCCTAAAATAAATTGATTTTTTGGGTCATGTCATTTCACAAGGTCAACTAAAGACTGACAATAGAATCATTACCAAAATTATGAACCTGACCATGCCTACCACAAAGAAGCCGGTCAGAAGCCTTTTGGGGTTAGTAAATTACTATAGCAAATTCATACCAAACTTAGCGGAAATTACAAGTGTATTTTCCAATGTTTTAAAAGCATCTGTAAAATTAGATGTCAAAGATGCATTATTAATTTCTGCATTGTCAAAATTAAAAATCCTGTTTAGTAATGTACCAATCCTCCGCTTGCCTAATCCTAGGCTCGTTTATTATCTTAGGACAGATGCCAGCAGAATCTCCATCGCTGCAGTGCTAGGCCAATTTTATGAGGGCATCTTCCATCCGATTTGCTACGTGAGCCGTAAGATCACACCTGCTGAATCCAGATATTCCATATCAGAGTTGGAAGCCCTAAGCGTCATCTATGCGGTGAGGAAGCTCCATCGATTTCTAGCGGGTGTTCACTTCGTTGTCCAGACTGACAACTCCCCAATCACGGTCATACAAAGTGGTGTGCATCGGAATGACCGTATATACAGGTGGTCGCTAATACTACAAAACTATACGTTTAGTATAGAGCATATTAAGGGTAAGGACAACATTCTTGCTGATACCCTTAGCCGACCATCTGAGGTAGAAATACCGGAGATTCCACATAAGAGTGTAGAGTAATAGATTATTAGTACATTAGAATAATCTATGTGAAATGCTTATACTAATACATAGATATTACGTGCTGAACGATGTACTAAGAACAGCGAACTACCATGTGTCCGAAGACATTAAAAGAACTGTGCTCCGAGAACAAATGAATCACCGTATGAACTGGAACAACTCATTACTTACTAAGCTCCATAGGTATTCCGGCGAATAATTTGTGTGTTAAGCAGAGAAAAACAGTGTCAGAACATTACATAAATACAGACAGGAAAAATACTGGTCTACGACACAATCGAACTCTACAGGTGCAATACCCATAGGACACACGTATGACTATGTAATGTGTTTAATATACCCAGGACAAGTGTGAATATATAGTATGCCAATGAAAGTAATTTCTGAAACATTAAGGCAACGACTAACCTGAGGTATTTAGATACTATGTATATATAAACTTATTGTGATATGTATTATAAGATTTTAAAATAGTGATAAATTATAGGTAGATTAGGTCACTTTAATTTACATTTAGATTTAGACAATATAATAGTTTTCATTTTTAAGTAGTTTAGATAGGATTAAATAGATAGATCAGTAATTTACCCACTTACTTACCTTAAGAGTAGAATAGGATACTAATTTAAACGTAATAACAGCTAATTATAAACTAGAATAAAAAGTTTAGATAGTATTAGTACCATTTAGGTTTATTACATTTCACTTTGTTTCATTTCATTTGAGTTCATCCCATCTTAATGAACCAGTCCATTTAACAAACGTGATCATGAAGTATTAGGATTAATGTACATCATTATCATAGGATGAAAATATTATGCAAACATACATCATTTACACCATTTAGAGTAAAAATATCAATCATATATTTTTCCATTTAAAAACATTAGTTATAATTTTGTTATATTTCACATTACCCATGTTAAAAAGGTACATAATTGATTACATTTCATATTACCCATTTCATAAAGGTACATAACTCATCTCACATCAATTTCATTTTAAATAGTAGATTACGTCCCTTAGATTAGATAAATATAAGGATTAATGTGGCAAAATAGATTAAAATACGTAACACATTAAATACATACTTATAGAACTAGTATTAGTATGTCAGTATTTAGAGTATTATTTCAGTAGAATATAGTAGTTAGTAATAGCAGGGTACAAACCATCAACCCTTTTTCTTACATGTAAATATGTGTAAATACATGACTCGTGCAGCAATTTACGCACAGTCATTCAGCTCAACTTTGTCAAACTGAGCCAAACTTGTACAGTGTCACTCCAAGGTTTTAAATAATTGTGAGGGTAAAAGATGTGTGACAGAAGTGAGGGTGATGGATGTGTGACAAAAGTGAGGGTAAAAGATGTCTGATAGAAGTGTGAAAGTGAGAGCGAATGTAAATTATACAGGAGAGGGTGAGATCAGTCAGCGGAATTTTTCTGCCTCTCAACGCGACTTTTTATTTTTTGTCTGCGCCAGGTGTTTGTTTTCGATGTTGAAAATGTGTTGTCATGGATGTGTTGTGTGCAGTTTAGTGTAGATCTTAGAGAAAGTATTTTAAGTCTCATAAGACGGAAACGTAGTCACGAATTAGTGTTATACACTTGTTTGTGGCCACATTTAACCGAATTATGGCACTTGAAAACTAACTTACATACACATGATAGATAGATACACATGTTAGAAGTTAGATTATACTATTAGTTAAATGCAAACACGCAAACAACCAGAAAAACAAACATATAAATTGCATACATTTTTGTAGATCAAAGGGAGATAACTCCGGGTCAGGGGACATAATAGACAACGAAACACTAACTTAACAGTGAAAGATAACTTTACACGCGGAAGCGAAATAGGTAAAGCCTGTCCCACACAGCTTGTGTAATGGTTGTTTAATATTATATGGGGGACATGAAGCAATTCATGTGTTGACCCTAAGAAAGTCAACTTTGTATGGGTAGTGAGTTAATTTACTATTTGAGGGCAGGTCTTATAAGACAACGGTCCGGTTCAGACATACCTCTAATTAATATAATATTGCGTTTGAGAAGAGGGCTCACGCCAACCAGACAAGTTGGTGGCGATTGCCAGTAGCCAAGTAAAGTCATACTACATTGTGACAATAGTCAGTAGAAGTCTATTGAGTTACCCAAAGCCAGGTTATCAGCAGTCTTTGACAAAAATTAGATACACTAATTTTTTAGAAACCTCTTGCGTCACAACCAATGAGTCAAAGTTGATGACGCAACACAGGAGGGGAGGGTGTGTGTCAAAGGCTGAAATATGAAGGCAGGAGGTATGCCTCAAGATAGAAGATCACCGGGAAGAGTGGTCAACCTCAAGTAGATTAGAGGTAATACAGTGCCCCGATATAAGGGCAGGGTAGATGATAGAATGGGGGACTATTAACTAGTTCTCTCATGAGACACGGAGGCAACGACCAGATAGTTAGTACTCTGGTCACGACAGAATCACGCCTACGTGATTGCCACGGAGAAGAGTGCCACTCAATAGGAGAACGGCTGCTACAAGCGTGCTAAGTGGAACAGCACGCAAAAAGCCGAAGGACGCAACAAGGTCCTTCCGCGTGCTGTGTAGTCACGCGTGTAGGAAAAGTCAGACTGGGGACTGACTTCGTAGAGAGCAGATCGTTTAGTGTCGATAGGAGTTTTTGTGTAGCCAAATAGATAGAGATTGGCAATAGGGTTAGGAAACTAGTGATAGGCAATTCTGTGGCTTTGTGTGTGATTTGATAGCGACTGTTTTGTAATTGTAAAGAGCCAACGGCAATAAAATGTACCATTCATTTCCTCTCACACGACTTGCAAGTTCTTTGTATGGTGTGGGAGAAGTAATCCTATGATGCCTGACACATCAGTTGTTGACAGTTATATTATGTCTTCATGTGAAGTCATGCTTAATAATATCTGTAGACAATTAAGACCTAATGTAGATGTTAAGGAAAGAACATATACATTAAAACATTGGTACCTTTCACAGCTTTTAACAGTGGTATGATCATAACGCCACAGAACAGACTATTGACTTGTAGCAATGCAGAGAACATCTCTAGCTAAACGTTCACTCCTTCGGAAAACAATCTGTAAATATACACGTGTACACTGTTTGAATAATTATTTTGATTCATCGTTTCAAGAATCTTAAAACAATGTATTCCCTTAGTGAATGTAAACACAGACGTCACAAACAATATGTTGCACGATTTATTGCCTGGCATATTTCGCTGCAACGCCTCAGGTGCCTCCTGCATATTTCTATATCATCTGAAGTAAGTAAATGATTACTACTTAAGCTTAAACAAATAAAACAAATAGTCACGGGTGTTGTTCGAATGTGGAACATCTGTTATCCTCACGGTAATTTCACATTTAGAACAACCACTCTTTCAGGACATTCCTGGCTAATCCAAACGTTCTCGGTCACCTACATCAAATGTGGACATGAGTGGACGACATTGAAACGTTCTCGGTCACCTACATCAAATGTGGACATGAGTGGACGACATTGAAACGTTCTCGGTCACTTACATCAAATGTGGACATGAGTGGACGACATTGAAACGTTCTCGGTCACCGACATCAAATGTTGACATGAGTGGACGACATTGAAACGTTCTCGGTCACTTACATCAAATGTGGACATGAGTGGACGACATTGAAACGTTCTCGGTCACTTACATCAAATGTGGACATGAGTGGACGACATTGAAACGTTCTCGGTCACTTACATCAAATGTGGACATGAGTGGACGACATTGAAACGTTCTCGGTCACTTACATCAAATGTGGACATGAGTGGACGACATAGAAACGTTCTCGGTCACTTACATCAAATGTGGACATGAGTGGACGACATTGAAACGTTCTCGGTCACTTACATCAAATTTGGACATGAGTGGACGACATCCAAACGTTCTCGGTCACCTACATCAAATGTGAACATGAGTGGACGACATTGAAACGTTCTCGGTCACTTACATCAAATGTGGACATGAGTGGACGACATTGAAAAGTTCTCGGTCACCGACATCAAATGTGGACATGAGTGGACGACATTGAAACGTTCTCGGTCACTTACATCAAATGTGGACATGAGTGGACGAGATTGAAACGTTCTCGGTCACCTACATCAAATGTGGACATGAGTGGACGACATTGAAACGTTCTCGGTCACTTATATCAAATGTGGACATGAGTGGACGACATCCAAACGTTCTAGGTCACCTACATCAAATGTGAACATGAGTGGACGACATTGAAACGTTCTCGGTCACTTACATCAAATGTGGACATGAGTGGACGACATGCAAACGTTCTCGGTCACCTACATCAAATGTGGACATGAGTGGACGACATTGAAACGTTCTCGGTCACTTACATCAAATGTGGACATGAGTGGACGACATCCAAACGTTCTCGGTTACCTACATCAAATGTGAACATGAGTGGACGACATTGAAACGTTCTCGGTCACCGACATCAAATGTGGATATGAGTGGACGACATTGAAACGTTCTCGGTCACTTACATCAAATGTGGACATGAGTGGACGACATTGAAACGTTATCGGTCACCGACATCAAATGTGGACATGAGTGGACGACATTGAAACGTTCTCGGTCACCGACATCAAATGTGGACATGAGTGGACGACATTGAAACGTTCTCGGTCACCGACATCAAATGTGGACATGAGTGGACGACATTGAAACGTTCTCGGTCACCGACATCAAATGTGGACATGAGTGGACGACATCCAAACGTTCTCGGTCACCTATATCAAATGTGGACATGAGTGGACGACAATAGTCACACTGGCACACTGGATGTTTGCGGTTTTCATTTGCCTCGTGTAGAACTTGCTCACTGTTTTTTTCTGTCTGTCCGCGGTATTCTTTGCATTTTCCAATGAAAGTACATTCCCATTGCCATTAACTGTTTTTCAGCTTACCTACTCATCGCCCACGTTTCACATCCATACAAAAGTACAGGTTGTATGTAGCACTCCAACACTCTTTTTCACCATGCAATAGACATTTTTTATAGTAGTCATGTATTGAAGATTTATAGAAAATAATAATAATAATAATAATAATAATAATAATAATAATAATAATAATAATAATAATAATAATAAAGTACTATGCCGGCTGGCGTAGACGTTCATGACTCTCCACAGATCTCGGTCTTTAGTTTTCTGGAAAAACTTCGCTGTTGATATTCCTCCATGCCACCGTCGCAATCCATCCAGCATCATTTCTCTTGATCTGCATCTGCGCCTCTTCCCCTCGATCTTGTCAGTTATCACGATGTTCTCCAATGCCTATTTTCTCATCACATGACCCAAATAAAGCTGTTAACCTATTTCATATTGTAGTATATAATGTTCTAGTTTCATTAGCCTTTTTCAGGCAGTCGTTGTTAGTTACCTTGGCAGTCCAAGGAATTCACAAAAGTCGACCCAGTGACCATATTTCTGTCGCTTCCAATCTCTTCCTATATTGTTTATTTACATTCTAAGTTTCTCAGCCATACAGCAAAACAGGTTATATATAACACTTCAGCATTCCCTTTCTTACATTCAATGGTAGTGACTTATTGTGTAAAATATTCTTCATTTTCTGAAATGCACCCTTTCCTTGCCATATTCTGCTAGTAATCTCTGTTGTGCATCTTCCATATTATGTTATAAATGTCCCTAGATAGATTGATTGATTGATTTAGGAACCGACATCACAGCATACGGGGCATCCCCATCCTCAGAAGCCAGCGAAGAGTTCCAACCTCAATAGCACCAGCAGCAATCTGACCATATGTGCGTCTCGCCCTTCCCCCAAGCGTCGAGCATCGGCCAGATCCCCCCGTCACCCCACGCTGTCGCACTCTTGCCAGACCACGGCGATCCATGAGCCACCCCCCCCCCCCCTCTCCCACACGCGCTCCCACAAGGCCGCAACCACGTCCGCCCCACTATGCATCAACACTCCACCAAGTCCCGCAGAGTCAGCCAATCTGTCCGTCCGCCCACTCCCAAGCACCAGCATGCCCCGGAGAAAACACCCAGACGATGCTCATCACCAGCGACCTCCGAAGCGAAGCAAGCCACTCGGCACGAAGCCCGCCCGTCCTCACCCCTCCCAGCATGCCCACCCCCCCCCCCCCCCCCCCCGCCCGAGTCAGCCACAATCACGATGTGTGCACGCATCGCGCTCTCCATCCAGCGGAAATCTGCACCGACCCCCTCCACCTCCATTCCCAAGCTGGATGCCGTGGTATCACACGCCAGGCTCCCCCGCACCAAACGTCGACCATCAGCCCCTGCCAAGAAACCCCAGGCACCTCCACCACCTACCAACACTGAACCATCTGTGTAGACAATCACATCACCCGGGCGAGCACCATCCCGAATCAGTTGCTGGATCTCCATAGATATAATAATAGAAATAATAATAATAATAATAATAATAATAATAATAATAATAATAATAATAATAATAATAACCACAAGAAGAAAAAGAAGAAGAACAACAAATTACCTGAATTGTTCATGCAGTGTGTTTGACATGTCAACATCAAACATGGCAGCAGGAAATGACACTAGTTAGAATATCGTTGGCAGTAAATGATGTGCAATTATTATTCCACACTGTTAGAGAGTAAGCCCGCCCCAAGTCCAGTAAGTATCCAAGTATCAAGGCGTATATTGCAATAGGAAAGGTGCATACTTTTACAAATCTAATTTTTGTAGTTCTATCTCTCCAACTCCACAGTTTATTCAATTAATTTACTCTTTGAAGAGCAATAGATATTTGTTTTAATTTTTAATTTCATTCGTGTCCTCTTTTTAAGTAATTAATGAACCAAGTGACGACTTCAAAGACATTGTACAATCACATGGAATGACACTATCTAGTGCCGCCAACCGAGCGCTGGAGCGAAAATTATTCCTACCCTCGACGCTTCACGGCAGAAGTAGAAAATGATGGTGATGATGATGATGATGATGATGATGATGATGATGATGAATGAATGAACCAAGATATTTGAAATATTTCACTCATTCATTCATTCATTCAGTAGCATGTCTGGTGCAAACCTCTCTCACATAACAATTTTCCGGAAAACTTCTCCAACAAGCAAGATCCCCCGCGTCCAATACACCCATCTGGAGATAATCCGCCACTTCCTGCACCCATCTTCTCTTTGGCCTTCCTCTTCCTCTCTTCCCAGGCATATACCCCTCCATTACTTTTCTCACCAAAGTTTCATGACGTTTCAAGTGACCAAAATATACAATCTTTGTTTTATCGTCTTTAATAGCCAACCCTCTTCAATATTCAGCTCTTAAAGTATGTGTGCATTTGTTCTTTTCTTTACCCAAGATATTCTTAGAACTCGTCTATAACATGTATATTCAAAGGCATTTATGCGTTATTCAGCTTGTTTAGTAAGTGTCCAGGTCTTACAGGCGTATGTTGCAATGGGAAAAATGCATGCTCTTAAAAATCTATTTTTTGTAGTTCTATCTGTCCCATTAAATAATTTATTCAGTTTATTTAGTTTTTAAAGAACAATTGCTAGTCGTCGTTTAACTTCGTTCATTGTGTCACCATTATTGATAATCAATGACCCAAGATATTCAACATTATCCACCACCTCCAATCTTTTCTCATTAACATATTTTTCTTTCTCCATAGTAGTTTTATCTGTATGCATTAACTTTCTTTTCTTTTCTTTTCTTTTTTTGTTTTGTTTGTTTGTTTGTTTTTTTTTTTTGGTTGTTGTTGCTATGTTATGATATAAGTTGTGGTTTTCACTATTTCTTTGGGTTGAGGTTTTCACTATTTCTTTGGGTTGAGGTTAAGTTTTCTATACCATTCTGTGATGTGGATAGTAATACTGTATCAACAGCAAATCGAATCTCTGGTATGTCATGACCTCTGATATTTAGGTCATTATATTGCTACTTGGTTATATCATCTCTGTAACTCCACATTATATTTTCGGCGTACAGTTGAAACAAACAGGATGACAGCACACAACCAATTCTGGAATCTCACCATCTATTCTAACCGCTGCTTGTTGGTCTAAATATATCATTTTTATTAGTTGTACTACATGTGATAGAAAGCCCATTGCCCTCATGATTTCCCGAAGTTTCGGATGTTCTCATGTAACCTGCCACATATAAATGACAAATGCGTCTCGTTGAAGAACACAACTTTGATCACCCGCTTCTGCAAACACCACTCATCATATCATATTGTAAACACTCCAACACCAACTGTAAATCTGTGTTCAGAGACGGTGGAAAGAACGCAGGCAATGAATTACCTGGGGATACGGTTTGATCGAAGCTTTGCTTATAATGAGCACATAGACCTGGAGATAACAAAGGCCAAGCCGGGGTTGGCTGCGATGCAGGTGATGGCGGCAGCAAGCTGTGAGCAGCGCCATCTATGTCTTCTATGCGAGGGGCTGGTCATGTCTGTTTTTGAGTATGCGATGGCAATCCTGACTCTCAGCCGTAAGCAGATAGTAAGGATGGAAAGGATACAGAATAAAGCTATGCGCATTATTCTTGCATGTACAAGAGATACAGCATACAGGGCAACCTTCTTGATTTTCCAACCATTGAAGACAGAATACAAGTCTGCAGAGCTCGCGCCTACCTCAGAGTTAACGCAAACACACAACATCCACTGCATAGTGAAATTATGAAGGTGAAAGGCAGCAGGTTAAAAAGAGGGCGCTCGTGGATGGGTCAAGCTGAAGACATTCTTCAACAGGTGTTCACTTGAGGACTTAGAACCTGGCGAGGAGTGGGTACAAGTGCCAAGAGATTTCTGCACGTCCTTTTCAGTTTGCACCCAACTAGACAGAAAATGCAGACAAGAAAACCCGGCTGCTGTGGAGGCGGAAGTACAAGCGTTGATTTCGAAAATTCGCTAGGCGGTGATGCTGTCATTTACACAGATGGGTTGGTCGTCCGACATGTGAGAAGCTCATGGGCCTTTACGGCTCAGGCCGGAGGGAGAATTGTGAAGGACTCTGTTGCTTTTGCTGAGACCACAAGTAGCCTGACTATGGAAGTCATGGCAGTAAGTAAAGCAATAACATGGCTCAAGTCACAGACATTCACTAGAGCATGTTTCCTTAGCGGCTCAATGAACATGCTGAAGAGGATAGAGGTGGGGGTGGGGGATGCGAAGAGAATGGTTGCTGTCTCTGGAGCGGTCTTGGCTGGCAAAGATTAATTTCATCTTCGTGCCAGGGCATGCGGGAGTACAAGGGAATGAGCGGACTGACAAGCTCGCAGGTAACGCTACTGTGGAGGGCGGACGCGCCATGGACCAGGCTGACATTCTGAATGCTCTACGAGAAGTAAGACTTTTGCGAGAACCAAGTGATGGCTGTGAATCTACAAACATGGCCAGACTGCGAGAACAGCAAATTAAAAGAGGGGTGGCCAAACAAGAACACTACGCAGGAAGACAAAGAAGATTGATAAACAAACACAGAACTGGCGTCGTTAGCCGCTACACGCTGCGGGATTTGCTGAGGAGGGGATCCGAGCACTTATGGACTAAATGGTTTGATGTGCAATGAGGATGATCTGTCGACTAACTAACTAGCTAACTAGCAAGCACCACTCAACAGATGTGAATGTACTACTTAGGTAAAGAATATGTCTTTCATCGGTCAAAGTGAAGATATGACCAGGCAAGCGCAGCGGGTTTGAGCTTTGCTGGCTGTAAAACTGGTTTTAATTTTTCAACACTTTGTCATGACGTCATATAAATTCTACTCTTCAACCAAAGTGATAAAATAATAAAATAAATGCTCCCCAATTTCGGTACTTCCTCCCAGCATGCTAAACGAGACATAATATAAAACACATTTGTGTCGGCATATGGCTTAATCGAATGTGTGTTGTAGTTACTGTAAAACTCTGCATTCTATCTGATAGTGTCTTTCGTGTTAACACATCATCAGTTACTGTGTGCCAAGAGCATAGTGAAAAGTAAGTGATGTGTGTGTGTTAGGTAGTTAGTCCATTAGTTTTGGCACTAACTTAGTTAACATATCATCCTTATCATTAATGTACATCGCATTGTTAGCTTTTCGTTTTAGCTCATACGTTTTAAGAGCCCCTTCTCAGTATCTCCCTCAGCGTGTAGAGGCTACCCACACTTGTTATTTTATTGGCTGATAATCCCTTTCTGTCTCCTTGGATGCTCTTTCTCTCTCCCACTGATACAGATAAAAGCTAATTGATTGGAGCAAACAGCGACATCATGACCACTACGTCAGTCTACTGTCTTGTGGTAAACCTCACTCCTGTAACCTATGTCCCTAATCCACACTTGCCGTTAAGTGTTGGTAAATGCTCAGTTTGTCAGGTGTTTTGGCTACTTAGTTAGTTGATTAGTTATCTGTTGGGTTATCATCTGTGCACGTCTGACAAGTTCAAGGGTGCTCAGACCCTCACCCACTCTCCTTTAAAAAAACAAAGAAACCCATGCGCTAGCGACCAGTGGCTAATGGTCCCAGTTCTGTTTTGGTTGACAAGGCCACTCATTCTCCCGATGTGCATCTCGAATCTGCCCGTGCCAATTCTTAACTCCTGAATCTCCCATTCTAGACAACAATATGAATTCACTGGCGTCGAAATCTCCGGCTCTCAACATCTCTCTAAGGGCGTTAACACCGACACGATCCATGCGGTGAATATCTGCAGGGATGCAGGGCCAGTGGTTATCAGCACTTTCATTGCCCTCAACTTCAGCATGTCACGAAAAGAAGATATGTGTTGGTTTGATTCACATGCACCCCTGGTTTTGTCTATCCATCATGCTGGTGGTGTTTCTCTGGCTCCATATCCACGTTTTGTGTATACCTTTAACAGTAGTCGATCAGATTTCACTCTCATGTGTTGAGTTTTGGTGAGTCAGGAACCGATATTACAGCACTCGAGACATTTCTCCGCTTGCTCGGTCCTCATCTACAACACCATCGAAGAGCCCCAATACCCATGGTAACAGTATCACCAAGTCCTTTCTTAGATCTTATAACTGCGGCTTCCGCATGATCCATAAACGAAAGGCTTCAGTGGAAGGTGATTCCCAGGTATCTCAGTTTACTCTCTCTCTCTCTCTCTCTCTCTCTCTCTCTCTCTCTCTCTCTCTCTCTCTCTCTCTGTTAACAATCATATTGTCCAGAGAGCACCACAACACAGATCCTGTATCTGGCTTAACAACACTGCCCATATCTGTACACCAGTCTGTCACTTCTTGACTGTCTCCTGCACCTCGTGAGCTTTATTTGCATCATGTCTCTGCGCTGCCTATAACCAGAAACAACATCTGCAAATGGCAGTGTCCTTCCAATAACTAGTGCATCAATGCTAGCAATCTCGCGTGTATACACATTAAATAGCACAGTCGACAGTGCAAATCCTTGAGGTAATCCTTGGGTAGTTATGCAAGACTTCGAGGTTCATGAAACTAGGCGAAGAGCAACTTTACGAGCGTGCAGGGTAGCTTCTATCTAATTTACAACGGACTAACGATATCTATAAGATTTCATTCTCATGAGATATCCAAACACATGTTCATATTCTCTCTCGATACATTTGATGCATCAGGTTAAATATTTATATTGTTATTCGTTTGGCATTCTGTCTCCACTGTATACATCAGCAGCCTTTCTCTAGCATGTCATCTCACATGCCACCTCATGTTATCTCACCTGTCATTTCTTGCCATCTCATGTATCATCTCATGTCATCTCAACTGCCATCTCACGTCATCTCACCTGTCATCTCACCTATCCCCTCATCTGTCATATCGTGTCATCCCGCCTGTGACGGATGACTCTAGTGTCTGTTGATAGTACAAAGCTTGACATGTTAGAACTGTGCCGTTGGGAAATGGCTGCTGATCATTGGCTGCTGGACTGTACTCATAATGTGGGGATGTTTCAACGAAAGTACACGTCTCTATTTGTGTGTGTAGCTAACGAAGGTTCATCGACTTTGTTCACAGCGCCCAAAACAAACACAGAGCGGCTATCTGAAGTCGAAAACGTCGACTTAAGAATTATCATGTGAGTTATCAAGATTACTCGAGACCTCACTGGTACCTTAACATCTTTACAGATCATAGTTACATTGCCTACAAAATAGACAGGGAAGGAGTTTATCTCTGCATAGCACAAAGGCTGGGCTGAATGTAAGGGCCACGTGATGTCCATGCAACATGATCCCTCTCACGGCCTGCCTAGTTTACTTCCGGGGAAAGATAACAGCAATACATCTGGAACAAGGCAAATTGCAGAAGTTACATGATCAGCAAAGCAATGCTGAAACTGTCTGCTTGTCGGAGCTCCAATCATAGACCAGTTGCCGCCTATGTCCTAGGGCCCGGTCTGCCCTACCATGACATGCACTCTTTAGGTTGCTCGCACTAGTTTAAGGCTTGTATCCTCCAAATTGCACACCTCTCTGAAGTCGTTTTATAATATTGGATATTGGGTTTGGTAAATACCGCCAAAGATTCAGCGCTAACGGAAAGCAGGTAGTATCGTCTCCTGTCCTACGGTAGCTCAGCCATATCTGTTCCAGTCCAGACAGTGATGAGAACACCACAATTGGTTCTCGTACACATAGTAAACTGGACGTGCGTTCCAAGGAAGGCGTTCTGCGGGTGCCTTACAACTCCCTGTATAGCAAACAGAAAACTCCCTAAAGTAGATTACAGAAAACCATTGCAGACACGTCACACATTTTTTTTCCATCAGAAATATGAATGCCAACATGTGCCTGTAGTGCTATGATCCCGTTATAAAATGTTTCGCATATCCTTTACAGGACATCGCTGTCAACATCAGAATCTTTCAGCTGATTGTTGATTTCTTGGCAAGATTACGCTTAGTAGTTTGCCATTGCTTTCTGCGCGACCGGTTCCATACTTTCATAGGTCACTGGCGCGACTCGAACCACTTCCAATTCTTGTGCGCTCTCGTCAACCACGAGAGTATTCGGAGAAAGCTGCTAACCTATCGGCCAGGGAGACCGGCCTGTTCTCGTTATACTGGATTATATTTGTCCTTAACCATTTCTTTTGCTACAATCTGTACAATACGAGTTCTTTTGGTTTAACTAATATTCCTGGGAAAACAACATAGATATACAGTAGTATGAGACAATGGTCAGTTGGATATCCTACACAAATACACTTCATGTGGAAATAGACGTTGTCCATGTGAAACTAACCGGTTCCGTAAAGAAGGAGTTATGAAGCAGTTCATAATCCCGCATATCAGCGTTCGAAACACAGCTGAGGGCGATTTGGCAGCAGGCCACCTTGCCTTGGTCTTTTACGAAATGATATTGTATGTCGTTCAGAAAGCAATGGCAAACTACCTAACGTAAACTTGCCAAGAGACCACAATAGCAACAAATCAACGCTAGTGTTGACTGCGACGTCCTGAAAAGGATATGCAATTAACTTATTATGTTGTGAAACTAGTATTTGAATCATGGGCACATCTGAAAACTGCTCAACATACAGAGATATGCGCTGAGCAAAAGCAGAATTATGTGGCGCCTTCCTTGACCAGGAGAAGATGTTTGACAACTAACCCGCAGACACAGAATGCCTTATGAATTAAAAGCAAAGAAACAGCTTAACAGTGAAAATAGGTCTAGTCGGTGCCATATATCATAGTAGGGCTTGTCCGTCTTCAAAGTTCAGGAAACGTAGAGCGTTTATGTTCACCGTGTGAGAGACATGATTCACCCTTCAAATGCATAATACACTATGTGTGTGCGTATGTGTGTGCGTATGTGCGTGTGTGTGGTGTGGTACGTGTCATAGCCCGTATTATGAAGATGATCATGATGACTGTGTCTAAGCAAATAAAGGAGACACATGGTGATTATGCTGATGATGATGATGACGATGATGATGATGATGATGATGATGGTGATGATGATGATGATGATGATGATGATGATGATGATGATGATGATGATGATGATGATTATGAGATTGATGATGAATAGTGCAGGCGAAGCGTGTTATATCACTGAGGTAGATACATGAACAGCCACTATGTGAATTTCATGAGCGCAATGACAACTCTGGCAGCAAATAGTTCTAATCTCTGCATAGAATCATGGTTATGAAAGCGATTGACAGGAGCGAGGCCAAGCTCGAACCACCAACACTAGAAGACGTGAATATTTGAGAGCCGAATGTAGAAGTGATCTACTTGCAGCATTATGCTAAAAGTCAAATCTTTACAACATAATATTTAGAACTCATCTAAATGACCACCATCAACGCAGAGAGGATCTGTGATAGCCTACTCATGTCAGCAGACTGCATCGTGTCTGATTGGTGTCAAATCTGAGGGGTGCAGAGTAAGTGAGTACGTAATTATATCTGAGGTTAACAGTAAAGGTCACTCTTGCTATTAGATCTGCTTTTCTGTTGAGTCGGCACCGATTAAGAAAGGATGCAGTAAATGATGATCGTGACACATCACCTGGTCAGCGATGTATTAATATACCTGTGAGTGTGAATAGTGTGAACAAACGAACGAACGAACTTTATTTTAAAAGGGTGACAAATTGGGCACGCAAGCCCGTCTTACATTCGGCCCTTCCAATCACTCATCTTTCATTCATCAAACGTGAATGTTACATTTACATATGAAAAAAAAAACATTGTCAAATGGATGTTGTAAGCATAAACAATGCATATTACGCATGCTACATTCACATGGGAAAAAAACATTGACAAATTAAAGTTGTAAACATAAACAATGCATATTCAAATGTTATGAGACACATCTCCCATCCACCCACACATCCCGCAGCCATCCACCACACCTCCCCCACCCACCCACACATACCTCCACTCACTCATACAGACCTAGGCAAACATACATGCCGCCCCACCCACAGATCCCCACCCACACACATCTCCTCAACCACACACACACATCCCATAACCGACACGCACTCACCCACCCACATAATCTCCACCACCAACCCAACCACCCCCAACCACCCAGAAAAACACACATCACCCAACCACACACACGAATACCCCCGCCAACCTACAACTCCCGCACATACCCACACACACAGTGATATCAATTACGTACAAGAGCTCAGTACCAACACTCACCTGATCATCATACATTGTTTAATACTTGGTCTGTATTTAATGAAACTTAGGATATGTCTGTCCAGAAATGAGGTCAAATGTCTGTCTGATTAAGCGTTGGCGTATCAATCCTGCAAAACGGAAGACTGGATAGGACATTGGGACATTAATGGAATAATCTCGCAAACGGGGCTATCTCAACATCAGCAACACTGACCACTAAAGCAAATAATCCTACACACGGGACTATCTCAACATCAGCAACAGTGACCACTAAAGCAAATAATCCCGCACACGGGGCTATCTCAACATCAGCAACACTGACCACTAAAGCAAATAATCCTACACACGGGGCTATCTCAACATCAGCAACAGTGACCACTAAAGCAAATAATCCCACACACGGCGCTATCTCAACATCAGCAACACTGACCATTAAAGCAAATAATCCTACACACGGGGCTATCTCAACATCAGCAACACTGACCACTAAAGCAAATAATCCCGCACACGGGGCTATCTCAACATCAGCAACACTGACCACTAAAGCAAATAATCCCGCACACGGGGCTATCTCAACATCAGCAACACTGACCACTACAGCAAATAATCCCACACAAGGGGATATCTCAACATCAGCAACAGTGACCACTAAAGCAAATAATCCTACACACGGGGCTATCTCAACATCAGCAACAGTGACCACTAAAGCAAATAATCCTACACACGGGGCTATCTCAACATCAGCAACAGTGACCACTAAAGCAAATAATCCTACACACGGGGCTATCTCAACATCAGCAACACTGACCACTAAAGCAAATAATCCCGCACACGAGGCTATCTCAACATCAGCAACAGTGACCACTAAAGCAAATAATCCTACACACGGGACTATCTCAACATCAGCAACAGTGACCACTAAAACAAATAATCCTACACACGGGACTATCTCAACATCAGCAACAGTGACCACTAAAGCAAATAATCCCACACACGTGGCTATCTCAACATCAGCAACAGTGACCACTAAAGCAAATAATCCTACACACGGGGCTATCTCAACATCAGTAATACTGACCACTAAAGCAAATAATCCCTCACACGGCGCTATCTCAACATCAGCAACAGTGACCACTAAAGCAAATAATCCCGCACACGGGACTATCTCAACATCAGCAACACTGACCACTAAAGCAAATAATCCTACACACGGGACTATCTCAACATCAGCAACAGTGACCACTAAAGCAAATAATCCTACACACGGGACTATCTCAACATCAGCAACACTGACCACTAAAGCAAATAATCCTACACACGGGGCTATCTCAACATCAGCAACACTGACCACTAAAGCAAATAATCCTACACACGGGACTATCTCACCATCAGCAACAGTGACCTGTCAGAGTCTAGAATAGTGATGCAGAGATGCAGTGACATCGTTACGGTCGCCAGGCGACTTAGTCCCCAGCAGGGATGCCGTAACTTCGTTACGCCGCCAGGCGAGTAGTAGTTACCTGCCTGCGAGGTTGCTAGCTGACGAGACGGCCAGCGGTCAGGGAAGGACGACGCAAGCCGCACGCATGCCTCGTGAAGCCACTTCAGGTGGGAGGCAAGTTGCGAGCTATAGGCAGACAGCTCTGGGACGTCGACTCGACTGGACGCATGATGAGAGAAAGGCGTTGTGTGGTTTCTGTGCCTGAAAGTCGAGTGTCTGGACATCTTGAGAGATAGACTGTGAGCTGTATTGTGTATGTAAGTGTATTGAAGTGTAAAGTATATCTTGTAGTGATCATCGTATTGTATATGATCTGTAAATAAATCCATTGAACGTTGTGTCGTTGAGTCTCAAGTCAAATCACGTTGTACTTGTACTGTCTCACATGTGTTAGGTTAGCGAGCCAGGTTTAAGACCCTGACATGTGTGGACGTGGTGGCATTCGTCCGGCTTTGAAATGAACGTGTTTATGTGATTAACATTTAAAACTAGAGTTTGTGAACTTAGAAATTTTGACAAACTTTATAGTACATGTAAATGTGATCGTGGAAGGCTCATTTTGATATATTACTACATTGTTTAAACATGGAGACTAAATGTAAACGTACAGTGCATACATATTGTTTGATCTTGTAAACGTGTAAAACATTTGTGATTGTTGAACTTGTCACCGTTTTGACCTTGTCGACATTGTGATCTTGTCGCCATTGTGACCTTGTCGCCATCTTGTAAACCTGATGTCTATGTCCTTACTGAATGTCATCTTGATGTAAGTGATGTGTCATCAATGTTGTAGAGTGTTGAGATATATGTAGATTGTCTTTGTGAATTGAGTTGTGGAACGCAGAAAGGTTTGGGAAAGAAAGTGACTTGTGTTTTGAAAAAAAAAATTGTTGACTGACAAAGTTACGACCTACAATTACACTCAACGCCATACAAACCTAATCAATACTTAGTGACAAGCAGGCACACCACATCAAATAGACGCTAATTTATTTCCTCCAAAAACAAAGCAGGTTTTCCGTACCATCTGAAACCCTTACGCGTAGAGGTCATTTGTGTTTTCGAAGTAGCGACCCTACAGTTCCTAGGCCGATTTCCAACCGTTCTTCACCGCATCCAGGGTACTTGAGTATATTTTTCTTTTTATATACTTTAGGAGGCAAATTTAGGCACGTATTGTCAATAGAACACTATTGTAAATTGTTAACTTTACTAACCACTTGTAACAAATTGTGTGGCTGGTATTTCATTGACATTTTCCATCATGTCTTCATTAAATGATTTCATCGATATGGGGTTAAAGTTACAGTTAACAGGTGATGAGTTAATGAAATGGAGTGAAAGGAAATACTCTGAATACCTCCTAGTACAGGAAAAAGCTAATGAACGCGATGAAAGAGCAGCTGAAAGAGCTTTAAAGCAGGAAGAAGCCGCAGCAAAACAAGCAGAACTGTCTGCAAAGACAAAGCAAGCTGAGATAGATAGTGAAGTAAAGAAAGCAGAAATAGCAGCTCAGAGTAAGAGAGAAGAACTTGAAGTACAGTTGAAGATGAAACAACTTGATACTGAGACTGCTGGCAACAAAGAGTCTAAGAAATCTGAGAGACTGGAGAAAGAAAACCAGTACAAGAAATATCAAGGTATCGTACGTAATTATACCTCGGGTGACTGCATAGCAGCCTTTACCCAAAATTTTGAGACTTTAATGGAACATTACCAGGTTCCACTGTCTGAATGGAATATTGTTTATATGAGGAGTTTATCAGGGGAGCCTCTTAAAGTCATTGAGACCATCCCCAAAGACCTCAGAAAAGATTACCATTATCTGAAAGCAAAGATTATGGCACATTTTATGTTAGATGAGGCAGGTTACAGAGAACAATTCAGCAAGTTGAGCCCAAAACCGACTCAAACGTTCTCTGATTACCTCTGCTTAGTCCGAGATATATTTACCAAATGGACTTCAGCAGCTAAAATTGATAAGAACTATCAAAGATTAGAAGATCTGATTATCAGAGACAAAATCATTTCATCCATTCCATCAGCATTTTCAAAATTTTTGCAGGAGAATGAATGCACTAGTGTAGATGAGATTGAGAGACGTGGTTCGGCTTATTACACAGCCAACAAACATTGTTTTGCCAGTGAAGCTACTGACATAAATTTTGTAGCATCGGCTAGCTATGAGAAACCCTATAGTAGGCAGAAACCTCATAGACCTACATCTGAGAAGTATAATCACTGTAATTATTGTAAACTTTCACACCATCAAGGTGAGATGTGCGACAAGAACCCTGCATATAATACTTATCTACAAAACATGGTAAACAGACAAGATAAGGAGCGTAGATCCTTCAGAAATTTGCGTAATTGTTTCCTCTGTAAGGCGTACGGACACTATCGCCATGATTGTAAAGGTAGGCAGATGACCAACAAAGCAAATGCCGCCTTATTTGACAGTTCATCGTCAGATGAAGAACAATCAGAGAAACATCCTGTGAACTCAGCACAGGCTTTTGACATGTTTAACGCAAATAAATGTACTGTTTGTAACACCTTTTATGAAGATGGCGTTTTAACATGCGGCCACACCATTCCTATTGCCAATGAAGAAGCTAATTTGGTAGTAGATTCAAAAGGCAAAACAACCGTCCATCAGGGATACGTGAATGGCAAGTCTGCTACAGTCCTTCGTGACACGAGCAGTTCACTTATTGGTCTAAAGAGAACGTTCATAATGCCTACAGACTATACAGGCAGGCACGTAACATGCAGAACATTCTCAGGCAATATTGAAAAATACCCACTAGCATGGGCATATATTGAAACACCTTTCCTCACTGGGAAAGTAAAGTGCGCTGCATTAACAAACCCAGTGTGCGATATTATAATTGGAAATTTACCAGAGGTGAATGATAAACCTCATGACATAACATCTCTTTGTATTGATGATAGCATAACATCACCATCAAATGTCATCATTGAAAATGTTACACCACCTAATGAATGCATGGTAGCTAATGTAGCACTAAGTTCTCATGACATCATTGATAACATTGTTCCATCACCATCTGATATCATTGAATGTGTGAACGCAGTAACCAGATCTACTGCTAGAGTGCAAGATGAAAGTAATCAAACTGAGGCTATACAAATGCTTAGCCCAGTATCACTACCTACTAACACCATGAAGGACACGTTTGTAACAGCTCAAAAGGCTGACCCTTCATTGTCAAAATATTTTAATCTGATCGGCCAAAAGCAAAAGGTAACCAAGAATGCAAAATGGCATTTTGTTGTGAAAAATGATATCTTCACTAGGTATTATACCAGAGGTGACAACACAACAGAGCAAACTGTTTTGCCAACTGATTATCGTAAGCAAGCCTTACATCTTGCCCATGATATACCTCTTGCAGGGCATATGACATACGCTAAGACCAGATCAAGATTATTAACACAGTTTCATTGGCCCAAATTTTGCAATGACATTAAACTATATTGCAGAAGTTGTGACATCTGCCAGAAACTGGTAAAAAAAAGGTAAACACCCACAGGCAAAGTTACAAGTTACTGACTTAGCCAGTCGACCTTTTGAGAAATTATCTGTCGACATAGTGGGTGTAACAGTGTACAGAGACTAACAAGACGTGGGTTCAATTACAAATATCGTTTATTATCTTGATGGTGACAACATGGCTCCTTCTTCCTCTGAGCCGGGATGTAAACTGCCCCCAGACAACCCACTACGTCACGATTGAGCATCTCTCCTCGCTTTCAGTCCCAATGCTCAATCGTGCTGTAGCTGTTTCCCACTAGATTCTAATAATACCCCAATACTCAATGCTCCCCTACTGTTACACCTCCCTATGTTTATTAAAGAATTTTCCTTATAAAGGAAAAATCTTTACTCCTAATCCCCTTACTCTATTCCCTCTTTTTCTTTACTTCTCACAGTCCCTCTAATTCTTCCCTATTTTGTCAGCTATTAACCCACTATATACTTCTTCTTCGATTCTACTTTGTATAATACATCGTACCACGTATGGTAACTCTTTTAAACTAAACACTCCTTCTCCCCTTTCCATTTCCCCAAACTATATAGCTATCCACTATATATTTCTGGTTCTTTCTTGGCTCTTCAAGTTCCTGTATCAAATATACATATCATAAGAACAGCTCGTAAAATCGTTATCGTAACTTTTGACCTTATAAAATTTCTCACTCTTCCAGAACACAGGACGTACAAAAACAATGTAGTTAGAAAAAGTAAAGAAGCGGTGCGCACCGAGTGAGAAGTATAAAGAATGAATACTCAACATGACCACATTTACATACAGCAATGAATATTTAAGACACTCACATTTACCTCCCTTGCCAATAAAAAAATTTTTTGTAAAATAATTTTTTAAAATATACTTTATGAAATAGACCTTTGTTCACTATAAAACCTTTTGGCATAAGTTTTCATAAGCCTTATATATTCAACATTTACATTGCCATCCACAATTTTGTCCATATTTCGTTATCTCACCTTTAACCATGAGCCCATGTTCATATTTTATGAACACTTTTAATATAATTAACGCTGGTTTTTCACAGCACCTATATCTTGCCCCCGTACATCCCCTACTTATAAACTGCTATTTACAGTCTTTCCCCTACCTTATATCAGTGGACAAAGTAGTTTTTATTAACTCTTTTCTGAACGAAAAACCTTAAGCAAAACCTCATATATTTGAAAATTAAACTTACTTAACTAACTTCATAACTTATTCATTAACCAAGTAACTTAATATACCAAACCATTCATGTAATCGAAATAAAATCAACACAAGACGTCATACCCCCCAAATTAATCTAAAGAAAAAACACATTTTAAAATGACATAACATGCATTTTATCAAATCAGAATAAAACATTCTATTACTACCTATCACTATTGGACACTTTTACGGACCAATAGTTTTTACTCCAAATACTAGGAACACAATCATCCTATTCTAAATCAATTAATCAAACCACAACAACAAAAAAACTTATTATATATGAGGCATTGAAACTTAGGCTCAATAAAACAACCAAATAATAGCCATCATTTTCCAGTACCAACTCAAGCATAAAAACATATTATATATGACTCATGACTCATAAAACTTAGATTCAATAAAACACAGTTTTCAAAACAATTATAACTCTCTTAAAATTACTACGTATAGTGGCCCACCAACATTGGCCTCTCATACTAAGTAATGTAACGCATATCTCTTTATACAAGTCATTCCAGTATTTCCTATGACCAGAGAAAACCAAACATTTCACTGTCCATCTGTATATCTGTTAACTACAGACTAATTAGAACCACATCTGTTCTATCTACACAAACAAATCAGTAATCAACATTTACCATACCATTTATTATCTCCCCTCATAACTTTCTATCATTTTCTATCTTAACTCCTAACACAACATAACATCCGGAATATCCTCTTAAGTAAGCACTGTAAAGTACATGTTGAATCCTTTTTTCTATTTGTAATGTGGCTACTAATCCAATATCAACTCAATGTAGTAGCCATCATCTACTTATCAATTAACTTGTGATCTGGCCTGCCAATTATTTCCCTTGGACCAATCATCACTATAACTTATTAATCCTTATCGTTAAACACGGCATTTCTAGCACCAATAAAAAAAACTTGTCCACTTTTCTATAGAGTACATTCACCTATTGTACCAATACCCAATTTGTTCAATCTACGAAAAGCCAAGACGTAGAAACATAAATTCATCTAGCAATTCTATCACAAAGAGAAAAAAAAATTATATATATATATATATATATATATATATATATATATATATATATATATATATATATATATATATATATATATATATATATATATATATATATATATATATATGCCTCTCTATTAGTTAACCATTCCTCAAGACCACTTTTTTAAAACAAACATCCATAGAGTCCTTTTCCACTTCCACCGTTTCGTATACTTCTTCAAGCATCACTTTCACTTCTAAATCCTGAAACTTATAACTTGCCATCTGCAGTATTTTCTATTTATCTATCTCCCACGTTTCCACTTCTTCAACAACTCCAAGTTTCTTTGAATAAGTGCTAACTCTACATCAATATCCTCTTCTTCGTACAACTTATTAGTTTCTTCCATACTACTAATTGATTCTGACTTTTCATCCATTTCTTCTTCTTCGTCTGTATGTCTCTCTTTAGCTGCCGCTAATCTCTTCTGTTCAATATCCCATCTAATTTGTCGATCATTATTTCTTAAGGACCTTTCTAGTAGAGGCATATCTTCATCCGCTTGTTGAATAATCCCTAATTCTCCTCTGTCTTTTCACTTCTTTATCTCTTTGATTATCCATTCTTCTTTTCGTTGCTTGTCTAGTATTCTTAAATGGAGCACCTATTTCCTCTTCCATACTATCATAATGAGTTTCATTCACCTTTTCTTCTTCCATTGTTTTCGGAATCGTCTGTTCTTGCGTATCTTCATAACTTGGAGTTGCTAGTAACTGATTTTGTGTTGGTTCTTTTCTAAAACTTGGGGTTACTGTAGCTCCTCTGACAACTTGTTCATCTAAATATTCAGTGTCTGAATAATAATTATTATTATAATTCTAATTTCTCTTCTCCTCCTCATCTCTTCTTAAGTGTTCCACGTGTGCTCTTGCCACATGTCCTGTGACCTGGTTCTTGATAGTATACGATACATTACCTAGTTTTTCCAAAACGTAATAACCTGGGATCCAACGAGCATCAAACTTAGAGTTTCTTCTATGCTTCTTGTAATAAACTCTATCACCTACTTTAAACTCCTGTAATTTTGTATTTACATTTTTGTACCTTTTCTGTCTTTCCCTAGCTTTAAATACATTATTCTTTAATCTTACGTGTGCTTTATGCATTTCCTGTATTATGGTCTCTTGAAATTCTTCTCCCATATATTTCCGTCTCGGTTTTAACAGATTATCTATAGGTAGTATTGGTTCTCTCCCGTGTATTAAATAAAATGGTGAAAATCCCGTGCTCTCATTTTGATTTGTACGAATAGCACTAAGGGCAGGTCCTAAGAATAGATCCCAATCTTTTTCATGTTCATCAATAATCTTTGCTATAACGTCGTATAACGTCCGATGTTGACGTTCGTTTCTAGCATTTGACGAAGGTCTATAATATGAGGTTTTTATATGTTTTATATTCAAATCTTTCAATAACTTTTCGAATTTTTTATTTACAAACTCTCTACCATTATCCGTAAGTATACTTTGTGGGCAACTAAATCTTGGTACGAACTCCTGCAAAAAAATATTAATGACTGTATCTGCGCTCTTATCTGGAATTGCGTAAATTTCCGGCCAAAGACTGTAGACGTCTACTATGTGAATTAAATACACGTTTCCTGACAATGTTCTAGGGTGTGGGCCTGATATATCTAAACTAATCTTTTGCATTGGGAACTGAGGAATATCTGTATCTTGTAAGGGACACTTTATTGTTTTCATGTTCCTTAATCTGCATTTATTACACGTATCCACATATTTGCATGCAGATTTAAACAAGTTTGGCCAATAATATTTGCCTGTAAGTGCTTTCACCAACTTGTCCCTACCGAGATGTCCATTTTCATTGTGATATGCTTTTAACACTTCATTTTCTAAATGTTTTGGAATATATTTCCTTAGCTGTTTGTTCCTTTCACACATATAGTATAACTGTCCATCCTCTTGTAAAACCAAATAATTCTTTTTATCTTTGTTATCTTCCGTTTCTCTTAATTTTTCTTTTATTTGTATGACTTTTGGATCCAACTCTTGCTCTTCTTTCATATTAAATTGTGCTAACTGTAGGTCTTCTTCCCTATGTTCAGACTCTTGCTCCGATGGTACACTTTCAAATTCTTCCCTATTTATTATGGCAGAATCTAAAATATTTACTTGCCAGTTTCGGTCGTCTATCTCTGGTTCAGCTTCATCTTCTGTATCTCCTGATGACTGTGGGTATGGAATCCTAGATAACAAATCAGCGCATGTGTTAATCCTACCTGGAATGTACTCTATTTTTGTGTTGTATCCCTGTAGATTCAATGCCCAGGTCTGTATTTTCCTGTTCTGCACTGGAGCTTCTAAAAAAGACTTTAAAGGCATATGGTCAGTTCTAATAACAAAATTTGCGTTATGTAAGTAGTAATTTAGTTTCTGAAGAGCATAATGAATGGCATATGCCTCTTTCTCAATAGTAGTCCATTTTCGTTGTGATTTGCTAAGTTTATGAGACAAGAAGTAGATTGGCCTTTCATTTTTAACCCCTGGTATTCCAGACTCTTTTCCTTCATATGGTTGAACCAAACATGCTCCTACTGCATTGTCCGAAGCATCTGTGTACAGTATTAACTGTTTGTTTAAGTCTGGATGCGTCAATAGTGGTACCAGTGTTAAGCTGTTTTTTAAATACTCGAACGCTTTTTGACACTCATCATCCCACTTAAATCTAGCGTATTTGCCTGTTAAATTTATAATAGGTTCTGCTATCTTTGAAAACGCTGGGACAAACCGCCTATAATATGCACAGGTTCCTATAAACGCACGCACTTCCTTAACGTTAGTTGGAGTAGGTAATTCTTTAATAACCTTTATCTTGTCCTGGTCTGGTTTAATACCTTCTCTATTTATAATATACCCCAAATATTTTGTTTCTGTCTTTAAAAACTGGCATTTACTAAGCTTCAATTTAACATCATGCCTTCTTAACCTGTCAAACACTAATTCAATATGTCTTAAATGATCCTGTACGTCTCCTGCTGTGAAGATGAGTATGTCGTCTATATAGGCTAGGGCAAACCTTTGCATACCTTCTAATACTTCATTTATTAAGAGCATGTAGTGAGAGGGTGCAGTTTTGACGCCAAAAGGCATTCGTAAAAATTCGTAAGAGCCCATATGGGTACAGAAGGCACTCTTTTTCTGCGCGTCCTTCGACATCGGAATACACCAGAATCCTGACCTTGCGTCCAGCGTCGTGAAATATGTAGAGCCATTAAGCAGCCCCAAAATATCATCAATTACTGGCAGTGGGTATGCTACATTCTTGGTGATTTTGTTCAACGCCCTGTAATCGCAGCAAAAGCGACTCGAACCATCAGGTTTGGCCACGATGACGACCGGAGATGACCACTCAGACTTCGATCTTGTTATTATTCCTGCTTTCAACATCTCTTCTATTGCCTTTTCCACGATTTCTCTATTTCTTAATGGAGTTCTATATGGTTTTAGACTTATTGGTGGATGATCTCCCGTATCTATTTCCATTGTAACTGTCTGTGTCCTTCCCAATTCCAAATCACTAACTGCAAATACATCTTGATTTTGCCTTATAAGTTGTTCTAATACTTCCTTATTTTCGGGCGGAGCTTTTAATTGTGCCAACAATTCTTGTTCCCTTGTCATTTTGTCTAGTGAATGTATTTGGGCTTTATTTCTTCTGGATGGATGGATCAATTCATCCATTCTGACGTTCCCTCTTCTTCTGCGTCCGCGTCTGTTATTTACCCTTTCACCAGAAGTTTCTGAATAACTTGTTCCCGACATTTCTGCTCTATCCGTTGCCAATATGTCACTAATGTTATGATCTAGTTTGGCTATCACACATCCTCTGTATAATTTGATTTCTCTACCTGTGTTGTTGATAACCATCACTGGAAAGGTTAAGTGTTTATCCAACGCTATTATTCCATCCGGAACTTCCAAACCAGGCTCATCAATTACTTCCTCTTGTAACTCAGTGACTCTGACTGTGTCTCCTTCCACATAATATGGGTTTCTCTTCAGCTTCGCTTGTATCAGATTAACCGACTGTGGTTTTAACGTCGTTGACATTTTAACTCTAACCAGTGCTGATGTATGCATGTCTTCCTCCATATCTACATAGACGTCCTTGAATTTTAATTTATGTAAATCATAGAAAAGTCTTACTCCATTTTTTATTAAAAAATCTCTTCCTATCAACATGTTTCTATTTAAATCCTTCACTACATGAAAAAGATGTCTTATGTTGATTCCTCCTAACTTAAAATTTATCATTGTTTGTCCAATTACTTGTAAATTCTGTCCAGTAACAGAGTGTAAATTATTATGAGTCTTAAATACTCTACAATTTCTTACTATTTTGTATAGAAAACTTTCTTTTACTACACTAACCTGAGCTCCCGAATCAATTAATGTACGAACTCTATACTTTCCTATTTCTATTATACAAGAGCTATAATCTGTTTTATTTTCTATAAATTGCTTGACTTCATCTAGTTGAAAATATTCTCTGTTCGTCCTATTATACCTGTTATTAACATATTCTCTAAACCTTGGGACCTTATTATTTACCCTTCCTATCATAGGTCCTTTCTAATAGGTAGGGCGCCGGTTTTCCTGCGTTCTTGTACCTGTAAAATTCCTGTGTCTATCTTCAACATTCCTACTCACCCTGTTATTGTCATGTCTACCCTGTGTATTCGACTGGACACGGCCTGTTATTACAAAAACGAGAAACATGTCCCCGTTGACCGCAAACCCAACAGACAATATTTGTGTTATTTGTGTTTCCCACTGTCTCACTTGTAGGGTATCTCATATTTCTTCTTTCAACATAATCACTTCTATTTCTACCTTGTAACGTTTGTATACCTCCTCTTCTATTCCACCCGAACCTTGTTTGTCCTATTTCCATGGGCTCCTCAATCCTGTCTTCTCGACTCATTCCTATTTCTCGTCCTGTTCTCAATCTGAATCTACGTCGCAAATTTTCTTCTTGTACCGCGATGTCTACCGCTTGTGATAACCTCTCAGGGTTTTCCCTCATCAGTTTAAATTTCAAACCATCGGATTTTATGCCATCTACAAAAATGCCGACTAACATCCTCTCCACCTCCTCTCCTTGAACATTCTGTCCCAAGAATGCCTCTTCAGCCAGGTTAATCAACCTATCGCTGAACAACTGTACCGTCTCTCCATTATTTTGTTTAGACTGTCTCAATACTGAAAACGCATGTTGTGGATCCGTTATTTCTGCATACTTGTGTGCCAGGTCGGTTTTGAACTGCTCCCATGTTTCATCTACTCTAGCCTCTAACTTTCTTCTAATATGCTGTGAGACCGGTTCTGTGGCTGCCTGATATGCAAGTCTCATTTTCTCTTCATCTGTTGCAGATACTAAATACGCATATTTTTCTATGGAAGTAATCCATTTCTTAAACTCCCTGGCCTGTCCACTAAACTTAACGATTTCAGTTGTCATTCCCTGTTGTTTTATGACCGTATGAAGTCTATCTACCGCCGTTCCCACTCCCGACAAAACTTGTGCTACTGAATCCTGTTCTGTCATGTTTACAATATTTATACTTGTACAAGCAAACAAGAATCAATTCTTATTAATATCTAAATTAATTAACTAAAGAATTCAATTATTTTCCAACCAATACCTTTTTTTTCTTGTTGAGGTTATCTTTCTAACCGAAAATGAAGTTCCTGGCGTCTATGTCTCTGTCTACTGAGCCTGAGAAAGCCGGTATTCGATCACCTGAATCAAGACCGATAAAGTGGGTTCCGTAAAGACCAAAAAATGCTCGACTGTAGTCCACAGGCCTCGATATGGCTCCACAAAGCTCGATATGGGTCCACAAAGCTCGATAGGGCTTCACAGGGCTCGATATGGTTCCACAAAGCTCGATATGGTTCCATAGGGCTCGATATGGTTCCACAAAGCTCGATAGGGCTTCACAAAGCTCGATATGGCTTCACAGGGCTCGATATGGTTCCACAAAGCTCGATAGGGCTTCACAAAGCTCGATATGGTTCCACAAAGCTCGATATGGTTCCACAAAGCTCGATAGGGCTTCACAAAGCCCGATATGGCTTCACAGGGCTCGATATGGTTCCACAAAGCTCGATAGGGCCTCACAAAGCTCGATATGGTTCCACAAAGCTCGATATGGCTTCACAGGGCTCGATATGGTTCCACAAAGCTCGATAGGGCTTCACAAAGCTCGATATGGTTCCACAAAGCTCGATATGGCTTCACAGGGCTCGATATGGTTCCACAAAGCTCTATAGGGCTTCACAAAGCTCGATATGGGTCCACAAAGCTCGATATGGTCTCACAAAGCTCGATAGGCTTCACAAAGCTCGATATGGGTCCACAAAGCTCGATATGGCCTCACAAAGCTCGATAGGCTTCACAGGGCTCTTGAAACACAGTAAAGTTCTGAGATGAACCGACAAGGGCTCGATTTTAATGACTAGTTTACCGGGCCACAGCGATCAAAGCCATCACTGGACGACGGTGATCAAGAAAATCAGTATTTCAGCCAAACTTGATAAGGAGCCTCGGTCCAGGCCAATTATAGCTGTAAGTCATTTTCTTAGAATTTGAGAGCAGAAAAAATTTACTCAGTCCGTTAACAAGCAAGTGACCTTCAGACCAGCCAGGTTAAAACAACGGCAGTCCAAACTCACAGGAGGATATCAACCACAGTTCGGTCACCCAGAGCACAATAACAAGCGGCTCCCGACTTTGACAAAACCTCCAACAGACAGTAGCTCCATCTAAAAACTGATTCGAGAAAACGTTTGTTCTAAATGCAGGCCTCAAAAAGTAGTCAGGTCTGGATCTTTTGATGGTTTATTAGTACTTCGGATTGCGTCCGCGACGGCAAAGTCCAGTATCCTGGTTAAGCGGCACCATTTATTAGTCCTGTAACAGTGTACAGAGACTAACAAGACGTGGGTTCAATTACAAATATCGTTTATTATCTTGATGGTGACAACATGGCTCCTTCTTCCTCTGAGCCGGGATGTAAACTGCCCCCAGACAACCCACTACGTCACGATTGAGCATCTCTCCTCGCTTTCAGTCCCAATGCTCAATCGTGCTGTAGCTGTTTCCCACTAGATTCTAATAATACCCCAATACTCAATGCTCCCCTACTGTTACATGGGCCCTCTCAATCATACAACAACTAGAGGGAATAAATATATTCTAACTGTCATTGATCAATGTAGCCGCTGGCCGGAAGCGATTCCGCTAAAGAACATAACTGCCAATGATATAATGGAAGTTTTCTTCCATATATTTTCTCGGATAGGATTTCCAGACACTATCCAATTAGATAGGGGCACTCAGTTTATCGCCGCATCTACCCAAGCTTTCACCAAAATGCTGGGAGTGAAGCAATGTTTCAATTCCCCGTACCATCCTCACTCTAGTGGTATTATAGAAAAATTTAACGGCGATTTAAAGCACATGCTTGCAAAAGTCACGCAAGAGCACCCCAATAACTGGGATGTATATCTACCAGCTATTCTTTTTGCTTATCGCGAGGTACCACATTCTAGTACCGGTTTCTCTCCTTTTGAACTTATCTATGGTGCCAAACCACGTGGCCCATTAACTATTTATCATCAAATGTTAACTGACTCCACTCCAGTACTTAAACCCATATCATCATACGTATACGTTACATCATTGCGTAAAAGAATCATCAAATCTTGTATAATTGCAAAGAATGCACTAAATTTATCTGGTGCTACTTATAGACAATATGCTGACAAAGGTAACAGGACAGTAACGTTGACACCTGGACAGGACGTTCTTCTTCTACTACCTAGTGACAGACACTTATTGACTTATTCTTGGCAGGGACCTTTTAAAGTGACGAGACAGATTTCACCTGTAGACTACGAGATTCAAATAAAAGACAAACACAAAATAGTTCACATAAATATGCCAAGACCATACTACAACAGAGACAACGAACAAGACGATACAACAGCTTGTACAGTGATAATAGACCATGAAGATGACGAGGCTAGTGACGAAATTCCAACACCTGCATTAGACACGACAAACTGCTTGAAGGAGACCAAAATCAACCCAAGGTTAACTCAAGCAGAGACAGACAGTTGCAAACATCTAATACAACAGTACAACACCATCTTCTCTAACAACCCAGGACAAACAGACTTAGTACAACATCACATCACACTCACATCAAACACACCCATAAAATGCAGACCATACACCATTCCATTACATTATAAGAACATTTACATCAGGAGATCATCAACTTAGAGAAAAACAACATCATAAGACGATCCCAATCAGACTTCTCATCTCCAATGGTCATAGTACGCAAAAAGGACAACACGATAAGACTCTGTGTCGACTATAGAAAGCTCAATAAGATAACTCTTCTAGATCTGGAGCCGATGGCAAACTCTGACGATCTACTGACAGAACTGACAGACGCTAGGTTCTATACGAAGGTAGACATGACTAAAGGATATTGGCAAATAGCGGTAGACGAACAGAGCAGACATCTGACAGCATTTGCCACACCTTGAGGACTGTACGAATGGTGCAAACTTCCATTTGGGCTTGTCAATGCCCCAGCAACATTCGTACGCATGACTCGACTTTTACTGGTAGACATTCCTAATATTATTTGCTATATTGACGACATCTGTGTTCACACAGAGACGATGACAGACCACATAAAGACATTAGAGCAGACTTTTGAACGCATTAGACAACACGGACTGACGGTAAAGCCTCCAAAAGTAGACATAGCCTACCAGGAAATATCCTTCTTGGGGTACAAAATATCCAATGGCTTTGTCACGACAGACGATAACATTGTGTCCAAGATACTAAAACTCTCACTTCCGACTACGAAAAAACAAGTCAGAAGTTTGTTGGGACTTATAAATTATTACAGACAGTTCATCCCTGATTTTTCTGAACTGACTGAAGTATTTACTAACTTACTAACAAAAGATTAGCCGGAGAAAATTGTAAGCAATGAATGCCTAAAATGTGCATTCCAAAAAGAATTAGCGTGTTTTTCTGATAATAGCGTAAATAATCTTATCCTGAAATTGCCCAATCTTCATTTACCTTTCAGATTACGTACAGACGCTAGCTCCGTGGCGATTGGAGCAGTCTTGTTGCAAGAGCACAATAACATACTCCACCCTGTGTACTTCGTATCCAGGAAACTGAAACCCAGAGAACGGGCTTGGTCAATACCTCAGTTGGAAGCCCTAGCTTTAGTGGAGGCTATAACTAAATTGGCCAGATTCCTTCTAGGACGCCATTTCATTGTAGAGTCTGACAGCAGCCCGTTGCGATTTATAAATTCAGGTGTACCTTCAAACCAGATGGTAGCGCGCTGGTCTCTTAAGCTCCAAGATTTCAGCTTCGAGGTTCGACATATCCCAGGCAGAACCAACGCAATTGCCGATCTTCTGTCCCGTTGTCCGACCGACCCAGTAAGCACCAATGTCTGAGTGCAGCGTAAAATACGCTCAGACCAACACAGCCATCCATCAGTGAATATTTTTTTTCCATTCACAAAAAGCTGTGTAAAGTCTACTATGTGATGTGATAGGGGTTACTCCCAATATATATAGTGTTCTTATTTTACTAAGTAATATAGTGATTGTCGTGTATAATTGTGTAGTGTGTGGTAGAATGCGAACTTTATTAATTGTATATAGTACAAAATAAGAACATTGCCACATTCGCTCAAAACTTACCGTAAGCGAACTATCCAAGTTGACAGTGGTATCTCCGCGTTTTGAACTTTCCAGTGATATTTTAAATCCGTGTGTGAAAGTGTGACCTAAACATTGACAGCTACACCACTGCAGTCAATCGAAATCCAGAAGGTTTTACAGTGAAACATCCAACACATGAACTATTAGAACATTGTACTTTCCGTAACTACATCAGACCGGAACAAGTGTGTTCTACAAGTTTCAACATCAGCTGTTTAGTGTTTGTGTGTACTTCCGGATTAGTTAGAAATTTAGAGCAAAATTAGCAGACGACAAATAAACGTTTAAAAAGCTATGACGATTCTAAATTCTTTAGGAATCAACAAATTGGAATACACGAATTGTGTGTTTATATATTTATGTAGTGTAATCTTAGAATCATATCTTGATTAATGTATTCATACTACCGACTTTTTCTCGTGAGTATGAAGAAACGTCAAGCGATGACGCTAAGAAATAGAATAATTATTGTAAAATATTATATTTCATAAAGTTTGAAGTTACTTCCCTTCTATTTAATTGTTATTACATCATTACACAAAGGGCTATAATTTGAAATCTATACGATTATGTGTTGTGTATAAATAGCCATGTTGTTGCCAGATTGTTAACACACCAGGTAGCCATCTACTGGGCATGGTAGAGTGTTACCGACATTGCAGACCAACACAAGAGCTCCTGGCCAAATGAGGTCAGGGTTTGAGCGTTTAATGCGACTTATGTAAAAGTCGTATTTCGGTCTAGCCAGATGGTTTTTGTTTCACGAACCATATTATTACGTTTTTTTTTGGAGGCTGCGAGGTAGATGCGTGAAGCTGGTACTACCAATCTGACTGGGTCAATAATGCAATTGAGGTAATCAGCCATCGAGAGGATGAAACCTGACAAGTGTTAAAGGTTGAACACCACATGTCGTTGAATACAACTTCCATGTCTTATATGTTTCTATGGCAGATGTGTATTTCTATGTATTCTGAACCAATGTATATAACAACAGAAGGGTAGACTCTGACAAGGTTAAAATATTAACCCAGTGTGTACATATATTATACATGAAAGATGACATCTTTCATGAAGTTGCCGGGGGAGCATGTCAGAGTCTAGAATAGTGATGCAGAGATGCAGTGACATCGTTACGGCCGCCAGGCGACTTAGTCCCCAGCAGGGATGCCGTAACTTCGTTACGCCGCCAGGCGAGTAGTAGTTACCTGCCTGCGAGGTTGCTAGCTGACGAGACGGCCAGCGGTCAGGCAAGGACGACGCAAGCCTCACGCATGCGTCGTGAAGTCACTTCAGGTGGGAGGCAAGTTGCGAGCTATAGGCAGACAGCTCTGGGACGTCGACTCGACTGGACGCATGATGAGAGAAAGGCGTTGTGTGGTTTCTGTGCCTGAAAGTCGAGTGTCTGGACATCTTGAGAGATAGACTGTGAGCTGTATTGTGTATGTAAGTGTATTGAAGTGTAAAGTATATCTTGTAGTGATCATCGTATTGTATATGATCTGTAAATAAATCCATTGAACGTTGTGTCGTTGAGTCTCAAGTCACATCACGTTGTACTTGTACTGTCTCACATGTGTTAGGTTAGCGAGCCAGGTTTAAGACCCTGACAGACCACTAAAGCAAATAATCCTACACACGGGACTATCTCAACATCAGCAACAGTGACCACTAAAGCAAATAATCCTACACACGGGACTATCTCAACATCAGCAACACTGACCACTAAAGCAAATAATCCCGCACACGGGGCTATCTCAACATCAGCAACAGTGACCACTAAAGCAAATAATCCTACACACGGGACTATCTCAACATCAGCAACAGTGACCACTAAAGCAAATAATCCTACACACGGGACTATCTCAACATCAGCAACAGTGACCACTAAAGAAATAATCCTACACACGGGACTATCTCAACATCAGCAACAGTGACCACTAAAGCAAATAATCCTATACACGGGACTATCTCAACATCAGCAACAGTGACCACTAAAGAAATAATCCTACACACGGGGCTATCTCAACATCAGCAACAGTGACCACTAAAGAAATAATCCTACACACGGGACTATCTCAACATCAGCAACAGTGACCACTAAAGCAAATAATCCTACACACGGGACTATCTCAACATCAGCAACAGTGACCACTAAAGCAAATAATCCCGCACACGGGACTATCTCAACATCAGCAACAGTGACCACTAAAGCAAATAATCCCGCACACGGGGCTATCTCAACATCAGCAACAGTGACCACTAAAGCAAATAATCCTACACACGGGGCTATCTCAACATCAGCAACACTGACCACTACAGCAAATAATCCCACACACGGGGCTATCTCAACATCAGCAACAGTGACCACTAAAGCAAATAATCCCGCACACGGGACTATCTCAACATCAGCAACACTGACCACTAAAGCAAATAAAACCGTGTTCCCATCTGCTAGAACTGGATGTGTAAGCATACAGACATATGTTGCTCTCATTGTTTATTCATGACGCGGTGTTACCGACTAGCCACGGAGATAGATGCGGTGGCAATACAACGGGTGTGTCTTGGTATCTGATGATGTCATGTGTGCCTCTTCACCTTCAGACGCTGGGCCGTTTTATTGTGGGTGTGTGTGTCTGTGTGTGTGTGTGTGTGAACTGTGGAGCCCATTGTTTGTGTAAACACTGTTGTTGCTGAGAAAGTGATCTTCTTACACCTCTTTTTGTGTATCATCACCATCACAACCATCATAATCACATGGAGAGATATATCTACAAGGGAACCAACCACCATGGGACACCCACTCATGACAGTATGTGAGTATGTGTATGTTTGTGTGTCTGTCTGTATTTTCATGTGCGTGTATGTGTTTGCATGTGGGTGCCTGTATGTTTGTATTTGTTTGAATGGTTTTGCCTATGTATGTATTTGGAAGTAAATGTAATTATATATATATATATATATATATATATATATATATATATATATATATATGTAATATATATATATATATATATGTAATATATATATATATATATATATATATATATATATATATATATATATATATATATATATATATATATATATATATATATATATATATATATATACTTGCATTGTTGTATTTCCTAAAGATCAATTTCCTGAATGACTGACATGCTGGTCGACATACGGACAACAATAATGCTACTCTGTATTACCGTGGTTGTCAAAATATCGTGGAGTGAAATAGGTAAGCAACTGTTTGGATTAAGAGGAATAGCACCGTGACAGAAATACGACGTGATTACAATAAGTGGCAACCACACCACAACGTGATAGCAAAATTACGTACGTGACTATATCATAATGCGCGGGCATGATGACGTGCCCGGATCATGTCAACAGTGCAACATAGCATGACCGGCATGCAACAGGAAATAAATGCAACTCATCGTGGTTGACACTGACAGTGACACAGACATGGTGGAGACAAGATGACACATACAGCCATACGGAAGCACAGTCAGTTAGACTCAGCATCACATTTACATAGAAGACCGTTAAAATGTACATTAACAATTCATTATATTATACATATAATGATGTACGATGTTACAATGTTTACAATATTAACTTATACAAATACTTAGTACTTTTTTCTGAAGCTAGAAAACTTCACACAATGTGTTAAGTTCTTGGGTACATTTATAACACCAGAATGCAGATATATTAAGGAAGTTGACGGTAGCCTAGCTCAAGCACTTGCAACATTGTACTAGATACAGAATAATTTTTGCAGTCTGCCTTTGATCAGTCGAGGTAACGAAACTAGTCATAAGAACACACGATTGAACTTTATTTTGAAAGGGTTTCAAATTTGGCAAGCAAGCCCTTCTTACATTCGGCCATTCCAACTACTCACTTTGTCTACATCAGTTATCTATGTTACATTTACGAAAAAACATTCAATGTCAAATGAATGCTGTGAACATAGCCAATGCAAGATATATTGAGTCAATCCTGATGTAAAGAGGTAAATAATTGGCAAAGAGCAATTACTTGAGTAATTACGTGGAGGAGGAGCAGATGTGCTCTTAACGGGTATGATGAGAATACTTTGGAGAGATAGAGTAATTACGATAGATTGAAGGAAGTTAACTCCCAACGAGAATTTGTTACTAGTATCAGTCCGCCGTCTTTGGATGTTAGACAGTTTGGTATCATAAAAGAGCATCAATATCATAAATTAGTGGCAGTACATGGGACAGAAGGTTATGGTCAAACATGATCACGACGCCACATGGCATGAATTATGAGATTGGCAGCACACGAGACAGAATGCTGTGGACAGACATGATCACCAACTACCCACGTCATAGACGTCATAGTTTCACATGTAACAAAATATAAGCTAACCACACATCACCAATGGGTGTTGTTGTTTGTGAATTGTTTGCGTTACAGCGAGTTAATTCTTAAGTAAAGTGGATTGACGTTCAGGTATGTAGAGTCCTGATATGTTCTCGAGTTCATGTGAAGCAGCTTAGTGTAAGGACATCTCTCTCTATCCCGGTTATACAGTAGAGTACTCAAGCTACTTTTTAGTTTACGACCCCCTCCCCTGTACACGTTTAGACAGTAGAGGGATGTGCAATACACACCGTATTTACTTCTCGGTCTTCCCCTTGGTCTCTTCCCTTCGATCTTGCCAGTTGTCACCAAGTTCTCCAAGTCATTTCTTCTCATAACATGCCCAAAACATTTTGACTGTCTACGTCTAATAACTCTAATCAGTTTACGATCTTCATTTGTTTCTTGAAGGAATTGCTCATTGGTTTTTCTGTCTGTCATGGTATTCTTTGCATTTTCCTCAGAAACCAAATTTCCACAGCCAAAAGCTGTTTTTCAGCTTGACTGCTTATTGTCCACGCTTCACATCCATACAAATGTATAGGTTCTATGTAGCACTTCAACACTCTTTTTTCTGGTGGAAACCAACGATGGTTTCCTCATCGCTCTCTGTACACATCTTTGCGACTCAGCTTCCTTTAAAACAACCTTGCTACAGAGCTGATGGCACTTTGACGGCTCGATTTCATTAATGCAGTTTTAAATATTATTCTGGCTATTATAAGAATCTTCTCATGTACGCAAGTTCGTACTTATAATACACATATCATCTGAGCACTGACTGGTCTCCCCATTTATTTATTTCGCGTCTGACTCAGTGAACTTTATGTGTGGAATATATAATATTACTTCCTCTTTTGGTTGAGCACATAGCTTCTTCTGGCTCAACCCTTATGGTTGGTTACCTTTTTATTATATCTTCACTCAAACAATGACGAATAGAATACATAACACGACTCCAGGGATGGTTTCCACCATATATTCGTCTAAGAACATTACATAATTAATTTACACTTGCAAGTATTCAACATCACGTTGCATCTAACGAACTCCATACAAATCTAACGATTGTTAAACAGAGCCGCATATTCAGTAGCCATCCCGCTCTGTATACATCTGAACATTTCCACACTGGACCATGGCTCAACGCCAACTCATCTTTTAGGATCCGCCTCGTGCCAACAGCGAAGCGAGTCCCAGCGTTTCCACGCTGTGTGAAAAGTATTCACTTTCACGTTTCAAGTGTCCATTTACTGAACACTGCCATAACCTCTGACCTAGTCTAATTTGGATTATGGCATGACTATTCCATGACCTACTATGGATCATGGCAATCCTGATTTCACTGTTTGGCTATCCAACTAATTTTCAGCATTCTTCTATAAAACCACATCTCCAAGGCTTCCAGGTATTTTGTCGCCTGTTTACTAATTGTCCAGGATTCGAAGCCGTATGTTACAACTGGTTCTATGTAACATGCAAGTACTATTTTTCTAACTTTCAAGGACAATGACTTATTGCACGAAACGTTCTTCTTTTGATAGAATGCAGTTTTTGCTTGTCCTATCTATGCTCTTTATCTCAGTGATGCATCTTTCATTTGATGTTATCCATGTGCCCAGATATCTGAATTTCTGCACTTGCCCCAAAATAACGTCATGCATTTTAATTGCACACTTAGGCACAATATGTTTCGTTGATATCATCATAATATATTTCTTTCCATTCTTCAAACTAAGGCCCATTCTTTCACTTAACCGAGAAAACAACAATATAAAAGTTATTCATTGTAAAGGCTTGGGAAATATTTATAAATAAATACTACATGACTCACAAATATTAATGACTGATGTGGCAATTGTTATTGGCTATGCGGGACATAATTTCTACTAAAAGGGGGATGCCTGTTATACTAAGGTTGTGTTATTATTATTATTATTATTATTATTATTATTATTATTATTATTATTATTAAGTGAGAAGGTAATCTGTACGTAGACAGTGTACTGATAATTTGCGATTATATGTATAGGGATTGGTGATGTCTTCGATTTATTTTGGAAGAGTGTTCCGTAACATGATAAGGCAGACGTGGTCGGAGCCCTTTTGTATAGTGCTACATAGTGCAGAAGATCGTATAGAGTATCATTGCTGGGAGAGAATGGTGCTGCAAGGAGTGACCTAAGGATCTGGCAGACACTTTAAACTTCCACGAGAAACCAGACTGACACATTATTAGACTGCTTACTGGTACCATTAGAATCGAGACGATGCCCTCGCTGTCGCAGATGAGAACGGAAACACATATGTTAACGGCTCGAGTGCCTGCGATATCGGTTCTTGACTAAACTCAACTCTTAGCGCGATTCGAGAAATTTCACGTCATCGAGCTAAAATTGTCTTGCCTTTATTTCTACAGTTTGTGACAATGGTTGGTTTGGGGACAACTGCCAGTTTCAGTGTCATTGTCACCTGGCTCAACCGATGTGAACCAAACGGATCGTGCACTGCTGACGTGGGATGTACTCCGGGCTTCTTTGGTCCGGGTTGTCAGTATGGTCAGTACTTTTATGAATATGTTATTGTTATATAATTGGTAGTAATGTAAAAAAAAAAAAAAATAAATAAATGAACTAGAACGCCTGAAGACCATCCAGGTATTCAGGCCTGCAGATATGGAGCTGGATGTCAGCTGCGGGAAACAAACTAAACATGCGATTAGAAAAGATATGACAATTGTGAGGGATTGGAAGCTACTATGTCTTTTACTTTGAGACGGCATCATTTAATCTTTTTTTTTTTTAATTGGGTGTAATTGTGTTAATGATTTCTTTGTGTCTGTCTGTAAAAAAGAGTCTTAAAAGTCGAGAAGATCGACTTCATTGAACTAGGTTTTAACCCATATGGCTCGGCCTCTGTCCGCAGGGTGACCCGCAGAAAGCATCGCATGAAGCACGAACTCCGTAGCTCCGGCAACGACCCCCAGGAGTCTTCGAGAAAAATGCACTCATGAACCGAAAGACGTAGCCCGGAATCGAACTTATAACCTTCGGAGCGCGAGGCAGACGGCTTGCCACTTCGCTACGAAGACTTCTTTCCTTGTTTTATTTTTAACCATACAGTGGCTTTGATATAACGTCAGAGTTAAATATTCTGACTTTGGCGTTAAGTTTCATTTCCTTTGACTATCACATGTGTGAATAATGTAGGCAGAAACAACTGATTGTGCAGTTTATTGCCTGGTATATTTTGCTACATCCATCTCTTGTATATAATAGACTTCAGTGAAGATAAAGCAAAAGTAACCAATGAACAATTCATGTTGAAATGTACAACGCACAGCTTTCCATGATAATTAAATTGTCTACTTGGAATATGCCAGACAATAAATTGTTCATTAATCACATTCAGTTCGGGAAAACATTGTTTTAAATTTCCAAGTAGTATGAAAGCTAATCTTCAATATTGGGCTTTTCATCTACCATCTTTACCTGTTGTCCAAACGTTGCTTACAGTTCTGCCTAAATAGGTACCTGATTCAGTATCTTGAAGTTGGGTGTCACCAAAGGAGGTCGGGTTATAATCTGCCTTTGATGCTACCATTATCTATGTTTCCCCATTATGATATTTTGATCTACTTATAGTGACAACTATACTCAGTTGGACTGACGTTTTGATTTCATGTCCTTGACATGCGGACGTAAATTACCAGTACTTTATAAGTCGGATTGGGTTCATCTGATGGCGAAATGCACTGGTAATAGGGTAAGGTATCCTTTACTCACACCGCTTTGGTTGACTTCCATACAATGGTATGAGCATACCTCTTCGTGTAGACATCAATGGCAACGTACTTAACGTAATCTTGCCTAGTAAATCACAAACAACCAAATAATGCTGGGGTCGACCGCGACGTTCTGTAAAGGACATGTAACTATTTTATTTGTTAACTCACATGCACAAATCAGTCCAGTGCTTTAGAAGTGGTAGCTCGTGTATGGACGACGCTTGGGTTCAACACGAGCGAACACACATACGCACACACATACACACACATACACATACACACACACATACGCACACACATACACACACATACGCGCACACATACGCACAAACTTACACACATAGAACATTGTGTCTGCCTTCTCTCCGCGACGCTTTGAGGCAAAGGCAGTAGGTCAAAGGAGAAGGCGATTGCCGTACCTCCTTGCACGTATCTTTGAATCTCAGAGTTTCTGTTACTGTCTGCGGGCCGCCTGCGGAAAATCGTCTTTGGAACGCGTCCTTATGCGAAATACGTCCTTACGCGGTAATCACCCTTACGCGGTAATCACCCTTACGCGGTATATGTCCTTACGTGGTAAACGCCCTTACGCGGTATACGTCCTGACGCCATTAAGCGAAATAAATCATTATGCGATATACATTACCAGTCTGTCTAAGAATCATTTACATGGGAGTTCAACCTGTCTGTGCGAATGGGAGCACTTCGGTAATATTTCCTCTGCGCTACCAAGAGATCATTATCAACAGCTCATGCCCTACCATCTGATGAAGACATCCATCCAACTGCACACACACCCCGGTCCTATTTGTTCTAGATGAATTCTCAAGACGATCTGGTCAGTCGCCTTAACGTCCCATGTCATGTCCTGGTCACTACATTCCTGCAGGTCACTTGGGCTCATCTGCGTGTTTACATGTAGTGGAATGGTCAGTTATCAGTGGATCGAAAGAAATGCAATTCATATAGAGTTTACTATTCATTCATTCATTCATTCATTCAGTAGCATGCCCTTTGCAGAACCTCGCTTCCATAACAACCTTCCAGAAAACCGCTTGATCATAAGCAAGATGCTCCGCGTCCGATACACGCATCAGGAGATCATCCGCCACATCCTGCACCCATCTTCTCTTTGGCCTTCTTCTTCCTTTCTTCTCAGGCATATACCTCTGCACCATTGTTCTCTCCAGACTTTCATGACTTTTCAAGTCACCAAAATATTTCAATTTTCTTTATTTTATCGTCTTTAATAGCCAACCTATTTCAATATTCATCTCTTGAAGTTTAGATCCATTTATTCTTTTATGTATCCAAGATATGCATAGAACAGTCTATAACATTTATATTCGAAGGCATTTACGCGCTGTTCAGCTTGTTTAGTAAGTGTCCCGGGTCTCACAGGCGTATGTTACAATGGGAAAGATGCATGCTCTTAATAATTAATATATTTGTTTTTAGTTTTATCTGTCTCACTGCACAATTTATTCAGTTGGTTTAGTCTTTGAAGAGCAATACATATGTAGGGTGGTAAATATAATAAATTAGAATAAGGACAGGTTTCGCTAGGGGTATTCAGTATGAATGGGGTCTAAAACCCAAACACGCCCTCTATAGGAATGAATATATTGGCTCGTAACCCCCAAGTATTGAACAAGGCAGAAAAGGGTGCAAGTTCAACACTAACATAGAAGAAATGTTTCCCATAGAAGGCTGGGAGATCCGGGAAGTTCTACCACAGACACCCGAGTACTAATCACTCTACCCAGAGGGTGTGTCCATGTGTAAGTTCCCCGCCCCACATTTAATCTCCCACATATATATATAAACAATGACAAGTATCCACTGTCATGCACATCCACAGTATTATACAACAGAGGGACAACAACCAATGTTAGACGCAACAACTGGATTACATGACAGAGGAAAACAGCCATTGTTAGACAAAAACAGTACACTAACTCACTGTATCACCTAACAGTAACAATAACTGGACTATAAACATCAGTTTTGGAACACCAGGTTAACAATGAAGTAACTTCAAGGCTTTGTTAAACCAAACAAACAAACAATTGTATTGTGGAAACATTTGGGTTTTGGAAAACCCTGTTGGCTACAATATGGTGACCTGGACATGAAAAATTGTCATATTTCAGGCAATGCACACAAAGTCTACAACCAAACAGAAGTCCCCAAGAATATTTCCCCCAAAAAGGTTCACATCAAATACATGTGTCAAACACAAAACAAAGTAAATCCATACAAAGAAATAGATAAAGAAAATCTATCTAATCTGTCTCTAGAACTATCCTATGGGCTGATGATGACTCCCTCTCCTTCAATATCCACTAGAAAAAGTCTGGCCATAATCACACTCTCTATAATCCAGGAAAACAGCTGCTTTGCATATATCCACTATTTAGAAAATTGGGGATTGCACACACCCACACACAGAACTTTCACTTCTGGATCATATATCCATCGCGAAAAACATGTAGGAGTAATCCATATGAATCCAATGTGGATATACTGTAATCTCTCAAGTCACAGTTGCTAAGTCACTGGGCTAGGAGCGTTCCAGGGTGATATAACAGACAGGTATAAATAAGTCTGAAGCATTCTGGCGTGGCGTGACACACAGGAGTCCATGTGATTGATTCGATCAGGATCAGGCACAAACACTTTCAGTATCTCTTTGGATGAGGAGTGACATCACATAATCCATTAGAATTTCCTGACAGAACTAACTTGAATGGGGCATGAATATTCCAGCCCCTTTCTCTGGGTTAAGATGTAGGTTATTCTTTCTTCAGCTGAATATACGACTTGATTGACCGGGAGTTGGTATGGTGCTTGATTATCCATGTCTGGGATATGATGGATGAGAAGATTCAAAGGAAGCTGGGAATTCACACAATCAGTTGGTAAATCCATACTGGTAAATGATGGTGAATTCCAGACTATCCATGAGCCTCTGGAATATGACAGTTGAATGTGGAATTAGGCGGTGACTTTTAGAAGAGGTTATACTCTGTATCCATCTATGCCAGGCATGCCTCATGTCTTTGCAGACATTGAAAATATTAACACCATCTGTAAGTTCCCAGAGGTAGGGAATCCACTTCCACATATTCAAAATCCAGTAATTATCCAGGCATTGACGTTCAGGGTGTGTAGCAGTAACCCGCACTCATTTTAGAATATTAGAGGAGGCTGATATCCCAGTTTCCTGCCTCTAAATCCAAACAAGTTGACCATAACTTCAGTTCCAAGCATGGTGACTAGGCCAATACTCCACTTCCATCTCTAGCGCCTAAAACGCAGAGAATAAGTGGGCTTTAAATTAACCCATTAACAATGGGTCACCCGCTAACATTGGAGAAACATGGCGATTGACCAGACCGCTTTGTCTACCAAGCCTTTGTCTAGATTAAGCCTGTGTTTCCGGGGCGCGGCCAATCAATTGTCTTAGAACGAAATGAAATTTCGTTTCGTTAATTCTCCCGTCGGGCTTTTTAATAGCCTCTACTCTTCAGATAGCGTGTCCTAGCAACGTCTGCTGGAAAAGACTGCGAGATGATGACATATATGTCACAAGTCTCCCACCTAGACAGGTCTATCCCATAGGAAGAGCTGTTACATTCATCCACAGTCTTCCACCTTCTTAATCTGATGCATTTGGTCTTTCAGGTCCTCCAATTATGCTTTACATTTAATCACTATTGTAGAATAATCTCTCCGTGCCACATTCATGTTTCTACTTGCCAAGACAACTGGACATAACATTGAAGATTCATCTAGCTTCGCTTGAAGAAGTGTAACTCTCTCCACTGTTGTCAGCATTCCATTGAAATATGAGTGGACGTTGAGATCTCTATATGAGGTATTGGTTCCACTGCAATCGAACCAATTTCTCGACGTTTGAACGAAGATATAAAGCTTCGACAACCGTTTCATTAGCAATAAGAATATCATCCTTAAAATATGCTAACAGCAGGATCTCCTCCTTCAAATCAGTCATAGTGGCATACTGAACTGGGTAAGTATAACTAGCACAGGTGTAGGTTCATTTGCTTTGAGGCCAAATCTACGAAAAGTCCTGGCTCGTTTATAAGTCCATCCGCACTTTATACTGACTAGAATGAGTTACCGGCATTTATTCTCTCCCCTCCAACACGTATACGTTGCTTTCCTGGTGAAAATAGCGAGCAATTCTGCGTCGATTGTCGTAGATTGATCGTCATCTGCCTCCAAATATGTTGTAGACAATTTCCACCCAAGCACCGTTAAGTAGATGTAATAACATTGCACATAGCTGTATCACCATCCACATTATATTCAGTTCATAGATAAATTTAAAGCCGTAGGTGGTCCCTGTAATAGTCATCCGAACAACCGAGTTGTCGGTACACTCCCAGTTTACTGATGGGTTACCTTACTTGTAAGCGATGAAAGCCACAGGTATAAATATATCCCTCTTTTCTGGTGTTTCCTGAGTTAACTTCCTCAAGATAAAAAAATCAGGGCACCTTTAAGTTTCTCTCCAGGTCTGTTCGTAACCGATCTATACGGAGAACAATGAATCTGTTGAAACTGGAAGAGTGAAAGCTTTTCCTTCTGAACTGAAATATATTACTAGTTAGACTCCCTAGAAGAAATACTAAACTAGTAAAAAGTCAAGCAACTCTCAGCCAATGGCTTCCAAGTGCTTGAAAAGTATAGTCCTTGCTATAGCCCAATCTAGCATGGTCTATGAATAAAAATATGAATAAGGCGTCCTACTCTTCATCTGTCGAGAGGTACGTCAACAACAACCATAATTTAATAGTTGTATAAATCGGGCTTTCTCCTAGACCACCAAAAATAGTTTGATGTTTTGGAGAAAAATCCTGACTTTAAGAACATACTGTGACAACTAGCAAGCTGTCCCTAGCCTTTCAAGTCAGTACAAGCAACATGCAAAATGGGAGCTAAGGCTGCCCAAGCCTGTTACTAATTCTCTGATGAGAATAAAATTGGGAATGTCGCAGATGAGGACCAATTCCTGTTTTCTGACATCAAAAATTTGAGATACTTACAGGTTTCTTCCGGTAGCTCTTAACTTCCTATGACATCCCAATAAAAAATAACAGGGTAAATTTACGGTCGAAACCATATCCTTCGTTCGCCAGTCACACAACGACGTATGCTTCTCTGTCACTGGTAATGCCAGAGGGACTAGCTTGTAAAAGGGGCCCTGTAATTCAATTGCTTTCACTCACATAGTAAATGGATCCTTGTTCACTACAAAGTTACAACAACCGAATAATAAAATTGACCAGTGCCATTTCTGACACATGGACAATAACAGATCTGTTACGAATACCAGACCCTTAAACTGAAAGCGTTGAATAGGCGTCTTTATGTCCTTATAGGAATCATCAGTGTCAATCTATCTACTCTCAGTATTTCCGAACATGTATATGCATATGGGGTGAAATATAAAATCCACGGTTTCCCGCTTGGCGGCTACGAATACTGCAATTTACACAATATTCATACTCCTTCCATTATACATGTCGGATAAAATTGCAGGTGGAGTATTGGCCCTAACATTAAGTCAACTTAATTGGTTATTGTTTTTTTCCCCTGATGTTCTAAACTCTCATTTATGCATGTAGTGTCCCACTTAAATAAAGATATCTTTACTGAATTCTTTAAAAAAAATTTTTGGGGTGCTATATCTTATCTGTCTCAGCCATTAAAAATTTTTTTGGATTTCTCTGTTGCTTTGGGTAAGTTTCAATAGTACATGACCCCAACAAACAGAGCATGCACAAAATAAAATGGCAATATATGACAACATAGTTAACCAGCCCAGGATTCATATGTGGGTCTATGCAAAAATGAGGACATATAGTACAGTAATATATTTATCATACTACCAAAATATACTAATCAAGAACATCCCAGAGTAACAATAACATCTAACATCAACATCACACAAAATCAATCAAGAATTCCTGACATCCTACCAGAAATAATCCTATATGGGTTAACCATCCCAGAGACCTTATTTTATGAGGTCCTATACAAGGAAAAGGTCTCCCACCAAAAGGATATAAAATACATGAGTTAACCATTCTCATATACAAACATTAACACAGGTTTCTATTTCTAGAATAAAGACATCACCTGTGAACATTAGTTGAAACACAACAAACAATACTTGTGATTAAGACACCATAGGTTCATAACACTTGTGTCTAAGCCCATACTTGTGAACACCAGCCACCAATTAGTTGTAAAGTCTCAACTTGAGAGGTAGACATGGGTACACATTTTCTGGGCAACGCCCACACTCATGGCATGGGGTAAGGGTTCAAAATTCCGCGACGAGCCCCCACTTGTAGGGTGGTAAATATAATAAATTAGAATAAGGACAGGTTTCGCTAGGGGTATTCAGTATGAATGGGGTCTAAAACCCAAACACGCCCTCTATAGGAATGAATATATTGGCTCGTAACCCCCAAGTATTGAACAAGGCAGAAAAGGGTGCAAGTTCAACACTAACATAGAAGAAATGTTTCCCATAGAAGGCTGGGAGATCCGGGAAGTTCTACCACAGACACCCGAGTACTAATCACTCTACCTAGAGGGTGTGTCCATGTGTAAGTTCCCCGCCCCACATTTAATCTCCCACATATATATATAAACAATGACAAGTATCCACTGTCATGCACATCCACAGTATTATACAACAGAGGGACAACAACCAATGTTAGACGCAACAACTGGATTACATGATAGAGGAAAACAGCCATTGTTAGACAAAAACAGTACACTAACTCACTGTATCACCTAACAGTAACAATAACTGGACTATAAACATCAGTTTTGGAACACCAGGTTAACAATGAAGTAACTTCAAGGCTTTGTTAAACCAAACAAACAAACAATTGTATTGTGGAAACATTTGGGTTCTGGAAAACCCTGTTGGCTACAATATGGTGACCTGGACATGAAAAATTGTCATATTTCAGGCAATGCACACAAAGTCTACAACCAAACAGAAGTCCCCAAGAATATTTCCCCCAAAAAGGTTCACATCAAATACATGTGTCAAACACAAAACAAAGTAAATCCATACAAAGAAATAGATAAAGAAAATCTATCTAATCTGTCTCTAGAACTATCCTATGGGCTGATGATGACTCCCTCTCCTTCAATATCCACTAGAAAAAGTCTGGCCATAATCACACTCTCTATAATCCAGGAAAACAGCTGCTTTGCATATATCCACTATTTAGAAAATTGGGGATTGCACACACCCACACACAGAACTTTCACTTCTGGATCATATATCCATCGCGAAAAACATGTAGGAGTAATCCATATGAATCCAATGTGGATATACTGTAATCTCTCAAGTCACAGTTGCTAAGTCACTGGGCTAGGAGCGTTCCAGGGTGATATAACAGACAGGTATAAATAAGTCTGAAGCATTCTGGCGTGGCGTGACACACAGGAGTCCATGTGATTGATTCGATCAGGATCAGGCACAAGCACTTTCAGTATCTCTTTGGATGAGGAGTGACATCACATAATCCATTAGAATTTCCTGACAGAACTAACTTGAATGGGGCATGAATATTCCAGCCCCTTTCTCTGGGTTAAGATGTAGGTTATTCTTTCTTCAGCTGAATATACGACTTGATTGACCGGGAGTTGGTATGGTGCTTGATTATCCATGTCTGGGATATGATGGATGAGAAGATTCAAAGGAAGCTGGGAATTCACACAATCAGTTGGTAAATCCATACTGGTAAATGATGGTGAATTCCAGACTATCCATGAGCCTCTGGAATATGACAGTTGAATGTGAAATTAGGCGGTGACTTTTAGAAGAGGTTATACTCTGTATCCATCTAGGCCAGTCATGCCTCATGTCTTTGCAGACATTGAAAATATTAACACCATCTGTAAGTTCCCAGAGGTAGGGAATCCACTTCCACATATTCAAAATCCAGTAATTATCCAGGCATTGACGTTCAGGGTGTGTAGCAGTAACCCGCACTCATTGTAGAATATTAGAGGAGGCTGATATCCCAGTTTCCTGCCTCTAAATCCAAACAAGTTGACCATAACTTCAGTTCCAAGCATGGTGACTAGGCCAATACTCCACTTCCATCTCTAGCGCCTAAAACGCAGAGAATAAGTGGGCTTTAAATTAACCCATTAACAATGGGTCACCCGCTAACATTGGAGAAACATGGCGATTGACCAGACCGCTTTGTCTACCAAGCCTTTGTCTAGATTAAGCCTGTGTTTCCGGGGCGCGGCCAATCAATTGTCTTAAAACGAAACGAAATTTCGTTTCGTTAATTCTCCCGTCGGGCTTTTTAATAGCCTCTACTCTTCAGATAGCGTGTCCTAGCAACGTCTGCTGGAAAAGACTGCGAGATGATGACATATATGTCACAACATATTCGTCTTTATCTTCTTTCATTGTGTCTTTTGGTAATTAATACCCAACGATATTCAAATTGATTGTCCACCACATCCAATCTTTCTTCATAAACATATATTTCTTTCTCCATAGTAGTCTTATCTGTATGCATTATTTTTGTTTTTGCTATGTTAAGATATAAGTTGTGATTGTCACTATTCAAGTTCCTGATGTTGTGCACAGTCAAATGCCTTCGAATAATCCACAAAACATGAGAATAGGTCTACATTAAATTCTCTGCACTTCTCAATTATTAAACGCATGTTGAGAATGTGATCTTTTGTCTCTCTTCCACGACTAAATCCAGCTTGAACCACGTTAACTTCTTCTTCCATTTTCTTACGAAGTCTTCCCATTATGATTTGTAGTAGAATTTTACTTGCATGACTTATCAGGGCAACAGTTCTATAGTTGGTGCATAATTTCAGGTTGCCCTTTTTTAGTATTGGAATGAAGATAGTTCACTTCCAATCTTTTGGCCATATACCATATTTCCATATCTGTTTACATAATGCGTGATAGATTAGCATGGTTTCTTCTCCTCTCGTTTTAATTAGTTCAGCTTGTATCTCATCATATCAAGGTGTTTTATCATTCTTCAGGTTCCTTAGTTATGAAGGCTCTGGTCTGGTCTCTGCTGTCATTGATTAATGTATCTCATTCATATCCTCACTGTCATTCATATTATGCATTCCATCGCAGTATTCCTGCCATCTGTTTAGAATTTGTCTAGATCATGTTAAGGCATTTCCCAACTTGTCATATATAACATTTAATTGAGGTTGAACATTTCATGTCAATAACTGCATTTCTTTGAACATTTCGTAATCTCTTCAAGTCTTATGATATTGCTCTATTCTGTATATATTTGTATATACTGTATGCTGTATGTATTTGTATATTCTGTATATATAATTACAACATCTACTATCTGCATTCTCCAATGCTTGTTCTGAATTTGGTTTAACAATTAACAAAAAGAAGACACAGATTATGTCACAAGGTGCACATGGTATACCATCAATCTTTATTGACGACGCCGAACTGGAGATAGTAGACCATTTTACATATCTTGGATCAGAGGTAAATAGCAAATTATCCCTCGATCAAGAAATCAACATCAGGATTGGCAAGGCAGCAACAACAATGAACATGTTAGCAAAAAGAGTCTGGGAGAACAGGAAGCTTACTGCCAAAACAAAAGTCCTCGTCTACCAAGCCTGTGTCCTTAGTACTCTTCTTTATGGCAGTGAAACCTGGACAACTTACTCACACCAAGAGAAACGTTTAAACAGCTTTCATATGCGGTGTCTGCGAAGAATACTTGGTATTAAGTGGCAAGACAAAATCACAAATACTGAAGTATTGGAAAGATCAGGTTGTGTGACGATGTATTCCATGCTCAGTCTTCGTAGACTTAGATGGATAGGACACGTTAGGAGGATGGATGATGGTAGAATACCAAAGGGCATCTTTTTTGGTGAATTACAGACGGGTAGGAGATCTCAGGGTCGCCTCTACTACGATACAAAGATGTGTGTAAGCGGGACATGATTGATACAGGCATTGATAATGCACATTGGGAGCACGTCGCCGCTGAACGTGTTGCATGGAGGGCAACTATCAGAAATGGAATAAAGACAAAGGAGAAAATGATTGCAGATAAAGCACACACACAGCGTGAGAGACGTAAGATGGTGCAAAATGGTGGAAGTGACCATGTTTTCACATGCACCTACTGTGGGCAAACAATTGCGGCAAGAATTGGCCTTACCAGCCACACTCGCCACCGCCATGGATCGTAGTTATTGCCATATGACAGTTATTAAGCCTTTTTGAAGCACAATGTACCAAACTATCGTCTGTCAAGACGGAAAGGTGCCAATGAATGTATATATTTGATTGTGTCCTTTGGTGTGTTCTTTCTTATTTCTCGAGTTAAAGATTTATATTTTATCCTGCTGTTATCGGATACAATTCCTTCCTGTTTCTCTTCCCTTCCTTGTTTTATTACTTCCAACGTGACATATGTACACCATGGTGCCATAGACCGGTGAACACATGGTTTGACATAACAATATAGAGCGATTGAATTAATCTTGGGATAGTGGTGCCATAAGACTGTTTTATTGCCTTTGCGCATGGAGGCAATACTATAGTGCATTTACATTTGGTTGCCTCCATATAAAAATCCATATCTCAGTAACCAACTGAGGGAAAATGATGAGATTTAGCATATAACCTTATCATTATGTCCACCCAACAATTTTTTTGTTTAAATTCTGGAGATTGTACAGAATATTTCCATGTTTGTTTATATGCGGTATATAATTTACGGGTCAAAGATTAAGTCCATAATTTTAAATGTATTGCACCTTCAGCCAGAAAATCTGCGTTCAATGTTGAATATTCTCTGTGGTTCATGGGATTGGCCTATGGCAAGAACCCAACGCTGTTTAAACTAGGAGTGTTCAGAGGTGTTGTCAATGTGGGTTCTTTCATTAAACCTGATTAATTTTATTTTACATCTTACCACTTATCGCTACCATTTGAATGTGTGAATATTGTTCAATGGGATTGAATGTGAAACTTTGTACACTTCAAAGCATCGCTATGAAGTTGTAGGGGGCTGCGTGGTCTCGAGGTAAGGTGTCTGTTTCGAGTGCTCAAGGTCCAGTGAATTTTGTCACGTGGACTTCTAGTAATAAAATTTCCTCTGGTCTCTTGGTAGTGAGATTGGACGCCCGTGTGTATTGTTGCGCACGTAAAAAGTCCCGAAAAAAATAATCGAAAAAGAGTAGCCTAACGGCTCTGCCCGTTAATTTTTCGAGTTAAAAATTTCGAGTTAAAAATCTACCCAAAGTATTTTCAGGATCCTCGCAGGTGCTATAGAGTTCGTACACTGAGTTGAGTTTCTCCAGACTCAGATTTGAGTTAGGAAGAAAACGGAGCACTTATGGGTTGCACCCGTGTGCCGTGATGTTGATCTATCGGCTAAACTAAACTAAAGCTTTGAAGTTGTGCACATAATGTTATCGAGAAGCTGATCGCAGGAAACTGTTTCATACTATTACAAATTCCGAAAAAAGAACAGTGCATGCATTAGGTTTGAGTAAACGGTCATTTCCTCGAATGGTGCAAGAATCTGGAATTGAACCACCACGCAATAACCAAACGGTAGGTAGAAAGACTATTTTAGACAGCTTTCACAAGGATGTCATAAGGCGACCTATTATAAAAATGCTGGATGCCAAAGAAACAGTGACTGTAAGAAAACTTAGGGTTTGGTGTAGAAAGAACAGTAACAGATCTATCCAAAAAAAACTTTGTGGAAAATTAATAGGACATTAGGCTTCACTTTTAGAAAGTACAAGGGAGGTAGACATATCCTTTGCGAGCAACCGCATTAGGAGCTATGAGAAGCAGATACCTACGTGAAATAAGGGCAATGCGCAAAGAGAATTATGGCATAGTGTATTTTTATGAAACGTAGATCAATGTGCATCACACAAGTGAAAAGGAATGGCAATCAGTGGATGGAAAGATAAAGCGATATGTGCCTAGTAGTATAGGACAGCATTTGGTCATGGCCCATCCTGGTAATACGCATAATGGCTTACTACATATTGCTGGACTCGTATTCGTATCAAAGCATACAGACAATAGGGATTATCATAATAAGATGAATGGTAATGTATTTAGAGATTGGCTCGAGAATACAGTGCTTCTATCCATATATAGACAGTCGTGTCCAATTATGGACAATGCATGATATCAATGCAGTTGCCCAAGAAGACAACATACCTACAGCATCGAGCACAAAGGGAGCAATAAAGATATGGCTAAAATTAAAGGACAGGTGGCAGCTGACAATTCTATATTCGAATTGTCTGACGTCAAGATACTAACCCAGTCCGCGCTATTAAATATTGATAAGAGTTAATGGAAAAATGTGAGGACCATGTGTTGAAAGAGAAGGATGATTATTGGAGAAAGGATGGATTGCATTTTATGCAACCGAGAGCAGTCATCAACCTACTCGAATCATGCGACACAGATTAAGGTTTGAGCAGATCGCATAACATTAATCCACCTACTTGGATATTTTTGCTCCAACTATTTAGAAGAAGAATTGCAGCCCTTAACATGACAGCATCGGCACAAACAATACAACTTGTCAATAGCAACAGTTTGTATTCCACAGTGATGAATTCTCAATTCCGTAAGCCCTCAATGGTGTCAAGCAACTGGCATTGAATAAAAAAAAAAGCTCTAGATGTATTGAATACCAACCGAAGAGTAATATTGTGGTGGGAACTGACATATTGTGGCATAACAAGAAACGTGAGAAGAAACACGTTGTCAAATGAGGGGACAACACACAAACATACGAATAATTCTATAAACTTCAATGAAAAGAGAACCAACATCTTGACCGTTATGAAGGAAGAACACTACAGAGACATTCACAGCTATATTCGTCGTGCAAAACAGGTAATCACGGTCCGTCTAAGCAGAGTAGACATTGCAACCACTCCCATACGAATCCGGATACGCCTTGTGTCGTCGTCTGAATTGGAGCGGCATTCATTACTGTAAAACATGTTTGTTAGCGAGAAATCACTAGTTTTTCACCAAAACATCAAAGAAATGTTGCCGCTTTCTATGATTTAAGTTTCTTTTGGACCCATCAAAGACATATTACTTGGGTGGGGGTAAATATAAGACGGCAGAAAAAATTTCATAACGATGCAACAGACAGTTTTCAAAATAAATGATCTTGAATGACGGCATTCATTTCTGGACAGACTATAGGAGTTACTTATGAGATATCATTCCCGTAGCTATCTTATCGTTGGCTCGGCACATTCGTTTCCTGAGCGCCGTTGTGTGTTTATATCGATGCGCTCTTACAATTCTGTTCAATCGCCCTTGTCCTTGGTGTATAACTTCTATAGCCATCAGGTCCTCGGTTATGTTCCTCGGATTTGCTTATAGATGCCAAGCACAGATACTTGTGCCGGCGTCCTCATTGTGGAATGTCTCATAGAATTACTGGTGTGGCTCGCTCGCCAGATTTAGTGCCAATAATGTGATGCCTCAACTCTGACACACAAGACGATCAACGTGACTCCACAGATAATTGTGGCAACCAAACAGTGGTGTAAATTTCGATGATATTTATAATCTCTCAACTCTTTCACTTCACATTTTTGGAATTTTTTTTTTTTTTTTTTAAGCATATCCTTTACAGGACTTAGCTGTCAACACCAGCATCTTTCAGCTGTATGTTGATCTCTTGGCAAGATTACGCTCAGTAGTTTGCCATTGCTTTCTGAGCGGCCGGCTCAGTATCCCGCAAGTCACGAGCGGGGGTCGAACCACCTCAGCTCTCGCTCCGCTACGAGACTCTGCGTGATAAACGGGATTACAGAGAGAAAGTGTTGTAACCCCACAGCCAGAGAGACCGGCACATTTTTGGAAACCACCCAATTATTCCTGACTAAAGTAATAACTGCCGGTCTCTCTGGCTGGGGGGTTACAACACTTTCTCCGTAATCCCGTTTATCACGCAGTCTCGTAGCGGGAGAGAACTGGGAGCGGTTCGACCCCCGCTGGTGACTTGCGGGATACTGAGCCGGCCGCTCAGAAAGCAATGGCAAACTACTGAGCGTAATCTTGCCAAGAAATCAACAGACAGCTGAAAGATGCTGCTGTTGACAGCAATGTCCTGTAAAGGATATGAAAAAAAAAAATAACTGTCTAAAAATAAGTAGCTTAAAAGTCGACAGGGTCGACTTCATTGCACCGGTTTTTATCCCATATGGCTGGGTCTCTTTCCGCGGCACGAAAAGCTTTTAGCGACGACCCACAGGAGTCTCCGAAACATTTAACTTGTAAACCGAAGGACGTGGCCCGGAAACGAACCCACAACCTTCGGAGCATGAGTCAAACGGCTTGACCACTTCGCCACAGAAACTCCCAATAACTGTTTAAAACACTTGTAAAGTACATTTATACAACTATCACCCATATAGTGGCGGCCCTTTAGATCAATTGCCACAGCCTGCCTGATCAGGTCCGTACCCGACCACAGTCAAACCCTGAATGACTTTCAATGATACGCTTCTTGCTTGCTGCAAAGCGAATCCTTGCGTTTTTCACGGTGTGTAAAATATGCCCACCGACAAGTCACTTTTTACGGTCTAGTGTACAAACTAGACCTGTCATTCTGAACACTGCCATGACCAATGACACTGTTGAATCAGGTCATGGCACATGGCTTATTTCTTGGTCGGAATTAAATCGTTGGCTGCAGTTATCAAGTAACTAATCCGTTTATGGAAATTGACTTCCAAAATTAGCTTATCACTTTGCAGGTTGCTTTCCGGATAACTTAAACACCCTCGTCTGTCGCTAGGGGACAATGAACGCAGTTTCGCGGTGACAACATACCAGGACGAGGGTTGGAGTTCATCATCATGTGACATGCCGATAAGAATGGGATGTCATATTTCGCCATCTCACACGTCCTGGATAAGCTCGGTGTTCTTGTCTCGACCATACCATGTGGTATGTTTACTACTCTGCCTTCCATTTATGTATTTTTTTCGATCTATCTTGCCAATTGTCATTAAGTGTTCATTTTTATTTATTTTCATAACGTGCCCAAAACCTCGAGACTGCCTACGTCTAATTTATGTGATCAGTTTACGGTTTTCATGTGTTTATTGTAGAAATGACTCCTAGGTTTTCCTGTCTGTCCACGGCATTCAACAACGGCCAATTTCGACGCAGGCCGCCTTACAATGGCATCACAGTCGTCGCTAAGGAAGCAATAGCAAACTACTGAAAGTGACAAATTGCGTTGTAAATCACAAACAAGACGGTTGATTATGATTGATTGATTGATTGATTGATTGATTGACTGATTTAGGAATCGACGTCACAGCATTCGGGGAATTCCCATAAGTGCTCCGTCCCCATCCTCAGCAGCCAGCGAAGAGTTCCAACACTAATAGTACCAGTAGCAATCTGATTATAAGTCCGTCTCGCCTTTCCTCTGAGCGTTGAGCGTCGGCCAAATCCCCTCGTCACTCCTCGCTGTCTCATTCTTGCCAGACCTTGGTAATCCATTTGCTTCTCCGAGGTGAGCACGTGCTCCCACAAGGCCGCAACCACGTCTGCCTTGTCATGTATCAATACTCCACTAAGTTCTGCAGAGCCAGCCAATCTGTCCGCCTGTTCATTTCCAAGCAAACCGGCATGTCTCGGAGAAAAGATCCAGGCGATGCTTGTCACCCGTGACTTCCGAAGCGAAGCAAGCCACTCCGCACGAAGCCTGCCCGTCCTCACCCTCGTCAGCATGCTTTCTGAGTCAGTTACAATCACGATGTGTGTGTGTGTGTGTGTCGTATTCTCCATCCAGCGGAAAGCCGCAGTGACTGCCTCCACCTCCATTCTTAAGCTGGATGTTGTGGTATCATATGCCAGGCTCTCCTGCCCCAAACATCCACGATTAGCTTTGGCTATGAACCCCCAGCCACTTCTCTCACCTCTTGACACCGAACAATCTGTGTAGATAATTATATCGCCCGAGTGAGCATTGTCCTGAATTAGTTGCTGGATTTCCACTTCCGTGGCCCCTGCTGGCCACTCCCTGCACTCCCGGCTTAATGTGATTATAATGTGAGCACATAACGGTTGATTATATCGTCATGTGAAGGACATGCATGTAGCTACAACCTTTAGTGCACATTGTTCAGAAGAATCATGAACACCTTTTACGGCAAGTGTACACACAGTGTGTTATATTTTACTCTAAATATTCAGTTATGTTGAGAAGTGTTTACGAGTGCAATTCGTAATTCCGCATACCGCGTTCGAAACACAACTATAGGCAATTTAGACCGTCTTGCGTTTATTTCCACAGAATGGTATTAGTCCCGGGTCGTTCGAAAAGCAATGACAAATTACTAAACGTATGCTTGCCAAGAAATTACAAACAGCTAAAAACCTTGGAGTTGACTGCGACGCCCTTCAACGAATATGCAACTTTTGTTAACTACTAAAACTAAAAAAAAAAAAACTGCATATCCGGTACAATGGCGACAGGATGACGCGTACTTTTCGGGGTGACGCTATTTAGTGTTTTCCTTTGGATTTCGTGTGATTTCCAATGGATTTCCTGCGAATAGTGTTTTCCTGTGGATTATGTGATGTTATTTTGTACTCTTTTATTGGAAGGTTTCAAAAGAAGCCACGGAAGGCAGGTGGTGGATGAAATTTGAGTGCAGCCGACAGATATTCGTTGGTCATGGTCTCGGATTCACGACGGCAGGCAGAAGAGCTCTTCTTGAGTCAATGGCTGCGGTCTCCGACCAGTACGGCCACAGCCATAGAGGAAAGCAACGGCAAACTACCTCTTTAAAAGTGCCTAGTATATCACGATTCGCTTAAAGACTGATCATCGCAAGACAAGGACAGATACGTTAAAATTAGCATCATGGAACGTTAGGACTTTAAAAAACAACGGAAAATTAGAGAACATAAAACAAGAAATTGAAAGGGAAAAAATTAATATTTTAGGTATGTGCGAAACGAGATGGACAGGATCAGGCATCAAGATAGATGACGATTTAAGAAGATCGTCATAGGGGAGTGGCAATTATTTTGGACCGGAAAACATCAACATCTTTTCAAGGATATTGGGCCGTGTCGGACAGAGTTCTACTAGTTAAATTAAGTGACAGACCTTTTAGCATAAATATTATTCAAGTATATGCCCCAACAGGAGAATCCAGTGAAGATAGTGTAGAGGAATGTTATAATGACATAGAGTCTGCCTTAAAGAAATGTAAAAATTCAGAAATAAACATCATAATAGGAGACTTCAATGCAAAAGTAGGAAATCAAGGAGATAGATACACAGTAGGAAACTATGGTTTAGCAGAGAGAAATGACAGGATACAGAATCGTGGAGTGGGCAAAAGAACAGGAAATGATTGTAGGAAACACCTGGTTTAAGCAACACCCTAGAAGATTATGGACATGGAGGAGTCCTGATAGCAGGATTAGAAACCAGATTGACTACATTCTCATTAGCAGAAGATTTAGAAACGCGAATAACAGTAGCAAAAACAGTTCCCAGTGCTGATTGTTATAGTGACCACAGATTACTCACAGGGACATTGAGGATAAAGTTGAAGAAAGTAAAGTATATAACAGGAAACACTAAATATGATTTGTGTACATTGAGTAATGACAAGGAAATACAAAGCAAATTCAACATAGAAGTACGGAACAGATTTGAAATATTGTCTGATCTAGAGATATTATTCCAGGATGGGGATGATCAATGGGAAACGTTGAAGAATTCAATCAATGTGGCTGCGGAAACAACTATTCCAAAATTAAAGAAGGTGGGTCGTAAGAAATGGATGACTAACGAAATTTTACACCTCATGGAAACAAGAAGACTCAACAAAAAATAATTCTGTCAAATATGAAGAAATCCACAGACAAGTCAGAATATTATGTAAGGAGGCAAAAGAATCATGGCTTGAGGAAAAGTGCTTAGAAATTGAAAACCAACACAACTGTCAAAATACCAAATTAGTGCATAAAAGAATTCAGGAACTTACTAATAAAAGAACAAGTACATCAACAGGGTGTCTAAAAACTAAAGATGGCAAAATCATAATAGAAAAAGACCAGATTCTACATGTATGGACAGCATATTTGAAACACCTTTATTATGATAACAGAGACGAACAGTATGATATTAGATTTAATAATGAAGGACCGCCAATTTTGGAGATGGAGGTTCGAAATGAACTTAAGCATATGAAAGCTGGCAAGGCCCCCGGTGCAGATAACATCACAACAGAAATGATTAAAGCTTTAGAAGAATTTGGACTAGAGCAAGTCACCAGACTGACGAACACATTATATGATACTGGAGATATACCTCCTGAATTATGTAACTCTGTATTTATTGCAATCCCAAAGAAATCAGGAACCTTGGAATGTGATCAACATAGAACAATTAGTATAATGAGTCACATCACAAAGATGTTGCTAAGAATTATCATGCAAAGAGTGAGGAAGAAGATACAACCTGAAATAAGGGAAGAACAATGTGGGTTTGTAGAAGGAAAGGGTACAGTAAATGTTGTGTATATGTTGCGAGCAGTTATTGAACGTGCTATAGAAGTAAACAAGGATATACATCTTTGCTTTATTGACTATACAAAGTCTTTTGATAGATTTTGAATAACGAAGACACAAACAATAGATTGCACTATTTATTGTCTGGCATATTTCGCTGCATCTCGTCAGGTACATACTGCAGAAATTACACAACTTACGTGAATTAATTAGATAAATCCTTCAAACTGAAATATACACATGTTCGCACAGTAATGTCGATTTTCTACCACGGTAATTTTAAACTGACTAACATGTCTTTCTGCTTGCACAAGGACGGCTTACGAAGGTTGATTATTATAGCTTCAGCAAACTTTAACAATCGACTACTTTGTGTGTTGAACAACACCCGGAAGGCACTGTCTCTTTCAACCAAGTGACCGCTCTCGAGCACATGTCTCCCGACCGATGAAGCCGGACTGTTCCGGTGTGTCTGCCTGCCTAGGCTACCATCTTCTGTGTGTAGTATCTTGTCCACCCAATTCGGAATATGTTCCGAAACCCTGCAATGTAACTGACGCTCAGTTCTGCCTATGTAGATGGCCTCGCATCTGCATGTAAATTGGTAAATACAATTTGATTTGGCGTACAAAGCTACAGGTTCTTTTACTGCTGGGACGGGGATCGGTACGGTTCTGTACCTGATGACTAGAGCTGCAGCACAGAATGTTCACTCGACTGATGTGGTGAGCCGGTCCCGCAGACGTTGCATTACGTCATCTCCTCGGAAGGTTAGCTGGATGAATACCTTGAGTTTAGGGACTGTAGTTACTTCTGATTTCGGTTTGGGCTGTTGGCAGTGGCGCTTTATAAATCCTGTGGAGTACCCACTCAGGTTTAAGGCATTCTTCAGAGTTTCATATTCCTCTGTCACTGTGTCCTGGGTGCATATCTTCCTAGCACGGTCAAACAGGGTCCGTACTATGCCCCGTTTGTACTGGACAGGTGCGAAGCTCTGAAAATTTTAAGTATGGCCAGTCCATGTTTCTTTGCGGTACACCGATCTTCGAATTGTGCCGTCTGCTCTACGTCTCATTAGGATATCTAGAAACGGCAGGGATGTGTGATGTCTCCAGATCTTTTTTCCCTATACAGCGAAAATATTTTCAGAAATGTAGAGGATATAAATGGAATCAGCATTGGAGGACGAAACATCAATAACATTATATCGCAGATGATACAGTATTAATTGCAGACAATGCGCACGACCTGCAACAATTAGTAGATGCGGTTGATGTACACAGTGAGCAACTGGGGTTAGCATTAAATTGTAAAAAGACTCTGTTTATGGTCGTCACAAGGAAGGAAGAAATGCCACAATGTAATATACAAGTAAATGGAAATTTTATTCAACAAGTGAATCGGTACAATTATCTTGGAACAGTCATAACATCTGATGGGAGATGCCTTGAAGAGATTAGAACAACAATCGCCATGGCGAAAGTAGCTTTTAGCCAGATGAAAAATATTCTGATCAATAAAAAGATGTCAATTGAAACGAGAAAAAGAGTGATGAGGGGATACATAGAGCCTGTTCTTTTGTATGGGTGTGAAACTTGGACAATGGGCAGTCAAGCTGAAAAACCATCCGATGGCTACAGAAATGTGGTTTCTGAGGAAAATGCAAAGAATACCATGGACAGACAGATAAACCAATGACCAAATACTAGAGGAGACAAATGAACATCGTAAACTGATTAGAGAAATTAGACGTAGACAGTCACAATTTTGTGGAGATGTTATGAGAAGAAATGGATTGGAGAACTTGGTGACAACTGGCAAGATCGAAGGAAACAGACCAAGAGGCAGACCGAGAGGAAAATACCTGGATGGCTTGGCCACATGGCATGGACGAGACAGGAACACTGAGCTGATCCACGACACTGGTGATCGAGTGAAATGGCGAGTCATGACCGCCCACGCTTTCCGGCATGGCACATGATTAATTGATTGATAACTACATGTATCAATCGTTGATGTACCCTAGCAATTGAACTTTGTTTGCGATTTAGTTGATAAGGCCGTGCATGCACAGAAACAGACTGACCAATACTTAATTGATGGCAACGAGAGCACCTGCAATCCGAACGAACATGCAAAATCAGTGCATGTGGCCTTCGAGGAGGAGATAGAGCTCACCTGGTTCAGGATCCATGTCAACAGTTCAAGTACGTGAGCACTCATGTTGCATTAGCTTTGTGAATTCCTTCTGACTGCCTACACAGCTAGCTTGTCCCATTATCACACCCACTGGTGATTGTTATTGCTGTTGCTGCTGCATCCTCCTATTTTTCTTATCTTTCTTTTCTTCTTCTTCTTCTTCTTCTTCTTCTTCTTCTTCTTCTTCTTCTTCTTCTTCTTCTTCTTCTTCTTCTTCTTCTTCTTCTTCTTCTTCTTCTTCTTCTTCTTCTTCTTCTTCTTCGTCTTCTTCTTCTTCTTCTTCTTCTTCTTCTTCTTCTTCTTCTTCTTCTTCTTCTTCTTCTTCTTCTTCTTCTTCTTCTTCTTCTTCTTCTTCTTCTTCTTCTTCTTCATTTTTTTTGTCCCTCGGTCAGTTGGTTTGTCTGTATACCATTCTGCCTGCCCGTTTGTCTATCAATAGGAATAGAGCATGCTACTCAACATTATGTATGCGTATCTTCCATATTATGATGTTTACTTCCAAATAAATTCATGTAAGAGAAATTCATGTAAAGTCATATGTATGTGTGTGAATGTGTGTGTGTATGTGTGTATGTGTGTATGTGTGTAAGTATGTGTTTGAGTATGTGTGTTAGTATGTGTGTATATGTGTGTGTATGTGTGTATGTGTATATGTGTGTGTATGTGTGTATGTGTGCATGTGTGTGTGAGTGTGTCTGTGTCTGTGTCTGTGTCTTTGTGTGTGTGTGGGTGGATGGATGAATGGATGGATTGACGTATGCATGGATGCTTGCGCCTGTCTGCCTGCCTGCCTGCCTGCCTGCCTGCCTGTCTGTCTGTCTGTCTGTCTGTCTGTCTGTCTGTCTGTCTGTCTGTCTGCCTGTCTGTCTGTCTGTCTGTCTGTCTGTCTGTCTAGATGGGAGGATGGATGAATGGATCGTTTGGTTGTTGGGTAGATGTGTGGGTGGTGATTAGATGGATGGAAGGGTTCGTGGTGGATAGTGATTAGTTGGGTGCATTTGTAGGTCGATAGATGGGTGGGAGAGGACAGAATAGTGGGTGGAAGTATGTATGGATTGATGATTGTAAGTACGTAGGTCGGTCGTTAGTAAGGAGGTAGGTAGGTAAGTAGGTAGGTGAGTATGGAATTAGGTAGGTAGGCAGATAGGTCGGTAGCAGGGGGCGTCAAACGAAAACCGTAAGTGTGTGTTTGTGTGTTGTTTGTGTTTTAGAATATATTCTAAAAAAGTACAGAAAATATGTATAATTGCTAAATGTAGTCACCACTGCGTTCAATGCAAAGTTCTGTAGCCCCGATAAAGTGTTTGGATTCCCGTAGAAGCATCGACTCTGGGGTCACAACTCGGTGTACCTGAACCTGTCGTAAATAGTCTGCCCGGAAGTCAAGCTTGTTTTGAAACTTTCTATTCCACTAATACACTTGCTAGATTGGCAGGCATGCACCATCATACTGAACCTTCATTCGCCGATGAATGTATGTAGGTTTTACTCCTTCACACCACACAACGCTGCCCCTATTTGGAGCATGTCAGAAGTCGGCGGCCATTTTTAAATTGTAATTATGACGTCACTGCGATCGTCTACACCGTGATGTCATGTGCTTAACACTATTGACATTCTTAACAGCAATATTGACAGGATACACGACAGAGCATGGTAAATGAAATTAATATCAAACTGTTAATGTGTTAATAAAATGCACCTTAGTATGTATGTAGATATGCAAGTTTTGATGACTGAATGTAAGTGTGTTTGTGAATGCGAGTCGATATGTGTGTGTGTGTGTGCGTGTTTCTGTGTGTGTGTGTGTGTGTGCTTATGTGTGTGAAAGTGAGTGAATGTAGGCTTTATACAGTGGGTGTCTGTATATATATATATATATATATATATATATATATATATATATATATATATATATATATATATATATATATATATATATATATATATATTGGAGAATATCGTGACAACTGGAAAGATCGAGGGGAAGAGAGGCAGAGGCAGACCAAGAGAAATGATGCTGGATGGATGGAGACGGTGGCACGGAGGAATATCAGCAGCAGAGTTTATCCAGAAAACCAAAGACCGAATTCTGTGGAGAGCCATGAACGCCTACGCCAGCCGGCACGGCACCTGATGATGATGATGATGATGATGATGATGATGATGATGATGATGATGATGATGATGATGATGATATATGAGTGTTTGTGTAAATGATGTGTGTATGAATTAATATGTGTCTATGAATATGAATGTGTGTGTATGTCTCACTATGAGTGTGTGTTTGTCTGTCTATCCGCCTGCCAGCCTGTTCATAACATTGTGGTATACATTGTTTTCATTTGCATCATTCATTTGACAATGCTGTTTCTTATGTGATTGTAACATGGACAATAGATAATTGATATTCGAAAGAAGAGTGTAAGACTGGCCTGCATCCCTAATATGTGACCTTGTGAATATAAATTTTGGTCCAGGTTCCTTAAACGATTTTTTTTTTTAACGGCGATCTGTGGTAAATGCTATCTAGTCGGCCAGAGGAAAGGCTTTAAAGACACTGAAAATATCACTGAAAGCTTTTGGAATTCATCTTGGCATCAGGGAAACTGCTGCCAAATACCGGAATTCCTGGCGTACATCATTACGCAAAGGTGCAGTCACTAGTGAAGCAACCAGGACTGCAAGAGCTGTGATGAAAAGGCTGGGCAGAAAAACCACCGCAGGAGATCCTCACCCTGGAACGTCAAGCATTCTTTGCCCACATCATCAAAGAACATTTCGAACCAAAATGGGCCTCATCAGCCACCTTAAAACTCACGTCTCCATACGTTCAAACCCACTTGATGAAATGAAAGGTCATCATCATTCTTGATGGACAAACACATTTCGTTCCTTCATGCTCTACTTCTATCTAATCCCTGATTCTCTCTAATCAATACATTTCTCTAATCTATTCTTTTCTCTGATATATACTTCTCTCGAAACTCTATTTGTCTCTACCTCGCTCTTATCTCCTTTCCATTTATCTTTAGTTCTCTTTAACGCTAATTCTGTCTAATTTATACTTTTCTCTATCTATACTTCTCTTTATCTCTATTTCTCTTTAGCTCTACTTCTTTATTATCTCTACTCCGCTCTCATCTATACCTTTCTCGATGTACACCCCACTCTATCTCTAGTTCTCTTTATATCTACGTCTCCTATCTCTACTTCTGACTTATCTCTACTTCTCTCTTATCACTACTTCTCTCTAATCTATACTTCATTCTATCTATGTTTCTCTATATCTCCAGTTCTTTCTCGCTCTACTTCTCTGTTATCTCTACTTCTGTCTAATCTTTACGTCTCTGGTATCTATACTTTTCTCTATTATCTACTTATATCCTTTACTTCACATATAGAATATCAATCGTTGTGCATCTATTTATCATGCCATTTGGGTGTTCTCACGTGATATGAAGTGACATGTCAGTGTATTTCCCGTCTGCATTTTCCAACAGGGAATCTCGTCACTTTTAACGTAATTCTAAATGAAAACGTGTCTTGCCCCAATGAAAAAAAGTTTCGAGCGTCCTCTACAGTCGTGGATATCACCTGTGATTTCAATTCCCCGGTGCTGAGTATAGACGTGGTTGGAGAAGTAGCGCCAGATGTTTGTTCTATCTACATCAGTGGAGGTTTGTTCTGTGTCGTGGCTTTCATGTTCTCGTTTTATCTTCTTCATGTGTGTACTATCTACTTCAGTGGAGGTTTGCTCTGTGACATGGCTTTCAAGTTCTAGGTTTATCTTCTTTATATTTGTTTTATCTACATCAGTGGAGGTTTTTTCCGTGTCGTGGCTTTCATATTCTAGTTGTATCTTTTTCATGTGTGTTCTGTCTACGCCAGTGGAGGTTTGCTATGTATCGTGGCTTTCATGTTTGTGACACTTCATGACATAGCAATGACAGCAGGGGACATATACGTCATAACAAGATCTCATCTTCACCAGTCCACCACCGCAAATTGCTTAATAAACGTCACCTGACAAATGGCAAATGGCAATGACCATACCGGTCACAATCTCTATGTGTTGTAATAGCGTACACAAGTGACTTCCTCCACTAGCACAATTTGTTCATTGCCTTTTGCCCGCTAGGGTAAAACTAAATGTCATGGTACCCCATCAGTGAAAGCAATACCCATGAACCAACATAAACACGTAAATCTCTCACAAACGAGAAGACATGTGAACCTTTTCATACAACAATGCAGTTACCTACCACGGGATATTCATCCATTCATCACTCAACTAGATCACAAGAAAGTACGGTTCCTTCCCCATCTGACTCTTGAAAGCAGGTGGTTTCGGGAACGATGTTCTCAAAATGCATCCAATATGGCTAGCTGTGTGCAACTAGTGCACAAACTTCCAGAACGAATTTGCATCACGGCAATTAGTAAGAACTCTGCCACCAATTCCTGAACATAAAATATTCGCCACAACATGAACACAATTGTTGAAGGCTGACGTGAAGTGCACGTCCTGCAAAACATATGAAACATTTGGGTTTATCTTTCGTCCCATATGAAAATCATAACACATGGCATTTGCCTGGCATATTCATGAAAGGATTACATGACAGTCACACATGCTGTGTGGTTACTTAACATGTAAACAAACAAGAAGATGTACCCGTAAGAGCACGATAGCTCAAGTTACAGGTTAGTGAAACTATTTCTCCAGCATAAACGTATGTCCATAATATGAGTTAATAGTAATTTTCTTCACCGTAGAGAAAGGTTTCAAGAAATAAACTTAGAAAAAACACTCCAGAGCACATAGAACATTTTGCAGATTTATATTCATTGATAGTGAGATAGCTTCACAACGCATATAATACGTTACACATAGAATTTAAAACTGTAAGCATAGGAAAACCGGCAGTGAGACAAACATATCCTTTCAGTAGAAAGCAAACAATCAGGCAATCTTTTCAAATGAATCGTTGATCTAACAGTTTCACAATTCATATATAGACACAATGTAACATGTATTTTATCGTAAGACATGGTCATACTAATGTGTCTCTAAATGTTTTTAGGCCCCAGAGAGCGACATTTCGGGCTAAACAGCCCTTCCAAACCGGGAGGCGACTTGTTCCGTGAACGTTCTAGATGACAAGTGTCTAACTAACGCGCTGCAAAACTAAGATGCAACGCCTTGGCCGGGAACGACACCGATCGTTGAGCTCGCTTTTAAAACAAAAGCCGTTTCAAATTATGTGGTCATCTAGACCAAGTCTAGCGCATTTCCTTATAAGGCGTGGTAAAAAAAAAGGAGGTAAATAAGGAATCAACTCCCATCCCCACATCACAGTCGACTCGACGCGCTATCGAGATCAAGTTGCCTTATCAGATAACGCAGAGGATGCCTCGCGTTAAAAATGCCGCGCAGAGACACGCGCTATATACAGCCGGGAAGATGAAGGTAGAGGCGCTACGACTGCTGACGCTGTATCTCCGAGCAGCAGTCCGGCTCTTACACCAGCTGAAGCCGTCCCAGTTGATGAAGAAACCACATTACAAGTTAGCAACATCTGGGAAGTTCCAACCAGCTCCAAGACTATACAGCTCAATCTACCAGTGACCTCCACACAGGAGGAAACAACAGCAACATCTGAGGACTTCACCGGCAGAATACTGCTCAAACAGAAAAGCGTGGGTGAAGCTAAACTGTCGTCGCTACCAACAGACAAGATAATCAGTCTGTTGGAAAACGAGCTGGGAAGACATAGCATCAACCAGCTGCGCAAGACACCTGAGGGAGTAGTGGTCTCCCTCGACAACAACCCAAAGACCACAGCACTTATGAAGAAGATAACACAAGATGAGAAAGCCGATATCAAGCTCCACCACGGCATCTTACTGGAAGCCAGCCGACACAACATGATGAAACGATGGGTCATCAAACGAGTCAAGACCCATCTCACCAACGACCAGATCAGGGAGTTGCTGACAAAGGAAAAACCACAAAATGAAGATCACCAGTGCCGAGAGGATCATCGGAAAGAACAACATCCCCTCTACTGTCGTCGTCGTAGCATCAGAGGATCGATTGATCCCTCAGTACATCAGATGGGACAAGAGAGACCAAGTTCCAGAGCACTACATACCGAGAGTGCTCCAGTGCTCAAAGTGCCAGAAGTTTTGACACACCCGTACCACCTGCATGAGTGAGGTGGAGGTGTGCAGGTACTGCGCAGGACCTCATCCATACAGTCAGTGCCAGCATGCAAAGATCGACAAGGACTTCAGGAGGCCTAACACTAACAGAAAGTGCGCCAACTGCCTCGGCGACCACGGCGCCAGGTACCTCGGCTGCCCATGCCACCGAGACATCAGGGAAGCCATGAAGATCGCCATGAAGTCTAACCTACCCTATAAGGAAGCTAGGAGGCAGTAGGAGGCCACCAATCGACTTACAAAAAGCGACAAAGCGCAACTTGAAGGCCAACTGAAGGACCTGAGATCAAATTTCAACAGCATGGAGGAAGAAAAAGACAAGAAACAAGAGACTCAGATCGCAGTCGTTCAGCGCATCCTGGACGAAACGAAGCAAGTTCAGCAGAAGATTGAGCAGGATGTCGCTCGAATGACTGCTATGAAAACCGAGACAGAAGAAAGGCTATCAAGCAGGCAGGAGGAAAAACACAACACAAAAAGCAAGATAAACAGATGAAGCAAGTGCAGCAGTAGATAGAACAGGATGTCGCACGAATGGCTGCCATAAAGGCTGAGACGGATGAACAGCTATCTAACGTACAAGATGTGAAACGAAACACAGAAATCACTCTCGATAAGATAAATGAACTGCTCAACATCCAGTCAGCCACAACCGAACCAGAGGATACAAGAGCACAAACAGACGAAGACGCAACAGAGGAAGAACGATATAGCTCACCACCAAGATCCGACTGGCGAACGCAGAGAAGATTCGAAGGCAACTCACGACGGGGAAATAGGAGGGACACTAGAAGAGACGACAACTGGTAACGCTCCCTGAAGGAAACAGCACCATATGACGGGGTGGGTACCCAATTACTCCGGGCCTCAACAAGTGTGCGACTCTGTCCAGACATGAAATACCTCATCAAGAAAGTAACTAACGCAATCAACCCATCAGAAGCCGGGAAGCTGACAACAAGCAACCCAAAGTACGAAAGACAAACTTCAAGCTACACCATAGACACCCTGCATAGCCAAGTCGAAACGTCAAAGGCTAAAAAGTGCTACTTGTACCAAACAAAGTGAAGCGAGCGAAGCGAAGGGAATCAACTCCTGGAAATTTGTGAGGATGCGACAAACACGTCACAATGTTCTAGTTTTATATCCTTCATATTTGTTCTATCTACAATAGTGGAGGTTTTCTCTGTGTCGTGGCTTTCACATTCTAGTCTTATCTTCTTCATGTGTGTTCCATCTATATCAGTGGAGGATTTCTCTGTGTCGTGGCTTTCATGTTTTAGTTTCATCTTCTTCACATTTGTTCTTTGTACTTCAGCGGAGGCTTGCTCTGTGTCGTGGCTTTCATGTTCTAGTTTTATATTCATTATGCGGGTTATATCTACATCAGTGGAGGTTTGCTCTGTGTCGTGGCTTTCATGTTCTAGTTTTATATTCATTATGCGGGTTCTATCTACATCAGTGGAGGTTTGCTCTGTGTCGTGGCTTTCATGTTCTAGTTTTATATTCATTATGCGGGTTCTATCTACATCAGTGGAGGTTTGCTCTGTGACGTGGCTTTCATGTTCTAGTTTTATATTCATTATGCGGGTTCTATCTACATCAGTGGAGGTTTGCTCTGTGTCGTGGCTTTCATGTTGTAGTTTTATATTCATTATGCGGGTTCTATCTACATCAGTGGAGGTTTGCTCTGTGACGTGGCTTTTATATTTTAGTCGTATCTTCTTCTTGTTTGTTCTGTCGACATAATTCGAAATTTGCTCTGCAATGTTCTAGTTTTATCTTTTTTAAATTTTTTGTTCTACATCAGTGGTTTCCATTGTCTAGCTTTATCTTCTTCATGCTTGTTCTGTCTACTTCAGTTGTGGTTTACTCTGTGACATGAATGTTATGTTCTAGTTTTATGTTCTTCTTATGTGTTCTGTCTACATCTGTGGAGAGTGGAGGTTTGTTCTGTGAGATGTATGGCATGTTCTAGTTTTATCTTATTCATATTTCTTCTATCTACATCAGTGGATCTTTGCTATGTGACGTCCTGTTTTGTCGTCTTCGTGTTTAATGTCTTGTCGGTGACTGGTTTCAGGTGCTAACACACGTGAACTAAATGCTTATCGTGAAGTCAGTAACTTCTCAGTTACGTTAGTTGCATATCTTTTTACAGGACGTCGCAGTCAACACAAGCATTATTTTGACTGCTATGATGTCTTGGAAAGTTTGCGTTGAGTAGTTGTCAGTTATGTGCAAAGAACATATGATTTACAATTTGTAGTTGTCGTATAATTGTTCGCCTGCCTAACTGGCTGTCTAGTTGTCTGTCTGTCTGTCTGCCTGCCTGTATGCATGTTTGTCTATCTTTCTGTCTGTTTGCATGCATGTCTGTCTGTCTTCTTGCCTTCCTGCCGCAATTAAATACAAAGAAATTGAACATGTCACCGATTTTGAGAATGTAGGTTCCATAAGCATGTGCAATTGAAATTGCTCAAATGAAGAAGACTAAACCTAGCATGGCGATGCACAGGTTATAATTTAACTAGCATGGCGACGCTAAGGTTAAAATGTAGACATACTTTAACTAGCATGGTGAAGCTTAGTTTAAAATGTAGGCATACTTTAACTAGCATGGCGATGCACAGGTTAAAAAGTAGGCATACTTTAACTAGCATGACGATGCACAGGTTAAAAAGTAGGCAGACATTAACTGGCATGGCGATGTACATGTTAACAAATAGGCAGACGTAAAGTACCATAGCGATGCACAGGTTAAACAGTAAGCAGAGCCCCTGGCACATCAGCCAGCCCTCGGGCTGAACCATTCAAGAAGCCAGTGATGCCCAATCTATGTGTTGTTTGCCCATTAAGAATGATGATGACCATTTATTTCATCCAGTGGGGTTGAAAGTTTGGAGCCATGAGTTCTAAGATGGCTGATAAGGCCTACTTTGGCTCGAAATGTTCTATGACAATGTGGACAAGGAATGCTAGACTTTTCTGGAGGAGGATTTCTTGCAGTGGTTTTTCTGTCCAGCCTTTTCTTCACAGCTCTTACAGTCCTGGTTGCTTCACAAGTAACTGCGCCCTTATGTAATGATGTACGCCACGAATTTCGGTCTATGGCAGCGGTCTCTCAGGTGTCAAGATGAATTCCAAAAACTGTCCATGCGATTTTCAAAGTGTAGCGAAAGAGTTAAAGCATTTCCTTTGGCCGCCTTGGGAGCGTTTACCATAAGGCAGCGCGCCGTAAAAAAAAATCGTTTAGGGAGCCTGTAATAGGGCATGCGAGTTAAATGACCAGCTCAGCGAATCTGATTCTTTATTAGTAAAGTGTGGAAACTGGACATGGACGCTCTTTCTAGAATTGCAGTGTCTGGCATCATGTCTTGCCATGTAATCTTCTATAGCTTTCTAAGGCAGACTGTGTAGAAGTCTATGAATGACATGGGCTGCAGCACAATGGAGATGATGGCAGTGGTTCACACTCTATGAATGACATGAGCTGAGCACAATGGAGATGATGGCAGTGGTGCCCACTCTATGAATGACATGAGCTGAGCACAATGGAGATGATGGCAGTGGTGCCCACTCTATGAATGACATGAGCTGAGCACAATGGAGGTGATATCAGTGGTGCCCTCTATATGTATGACATGAGCTGCAGCACAATGGAGATGATGGCAGTGGTGCCCACTCTATGAATGACATGAGCTGAGCACAATGGAGGTGATAGCAGTGGTGCCCACTCTATGAATGACATGAGCTGAGCACAATGGAGGTGATAGCAGTGGTGCCCACTCTATGAATGACATGAGCTGAGGCACAATGGAGATGATGGCAGTTGTTCCCACTCTAAGTATGACATGAGCTGAGGCACAATGGAGGTGATGGCAGTGGTTCCCCCATCTATATATGACATGAGCTGCAGCACAATGGAGATGATGGCAGTGGTTCCCCCATCTATATATGACATGAGCTGCAGCACAATGGAGGTGATGGCAGTGGTTCCCCCATCTATATATGACATGAGCTGCAGCACAATGGAGATGATGGCAGTGGTTCCCCCATCTATATATGACATGAGCTGCAGCACAATGGAGATGATGGCAGTGGTTCCCATATCTATATATGACATGAGCTGCAGCACAATGGAGATGATGGCAGTGGTTCCCATATCTATGTATGACATGAGCTGCAGCACAATGGAGATGATGGCAGTGATTCCCATATCTATATATGACATGAGCTGCAGCACAATGGAGATGATGGCAGTGGTTCCCCCATCTATATATGACATGAGCTGCAGCACAATGGAGATGATGGTAGTGGTGCCCCCATCTATATATGACATGAGCTGCAGCACAATGGAGATGATGGTAGTGGTTCCCCCATCTATATATGACATGAGCTGCAGCACAATGGAGATGATGGTAGTGGTTCCCCCATCTATATATGACATGAGCTGCAGCACAATGGAGATGATGGTAGTGGTGCCCCCATCTATATATGACATGAGCTGCAGCACAATGGAGATGATGGCAGTGGTTCCCCCATCTATGTATGACATGAGCTGCGGCACAATGGAGATGATGGCAGTGGTTCCCCCATCTATATATGACATGAGCTGCAGCACAATGGAGATGATGACAGTGGTTCCCCCATCTTTATATGACATGAGCTGCAGCACAATGGAGATGATGGCAGTGGTTCCCCCATCTATATATGACATGAGCTGCAGCACAATGGAGATGATTTTAGGGGGCCCCCACCCTTATATGACATGAGCTGCAGCACAATGGAGATGATGGCAGTGGTTCCCCCATCTATATATGACATGAGCTGCAGCACAATGGAGATGATGGCAGGGGTTTCCCCCATCTATATATGACATGAGCTGCAGCACAATGGAGATGATGGCAGTGGTTCCCCCATCTATATATGACATGAGCTGCAGCACAATGGAGATGATGGTAGTGGTCCCCCCATCTATGTAGGGCATGAGCTGCAGCATAATGGAGATGATGGCAGTGGTTCCCCCATCTATGTATGACATGAGCTGCAGCACAATGGAGATGATGGCAGTGGTTCCCCCATCTATATATGACATGAGCTGTGGCACAATGGAGATGATGGCAGTGGTTCCCCATCTATATATGACATGAGCTGCGGCACAATGGGGATGATGGCCAGTGGTTCCCCCATCTATATATGACATGAGCTGCAGCATAATGGAGATGATGGCAGTGGTTCCCCCATCTATGTATGACATGAGCTGCAGCACAATGGAGATGATGGCAGTGGTTCCCCCATCTATGTATGACATGAGCTGCAGCACAATGGAGATGATGGCAGTGGTTCCCCCATCTATGTATGACATGAGCTGCAGCACAATTGGGGTGATGGCAGTGGTTCCCCCATCTATGTATGACATGCGCTGCAGCACAATGGAGATGATGGCAGTGGTTTCCCCATCTATATATGACATGAGCTGTAGCACAATGGAGATGATGGCAGTGGTTCCCCCATCTATATATGACATGAGCTGCAGCACAATGGAGATGATGGCAGTGGTTCCCCCATCTATATATGACATGCGCTGCAGCACAATGGAGATGATGGCAGTGGTTCCCCCATCTATATATGACATGAGCTGCAGCACAATGGAGATGATGGTAGTGGTTCCCCCATCTATATATGACATGAGCTGCAGCACAATGGAGATGATGGCAGTGGTTCCCAAATCTATATATGACATGAGCTGCAGCATAATGGAGATGATGGTAGTGGTTCCCCCCATCTATATATGACATGAGCTGCAGCACAATGGAGATGATGGCAGTGGTTCCCCCATCTATATATGACATGAGCTGTGGCACAATGGAGATGATGGCAGTGGTTCCCCCATCTATGTATGACATGAGCTGCAGCACAATGGAGATGATGGCAGTGGTTCCCCCATCTATGTATGACATGAGCTGTAGCACAATGGAGATGATAGTAGTGGTTCCCCCATCTATATATGACATGAGTTGCAGCATAATGGGGGTGATGGCAGTGGTGCCCCCATCTATATATGACATGCGCTGCAGCACAATGGAGATGATGGCAGTGGTGCCCCCATCTATATATGACATGCGCTGCAGCACAATGGAGATGATGGTAGTGGTTCCCCCATCTATGTATGTCATGAGCTGTAGCACAATGGAGATGATGGCATTGGTTCCCCCATCTATATATGACATGCGCTGCAGCACAATGGAGATGATGGTAGTGGTTCCCCCATCTATGTATGACATGAGCTGTAGCACAATGGAGATGATGGCAGTGGTTCCCACATCTATATATGACATGAGCTGTAGCACAATGGAGATGATGGCAGTGGTTCCCCCATCTATATATGACATGAGCTGTAGCACAATGGAGATGATGGTAGTGGTTTCCCCATCTATGTATGACATGAGCTGCAGCACAATGGAGGTGATGGCAGTGGTTCCCCCTTCTATATATGACATGAGCTGCGGCACAATGGAGATGATGGCAGTGGTTCCCCCATCTATATATGACATGAGCTGTGGCACAATGGAGATGATGGCAGTGGTTCCCCCATCTATATATGACATGAGCTGCGGCACAATGGGGGTGATGGCAGTGGTTCCCCCATCTATATATGACATGAGCTGCAGCATAATGGAGATGATGGCAGTGGTTCCCCCATCTATGTATGACATGAGCTGCAGCACAATGGAGATGATGGCAGTGGTTCCCCCATCTATATATGACATGAGCTGTGGCACAATGGAGATGATGGCAGTGGTTCCCCCATCTATATATGACATGAGCTGCGGCACAATGGGGGTGATGGCAGTGGTTCCCCCATCTATATATGACATGAGCTGCAGCATAATGGAGATGATGGCAGTGGTTCCCCCATCTATGTATGACATGAGCTGCAGCACAATGGAGATGATGGCAGTGGTTCCCCCATCTATGTATGACATGAGCTGCAGCACAATGGAGATGATGGCAGTGGTTCCCCCATCTATGTATGACATGAGCTGCAGCACAATTGGGGTGATGGCAGTGGTTCCCCCATCTATGTATGACATGCGCTGCAGCACAATGGAAGATGATGGCAGTGGTTTCCCCATCTATATATGACATGAGCTGTAGCACAATGGAGATGATGGCAGTGGTTCCCCCATCTATATATGACATGAGCTGCAGCACAATGGAGATGATGGCAGTGGTTCCCCCATCTATATATGACATGCGCTGCAGCACAATGGAGATGATGGCAGTGGTTCCCCCATCTATATATGACATGAGCTGCAGCACAATAGAGATGATGGTAGTGGTTCCCCCATCTATATATGACATGAGCTGCAGCACAATGGAGATGATGGCAGTGGTTCCCAAATCTATATATGACATGAGCTGCAGCATAATGGAGATGATGGTAGTGGTTCCCCCCATCTATATATGACATGAGCTGCAGCACAATGGAGATGATGGCAGTGGTTCCCCCATCTATATATGACATGAGCTGTGGCACAATGGAGATGATGGCAGTGGTTCCCCCATCTATATATGACATGAGCTGCGGCACAATGGGGGTGATGGCAGTGGTTCCCCCATCTATATATGACATGAGCTGCAGCATAATGGAGATGATGGCAGTGGTTCCCCCATCTATGTATGACATGAGCTGCAGCACAATGGAGATGATGGCAGTGGTTCCCCCATCTATGTATGACATGAGCTGCAGCACAATGGAGATGATGGCAGTGGTTCCCCCATCTATGTATGACATGAGCTGCAGCACAATTGGGGTGATGGCAGTGGTTCCCCCATCTATGTATGACATGCGCTGCAGCACAATGGAGATGATGGCAGTGGTTTCCCCATCTATATATGACATGAGCTGTAGCACAATGGAGATGATGGCAGTGGTTCCCCCATCTATATATGACATGAGCTGCAGCACAATGGAGATGATGGCAGTGGTTCCCCCATCTATATATGACATGCGCTGCAGCACAATGGAGATGATGGCAGTGGTTCCCCCATCTATATATGACATGAGCTGCAGCACAATGGAGATGATGGTAGTGGTTCCCCCATCTATATATGACATGAGCTGCAGCACAATGGAGATGATGGCAGTGGTTCCCAAATCTATATATGACATGAGCTGCAGCATAATGGAGATGATGGTAGTGGTTCCCCCATCTATATATGACATGAGCTGCAGCACAATGGAGATGATGGTAGTGGTGCCCCCATCTATATATGACATGAGCTGCAGCACAATGGAGATGATGGCAGTGGTTCCCCCATCTATGTATGACATGAGCTGCGGCACAATGGAGATGATGGCAGTGGTTCCCCCATCTATATATGACATGAGCTGCAGCACAATGGAGATGATGACAGTGGTTCCCCCATCTTTATATGACATGAGCTGCAGCACAATGGAGATGATGGCAGTGGTTCCCCCATCTATATATGACATGAGCTGCAGCACAATGGAGATGATGTTAGTGGTTCCCCATCTATATATGACATGAGCTGCAGCACAATGGAGATGATGGCAGTGGTTCCCCCATCTATATATGACATGAGCTGCAGCACAATGGAGATGATGGCAGTGGTTCCCCCATCTATATATGACATGAGCTGCAGCACAATGGAGATGATGGCAGTGGTTCACCCATCTATATATGACATGAGCTGCAGCACAATGGAGATGATGGTAGTGGTGCCCCCATCTATGTATGGCATGAGCTGTAGCACAATGGAGATGATGGTAGTGGTGCCCCCATCTATATATGACATGAGCTGCAGCACAATGGAGATGATAGCAGTGGTTCCCCCATCTATATATGACATGAGCTGCAGCACAATGGAGATTTTGGTAGTGGTGCCCCCATCTATGAATGACATGAGCTGCAGCACAATGGAGATGATGGTAGTGGTGCCCCCATCTATGTATGACATGAGCTGCAGCACAATGGAGATGATGGCAGTGGTTCCCCCATCTATGTATGACATGAGCTGCAGCACAATGGAGATGATGGCAGTGGTTCCCCCATCTATGTATGACATGAGCTGTAGCACAATGGAGATGATAGTAGTGGTTCCCCCATCTATATATGACATGAGTTGCAGCATAATGGGGGTGATGGCAGTGGTGCCCCCATCTATATATGACATGCGCTGCAGCACAATGGAGATGATGGCAGTGGTGCCCCCATCTATATATGACATGCGCTGCAGCACAATGGAGATGATGGTAGTGGTTCCCCCATCTATGTATGTCATGAGCTGTAGCACAATGGAGATGATGGCATTGGTTCCCCCATCTATATATGACATGCGCTGCAGCACAATGGAGATGATGGTAGTGGTTCCCCCATCTATGTATGACATGAGCTGTAGCACAATGGAGATGATGGCAGTGGTTCCCACATCTATATATGACATGAGCTGTAGCACAATGGAGATGATGGCAGTGGTTCCCCCATCTATATATGACATGAGCTGTAGCACAATGGAGATGATGGTAGTGGTTTCCCCATCTATGTATGACATGAGCATGCAGCACAATGGAGGTGATGGCAGTGGTTCCCCCTTCTATATATGACATGAGCTGCGGCACAATGGAGATGATGGCAGTGGTTCCCCCATCTATATATGACATGAGCTGTGGCACAATGGAGATGATGGCAGTGGTTCCCCCATCTATATATGACATGAGCTGCGGCACAATGGGGGTGATGGCAGTGGTTCCCCCATCTATATATGACATGAGCTGCAGCATAATGGAGATGATGGCAGTGGTTCCCCCATCTATGTATGACATGAGCTGCAGCACAATGGAGATGATGGCAGTGGTTCCCCCATCTATATATGACATGAGCTGTGGCACAATGGAGATGATGGCAGTGGTTCCCCCATCTATATATGACATGAGCTGCGGCACAATGGGGGTGATGGCAGTGGTTCCCCCATCTATATATGACATGAGCTGCAGCATAATGGAGATGATGGCAGTGGTTCCCCCATCTATGTATGACATGAGCTGCAGCACAATGGAGATGATGGCAGTGGTTCCCCCATCTATGTATGACATGAGCTGCAGCACAATGGAGATGATGGCAGTGGTTCCCCCATCTATGTATGACATGAGCTGCAGCACAATTGGTGTGATGGCAGTGGTTCCCCCATCTATGTATGACATGCGCTGCAGCACAATGGAGATGATGGCAGTGGTTTCCCCATCTATATATGACATGAGCTGTAGCACAATGGAGATGATGGCAGTGGTTCCCCCATCTATATATGACATGAGCTGCAGCACAATGGAGATGATGGCAGTGGTTCCCCCATCTATATATGACATGCGCTGCAGCACAATGGAGATGATGGCAGTGGTTCCCCCATCTATATATGACATGAGCTGCAGCACAATGGAGATGATGGTAGTGGTTCCCCCATCTATATATGACATGAGCTGCAGCACAATGGAGATGATGGCAGTGGTTCCCAAATCTATATATGACATGAGCTGCAGCATAATGGAGATGATGGCAGTGGTTCCCCCCATCTATATATGACATGAGCTGCAGCATAATGGAGATGATGGCAGTGGATCCCCCATCTGTATATGACATGAGCTGTAGCACAATGAAGATGATGGCAGTTATTTCCCCATCTATATATGACATGAGCTGCAGCACAATGGAGATGATGGCAGTGGTTCCCCCATCTATATATGACATGAGCTGTAGCACAATGGAGATGATGGCAGTGTTTCCCCCATCTATATATGACATGAGCTGCAGCACAATGGAGGTGATGGTAGTGGTGCCCACTCTATGAATGACATGAGCTGCAGCACAATGGAGATGATGGCAGTGGTTCCCCCATCTATGTATGACATGAGCTGCAGCACAATTGGGGTGATGGCAGTGGTTCCCCCATCTATGTATGACATGCGCTGCAGCACAATGGAGATGATGGCAGTGGTTTCCCCATCTATATATGACATGAGCTGTAGCACAATGGAGATGATGGCAGTGGTTCCCCCATCTATATATGACATGAGCTGCAGCACAATGGAGATGATGGCAGTGGTTCCCCCATCTATATATGACATGCGCTGCAGCACAATGGAGATGATGGCAGTGGTTCCCCCATCTATATATGACATGAGCTGCAGCACAATGGAGATGATGGTAGTGGTTCCCCCATCTATATATGACATGAGCTGCAGCACAATGGAGATGATGGCAGTGGTTCCCCAAATCTATATATGACATGAGCTGCAGCACAATGGAGATGATGGCAGTGGTTCCCCCATCTATGTATGACATGAGCTGCAGCTGTCTCTTATACAGATCTATCCCCCATCTGTATATGACATGAGCTGTAGCACAATGAAGATGATGGCAGTTATTTCCCCATCTATATATGACATGAGCTGCAGCACAATGGAGATGATGGCAGTGGTTCCCCCATCTATATATGACATGAGCTGTAGCACAATGGAGATGATGGCAGTGTTTCCCCCATCTATATATGACATGAGCTGCAGCACAATGGAGGTGATGGTAGTGGTGCCCACTCTATGAATGACATGAGCTGCAGCACAATGGAGATGATGGCAGTGGTTCCCCCATCTATGTATGACATGAGCTGCAGCACAATGGAGATGATGGCAGTGGTTCCCTCTTCTATATATGACATGAGCTGCAGCACAATGGAGATGATGGCAGTGGTTCCCCCATCTATATATGACATGAGCTGTGGCACAATGGAGATGATGGCAGTGGTTCCCCCATCTATATATGACATGAGCTGCGGCACAATGGGGGTGATGGCAGTGGTTCCCCCATCTATATATGACATGAGCTGCAGCATAATGGAGATGATGGCAGTGGTTCCCCCATCTATGTATGACATGAGCTGCAGCACAATGGAGATGATGGCAGTGGTTCCCCCATCTATATATGACATGAGCTGTGGCACAATGGAGATGATGGCAGTGGTTCCCCCATCTATATATGACATGAGCTGCGGCACAATGGGGGTGATGGCAGTGGTTCCCCCATCTATATATGACATGAGCTGCAGCATAATGGAGATGATGGCAGTGGTTCCCCCATCTATGTATGACATGAGCTGCAGCACAATGGAGATGATGGCAGTGGTTCCCCCATCTATGTATGACATGAGCTGCAGCACAATGGAGATGATGGCAGTGGTTCCCCCATCTATGTATGACATGAGCTGCAGCACAATTGGGGTGATGGCAGTGGTTCCCCCATCTATGTATGACATGCGCTGCAGCACAATGGAGATGATGGCAGTGGTTTCCCCATCTATATATGACATGAGCTGTCAGCACAATGGAGATGATGGCAGTGGTTCCCACATCTATATATGACATGAGCTGCAGCACAATGGAGATGATGGCAGTGGTTCCCCCATCTATATATGACATGCGCTGCAGCACAATGGAGATGATGGCAGTGGTTCCCCCATCTATATATGACATGAGCTGCAGCACAATGGAGATGATGGTAGTGGTTCCCCCATCTATATATGACATGAGCTGCAGCACAATGGAGATGATGGCAGTGGTTCCCAAATCTATATATGACATGAGCTGCAGCATAATGGAGATGATGGCAGTGGTTCCCCCCATCTATATATGACATGAGCTGCAGCATAATGGAGATGATGGCAGTGGATCCCCATCTGTATATGACATGAGCTGTAGCACAATGGAGATGATGGCAGTGTATTCCCCATCTATATATGACATGAGCTGCAGCACAATGGAGATGATGGCAGTGGTTCCCCCATCTATATATGACATGAGCTGCAGCACAATGGAGATGATGGCAGTGGTTCCCCCATCTATATATGACATGAGCTGCAGCACAATGGAGGTGATGGTAGTGGTGCCCACTCTATGAATGACATGAGCTGCAGCACAATGGAGATGATGGCAGTGGTTCCCCCATCTATGTATGACATGAGCTGCAGCACAATGGAGATGATGGCAGTGGTTCCCTCTTCTATATATGACATGAGCTGCAGCACAATGGAGATGATGGCAGTGGTTCCCCCATCTATGTATGACATGAGCTGCAGCACAATGGAGATGATGGCAGTGGTTCCCCCAATCTATATATGACATGAGCTGCAGCACAATGGAGATGATGGCAGTGGTTCCCCCATCTATATATGACATGAGCTGTAGCACAATGGAGATGATGGCAGTGGTTCCCCCATCTATATATGACATGAGCTGCAGCACAATGGAGATGGTGGCAGTGGTTCCCCCATCTATATATGACATGAGCTGCAGCACAATGGAGATGATGGCAGTGGTTCCCCCATCTATATATGACATGAGCTGCAGCACAATGGAGATGATGGTAGTGGTTCCCCATCTATATATGACATGAGCTGCAGCACAATGGAGATGATGGCAGTGGTTCCCCCATCTATATATGACATGAGCTGCAGCACAATGGAGATGATGGTAGTGGTTCCCCCATCTATGTATGAAATGAGCTGCAGCACAATGGAGATGATGGCAGTGGTTCCCCCATCTATATATGACATGAGCTGCAGCACAATGGAGGTGATGGTAGTTGTGCCCACTCTATGTATGACATGAGCTGCAGCACAATGGAGATGATGGCAGTGGTTCCCTCTCTATGTATGACATGAGCTGAGGGACAATGGAGGTGATGGTAGTTGTGCCCACTCTATGTATGACATGAGCTGCAGCACAATGGAGATGATGGCAGTGGTTCCCACTCTATGTATGACATGAGCTGAGGCACAATGGAGGTGATGGTAGTGGTGCCCACTCTATGTATGACAAGAGCTGCAGCACAATCGAGGTGATAGCAGTGGTGCCCACTCCATGAATGACATGAGCTGAGCACAATGGAGGTGATAGCAGTGGTGCCCTCTCTATGTATGACATGAGCTGCAGCACAATGGAGATGATGGCAGTGGTTCCCACTCTATGTATGACATGAGCTGAGGCACAATGGAGATGATGGTAGTGGTGCCCACTCTATGTATGACATGAGCTGCAGAACAATGGAGGTGATGGCAGTGGTGCCCACTCTATGTATGACATGAGCTGCATCACAATGGAGATGATGGCAGTGGTTCCCCTATCTATATATGACATGAGCTGCAGCACAATGGAGATGATGGTAGTGGTGCCCACTCTATGTATGACATGAGCTGCAGCACAATGGAGATGATGGCAGTGGTTCCCACTCTATGAATGACATGAGCTGCAGCACAATGGAGATGATGGCAGTGGTTCCCAATCTATGTATGACATGAGCTGCAGCACAATGGAGGTGATGGTAGTGGTGCCCTCTCTATGTATGACATGAGCTGCAGCACAATGGAGATGATAGTAGTGGTTCCCCCATCTATGTATGACATGAGCTGCAGCACAATGGAGATGATGGCAGTGGTTCCCCCATCTATATATGACATGAGCTGCAGCACAAGGAGATGATGGCAGTGGTTCCCCCATCTATATATGACATGAGCTGCAGCACAATGGAGATGATGGTAGTGGTTCCCCAATCTATATATGACATGAGCTGCGGTACAATGGGGGTGATGGCAGTGGTTCCCCCATCTATGTATGACATGAGCTGCAGCACAATGGAGATGATGGCAGTGGTTCCCCCATCTATATATGACATGAGCTGCAGCACAGTGGAGATGATGGCAGTGGTTCCCCCATCTATATATGACATGAGCTGCAGGACACTGGAGATGATGGCAGTGGTTCCCCCATCTATATATGACATGAGCTGCAGCACAATGGAGATGATGGCAGTGGTTCCCCCATCTATATATGACATGAGCTGCAGCACAATGGAGGTGATGGTAGTGGTGCCCTCTCTATGTATGACATGAGCTGCAGCACAATGGAGATGATGGTAGTGGTTCCCCCATCTATATATGACATAAGCTGCAGCACAATGGAGATGATGGCAGTGGTTCCCCCAACTATATATGACATGAGCTGCAGCACAATGGAGGTGATGGTAGTTGTGCCCTCTCTATGTATGACATGAGCTGCAGCACAATGGAGATGATGGTAGTGGTTCCCCCATCTATATATGACATTAGCTGCAGCACAATGGAGATGATGGTAGTGGTGCCCCCATCTATATATGACATGAGCTGCAGCACAATGGAGATGATGGTAGTGGTTCCCCCATCTATATATGACATGAGCTGCAGGACAATGGAGATGATGGCAGTGGTTCCCCCATCTATGTATGACATGAGCTGCAGCACAATGGAGATGATGGCAGTGGTTCCCCCATCTATGTATGACATGAGCTGCAGCACAATGGAGATGATGGCAGTGGTTCCCCATCTATGTATGACATGAGCTGCAGCACAATGGGGGTGATGGCAGTGGTTCCCCCATCTATATATGACATGAGCTGCAGCACAATGGAGAAGATGGCAGTGCTTCCCCCATCTATATATGACATGAGCTGCAGCACAATGGAGATGATGGCAGTGGTTCCCCCATCTATATATGACATGAGTTGCGGCACAATGGGGGTGACGGCAGTGGTTCCCCCATCTATGTATGACATGAGCTGCAGCACAATGGAGATGACGGGAGTGGTTCCCCGATCTATGTATGACATGAGCTGCAGCACAATGGAGATGATGGTAGTGGTTCCCCCATCTATATATGACATGAGCTGCAGCACAATGGAGATGATGGTAGTGGTTCCCCCATCTATATATGACATGAGCTGCAGCACAATGGAGATGATGGCAGTGGTTCCCCCATCTATATATGACATGAGCTGCAGCACAATGGAGATGATGGCAGTGGTTCCCCCATCTATATATGACATGCGCTGCAGCACAATGGAGATGATGGCAGTGGTTCCCCCATCTATATATGACATGCGCTGCAGCACAATGGAGATGATGGCAGTGGTTCCCCCATCTATATATGACATGAGCTGCAGCACAATGGAGATGATGGCAGTGGTTCCCCCATCTATATATGACATGAGCTGCAGCACAATGGAGATGATGGCAGTGGTTCCCCCATCTATATATGACATGAGCTGCAGCACAATGGAGATGATGGCAGTGGTTCCCCCATCTATATATGACATGAGCTGCAGCACAATGGAGATGATGGTAGTGGTTCCCCCATCTATATATGACATGAGCTGCAGCACAATGGAGATGATGGCAGTTGTCACACGTTTTCTTGATGATAATATCACGAAGTTCTTACGATGATACTGTTCATGATATTGATGATAAGTTTTTGTGTGATGGTCGTTGTCTAGGTAACGATGTTCATGGTGTGTCACTTGAGATATCTAACTGACTCTTAATCCAACTCACCCCCGCAGTGCATATTCACCAGTCATGAAACAAGATTCAGTTGGCGCACATAATCCTTTATTACAGAAATAATACAGACTCACGGAACATATGTATATATCCAGAAACAATGTAATCCATAGATTCTAAATATCCTCCTCACAATTTAACCAGCACACATCAATGCCTTCTCACGGCCTGCTTCATATCTCAAACTTTCAAGACAGGTAATCCAGCTACTATCCACGGCTGGATCTCCCACAATACAACCCACACATTGGGTTGGAGCCACTGCTCAACTATGCAACCCACTCTGAGTTTAGCCTGTCTTCACAACTCCGAGAACAACACAACACGGAGATCTCTCTTAAACGACCTGACCCGCAGTCGGTCTCTTCTCTCACTCAGACTACCGATCAGTTCGGCATCTACACATCAACTGTCCTGAAGTCCCTTGACTTCACACAACACCCAACTCTCTTTCGACCCATCCCCCTGGGGCCACACTCACCCTTCCCATTATTTCTCAGTACTGGCTGTTTTCTCATAGCCAGGTTAGTCGCCTTACTGTCTCCCACTCTCATCTCCATTCTTCCTCATGCCCGGTCACTCACCTCAATGTCAGTGACCCAGGCTTATGTCAGCAGTGTTTCCCCCATCTATATATGACATGAGCTGCAGCACAATGGAGATGATGGCAGTGGTTCCCCCATCTATGTATGACATGAGCTGCAGCACAATGGAGATGATGGCAGTGGTGCCCCCACCTATATATGACATGAGCTGCAGCACAATGGAGATGATGGCAGTGGTGCCCCCACCTATATATGACATGAGCTGCAGCACAATGGAGATGATGGCAGTGGTTCCCCCATCTATATATGACATGAGCTGCAGCACAATGGAGATGATGGCAGTGGTGCCCCCATCTATATATGACATGAGCTGCAGCACAATGGAGATGATGGCAGTGGTGCCCCCACCTATATATGACATGAGCTGCAGCACAAATGGAGATGATGGCAGTGGTTCCCCCATCCTATATATGACATGAGCTGCAGCACAATGGAGATGATGGCAGTGGTTCCCCCATCTATCGTATGACATGAGCTGCAGCACAATGGAGATGATGGCAGTGGTTCCCCATCTATATATGACATGAGCTGCAGCACAATGGCAGATGATGGCAGTGGTTCCCCCATCTATATATGACATGAGCTGCAGCACAATGGCAGATGATGGCAGTGGTTCCCCCATCTATATATGACATGAGCTGCAGCACAATGGCAGATGATGGCAGTGGTTCCCTCATCTATATATGACATGAGCTGCAGCACAATGGAGATGATGGCAGTGGTTCCCCCATCTATATATGACATGAGCTGCAGCACAATGGAGATGATGGCAGTGGTTCCCCCATCTATATATGACATGAGCTGCAGCACAATGCAGATGATGGCAGTGGTTCCCCAATCTATATATGACATGAGCTGCAGCACAATGGAGATTATGGCAGTGATTCCCCCATCTATATATGACATGAGCTGCAGCACAATGGAGATGATGGCAGTGGTTCCCCCATCTATATATGACATGCGCTGCAGCACAATGGAGATGATGGCAGTGTTTCCCCCATCTATATATGACATGAGCTGCAGCACAATGGAGATGATGGCAGTGGTTCCCACATCTATATATGACATGAGCTGCAGCACAATGGAGATGATGGTAGTGGTGCCCCCATCTATGTATGACATGAGCTGCAGCACAATGGAGATGATGGCAGTGGTTCCCCCATCTATATATGACATGAGCTGCAGCACAATGGAGATGATGGCAGTGGTTCCCCCATCTATATATGACATGAGCTGCAGCACAATGGAGATGATGGCAGTGGTTCCCCCATCTATGTATGACATGCGCTGCAGCACAATGGAGATGATGGCAGTGGTTTCCCCATCTGTATATGACATGAGCTGCAGCACAATGGAGATGATGGCAGTGGTTCCCCCATCTATATATGACATGAGCTGCAGCACAATGGAGATGATGGCAGTGGTTCTCCCATCTATACATGACATGAGCTGCAGCACAATGGAGATGATGGCAGTGGTTCCCCCATCTATGTATGACATGAGCTGCAGCACAATGGAGATGATGGCAGTGGTTCCCCCATCTATGTATGACATGAGCTGCAGCACAATGGAGGTGATGGTAGTGGTGCCCACTCTATGTATGACATGAGCTGCAGCACAATGGAGATGATGGCAGTGGTTCCCCCATCTATATATGACATGAGCTGCAGCACAATGGAGATGATGGCAGTGGTTCCCTCATCTATGTATGACATGAGCTGCAGCACAATGGAGATGATGGCAGTGGTGCCCCCATCTATATATGACATGAGCTGCAGCACAATGGAGATGATGGCAGTGGTTCCCCCATCTATGTATGACATGAGCTGCAGCACAATGGAGGTGATGGTAGTGGTGCCCACTCTATGAATGACATGAGCTGCAGCACAATGGAGATGATGGTAGTGGTTCCCCATCTATATATGACATGAGCTGCAGCACAATGGAGATGATGGCAGTGGTTCCCTCATCTATGTATGACATGAGCTGCAGCACAATGGAGATGATAGCAGTGGTGCCCCCATCTATATATGACATGAGCTGCAGCACAATGGAGATGATGGCAGTGGTTCCCATATCTATATATGACATAAGCTGCAGCACAATGGAGATGATGGCAGTGGTTCCCCCATCTATATATGACATGAGCTGCAGCACAATGGAGGTGATGGCAGTGGTTCCCCCATCTATGTATGACATGAGCTGCAGCACAATGGAGATGATGGTAGTGGTTCCCCCATCTATGTATGACATGAGTTGCAGCACAATGGAGATGATGGCAGTGGTTCCCCCATCTATGTATGACATGAGCTGCAGCACAATGGAGATGATGGCAGTGGTTCCCCCATCTATGTATGACATGAGCTGCAGCACAATATAGATGATGGCAGTGGTTCCCCCATCTATGTATGACATGAGCTGCAGCACAATGGAGATGATGGCAGTGGTTCCCCCATCTATGTATGACATGAGCTGCAGCACAATGGAGATGATGGCAGTGGTTCCCCCATCTATATATGACATGAGCTGCAGCACAATGGAGATGATGGCAGTGGTCCCCCATCTATATATGACATGAGCTGCAGCACAATGGAGATGATGGCAGTGGTTCCCCCATCTATATATGACATGAGCTGCAGCACAATGGAGATGATGGCAGTGGTTCCCCCATCTATATATGACATGAGCTGCAGCACAATGGAGATGATGGCAGTGGTTCCCCCATCTATATATGACATGAGCTGCAGCACAATGGAGATGATGGTAGTGGTTCCCCCATCTATATATGACATGAGCTGCAGCGCAATGGAGATGATGGCAGTGGTTCTCCCATCTATACATGACATGAGCTGCAGCACAATGGAGATGATGGCAGTGGTTCCCCCATCTATGTATGACATGAGCTGTAGCACAATGGAGATGATGGCAGTGGTTCCCCCATCTATGTATGACATGAGCTGCAGCACAATGGAGGTGATGGTAGTGGTGCCCACTCTATGTATGACATGAGCTGCAGCACAATGGAGATGATGGCAGTGGTTCCCCCATCTATATATGACATGAGCTGCAGCACAATGGAGATGATGGCAGTGGTTCCCTCATCTATGTATGACATGAGCTGCAGCACAATGGAGATGATGGCAGTGGTGCCCCCATCTATATATGACATGAGCTGCAGCACAATGGAGATGATGGCAGTGGTTCCCATATCTATATATGACATGAGCTGCAGCACAATGGAGATGATGGCAGTGGTGCCCCCATCTATATATGACATGAGCTGCAGCACAATGGAGATGATGGCAGTGGTTCCCCCATCTATGTATGACATGAGCTGCAGCACAATGGAGGTGATGGTAGTGGTGCCCACTCTATGAATGACATGAGCTGCAGCACAATGGAGATGATGGCAGTGGTTCCCCCATCTATATATGACATGAGCTGCAGCACAATGGAGATGATGGCAGTGGTTCCCTCATCTATGTATGACATGAGCTGCAGCACAATGGAGATGATGGCAGTGGTGCCCCCATCTATATATGACATGAGCTGCAGCACAATGGAGATGATGGCAGTGGTTCCCATATCTATATATGACATAAGCTGCAGCACAATGGAGATGATGGCAGTGGTTCCCCCATCTATATATGACATCAGCTGCAGCACAATGGAGGTGATGGCAGTGGTTCCCCCATCTATGTATGACATGAGCTGCAGCACAATGGAGATGATGGTAGTGGTTTCCCCATCTATGTATGACATGAGTTGCAGCACAATGGAGATGATGGTAGTGGTTCCCCCATCTATGTATGACATGAGCTGCAGCACAATGGAGATGATGGCAGTGGTTCCCCCATCTATGTATGACATGAGCTGCAGCACAATATAGATGATGGCAGTGGTTCCCCCATCTATGTATGACATGAGCTGCAGCACAATGGAGATGATGGCAGTGGTTCCCCCATCTATGTATGACATGAGCTGCAGCACAATGGAGATGATGGCAGTGGTTCCCCCATCTATGTATGACATGAGCTGCAGCACAATGGAGATGATGGCAGTGGTTCCCCCATCTATGTATGACATGAGCTGCAGCACAATGGAGATGATGGCAGTGGTTCCCACATCTATATATGACATGAGCTGCAGCACAATGGAGATGATGGCAGTGGTTCCCCCATCTATGTATGACATGAGCTGCAGCACAATGGAGATGATGGCAGTGGTTCCCCCATCTATGTATGACATGAGCTGCAGCACAATGGAGATGATGGCAGTGGTTTCCCCATCTATATATGACATGAGCTGCAGCACAATGGAGATGATGGCAGTGGTTCCCCCATCTATATATGACATGAGCTGCAGCACAATGGAGGTGATGGAAGTGGTTCCCCCATCTATATATGACATGAGCTGCAGCACAATGGAGGTGATGGCAGTGATTCCCCCATCTATATATGACATGAGCTGCAGCACAATGGACATGATGGTAGTGGTGCCCACTCAATGTATGACATGAGCTGCAGCACAATGGAGATGATGGCAGTGGTTCCCCCATCTATATATGACATGAGCTGCAGCACAATGGAGGTGATGGTAGTGGTGCCCACTCAATGTATGACATGAGCTGCAGCACAATGGAGATGATGGTAGTGGTTCCCCCATCTATATATGACATGAGCTGCAGCACAATGGAGATGATGGTAGTGGTTCCCCCATCTATATATGACATGAGCTGCGGCACAATGAAGGTGATGGTAGTGGTGCCCACTCTATGAATGACATGAGCTGCAGCACAATGGAGATGATGGCAGTGGTTCCTCCATCTATATATGACATGAGCTGCAGCACAATGGAGATGATGGCAGTGGTGCCCCCATCTATATATGACATGAGCTGCAGCACAATGGAGATGATGGCAGTGGTGCCCCCATCTATATATGACATGAGCTGCAGCACAATGGAGATGATGGCAGTGGTGCCCCCATCTATATATGACATGAGCTGCAGCACAATGGAGATGATGGTAGTGGTTCCCCCATCTATATATGACATGAGCTGCAGCACAATGGAGATTGATGGCAGTGGTTCCCCCATCAATGTATGACATGAGCTGCAGCACAATGGAGATGATGGCAGTGGTTCCCCCATCTATATATGACATGAGCTGCAGCACAATGGAGATGATGGCTGTGGTTCCCTCATCTATGTATGACATGAGCTGCAGCACAATGGAGATGATGGCAGTGGTGCCCCCATCTATATATGACATGAGCTGCAGCACAATGGAGATGATGGCAGTGGTTCCCCCATCTATGTATGACATGAGCTGCAGCACAATGGAGGTGATGGTAGTGGTGCCCCACTCTATGATATGACATGAGCTGCAGCACAATGGAGATGATGGTAGTGGTTCCCCCATCTATATAGACATGAGCTGCAGCACAATGGAAGATGATGGAAGTGGTTCCCATCATCTATGTATGACATGAGCTGCAGGCACAATGGAGATGATGGCAGTGGTGCCCCCATCTATATATGACATGAGCTGCAGCACATGGAGATGATTGGCAGTGGTGCCCATATCTATATATGACCATGAGCTGCAGCACAATGGAGATGATGGCAGTGGTTCCCCCATCTATATATGACATGAGCTGCAGCACAATGGAGTGATGGCAGTGGTTCCCCCATCTATATATGACATGAGCTGCAGCACAATGGAGATGATGGTAGTGGTTCCCCCATCTATGTATGACATGAGCTGCAGCACAATGGAGATGATGGCAGTGGTTCCCCATCTATGTATGACATGAGCTGCAGCACAATGGAGATGATGGCAGTGGTTCCCCCATCTATGTATGACATGAGCTGCAGCACAATGGAGATGATGGCAGTGGTTCCCCCATCTATGTATGACATGAGCTGCAGCACAATGGAGATGATGGCAGTGGTTCCCCCATCTATATATGACATGAGCTGCAGCACAATGGAGATGATGGCAGTGGTCCCCCATCTATATATGACATGAGCTGCAGCACAATGGAGATGATGGCAGTGGTTCCCCCATCTATGTATGACATGAGCTGCAGCACAATGGAGATGATGGCAGTGGTTCCCCATCTATGTATGACATGAGCTGCAGCACAATGGAGATGATGGCAGGGGTTTCCCCCATCTATATATGACATGAGCTGCAGCACAATGGAGATGATGGCAGTGGTTCCCCCATCTATATATGACATGAGCTGCAGCACAAGGGAAATGATGGCAGTGGTTCCCCATCTATATATGACATGAGCTGCAGCACAATGGAGATGATGGCAGTGGTGCCCCCATCTATATATGACATGAGCTGCAGCACAATGGAGATGAGGGCAGTGGTCCCCATCTATATATGACATGAGCTGCAGCACAATGGAGATGATGGCAGTGGTGCCCCCATCTATATATGACATGAGCTGCAGCACAATGGAGATGATGGCAGTGGTTCCCCCATCTATGTATGACATGAGCTGCAGCACAATGGAGATGATGGCAGTGGTGCCCATCTATGATGACATGAGCTGCAGCACAATGGAGATGATGGAGTGGTTCCCACATTATAATGAGCTGCAGCACAATGGAGATGATGGCAGTGGTTCCCCATCTATGTATGACATGAGCTGCAGCACAATGGAGATGATGGCAGTGGTCCCCATCTATATATGACATGAGCTGCAGCACAATGGAGATGATGGCAGTGGTGCCCCCAATCTATATATGACATGAGCTGCAGCACAATGGAGATGATGGCAGTGGTCCCCCATCTATATATGACATGAGCTGCAGCACAATGGAGTGATGGAGTGGTCCCCCATCTATATATGACATGAGCTGCAGCACAATGGAGATGATGGAGTGGTTCCCCCATCTATATATGACATGAGCTGCAGCACAATGGAGATGATGGCAGTGGTTCCCCCATCTATGTATGACATGAGCTGCAGCACAATGGAGATGATGGCAGTGGTTCCCCCATCTATATATGACATGAGCTGCAGCACAATAGATGATGGCAGTGGTTCCCCCATCTATGTATGACATGAGCTGCAGCACAATGGAGATGATGGCAGTGGTCCCCATCTATGTATGACATGAGCTGCAGCACAATGGAGATGATGGCAGTGGTTCCCCATCTATGTATGACATGAGCTGCAGCACAATGGAGATGATGGCAGTGTCCCCATTAGATGTGACATGAGCTGCAGCACAATGGAGATGATGGCAGTGGTCCCACATCTATATATGACATGAGCTGCAGCACAATGGAGATGATGGCAGTGGTTCCCCCATCTATGTATGACATGAGCTGCAGCACAATGGAGATGATGGCAGTGGTTCCCCCATCTATATATGACATGAGCTGCAGCACAATGGAGATGATGGCAGTGGTTCCCCATTATATATGACATGAGCTGCAGCACAATGGAGATGATGGCAGTGGTTCCCCCATCTTTTATGACATGAGCTGCAGCACAATGGAGATGATGGAGTGGTCCCCCATCTATATATGACATGAGCTGCAGCACAATGGAGATGATGGAGTGGTCCCATCTATTATGACATGAGCTGCAGCACAATGGAGTGAGCAGTGGTTCCCCCATCTATATATGACATGAGCTGCAGCACAATGGAGATGATGGCAGTGGTTCCCCCATCTATTATGACATGAGCTGCAGCACAATGAATGATGGCAGTGGTGCCCACATCTATGTATGACATGAGCTGCAGCACAATGGAGATGATGGCAGTGGTTCCCCCATCTATATATGACATGAGCTGCAGCACAATGGAGATGATGGCAGTGGTTCCCCCATCTATATATGACATGAGCTGCAGCACAATGGAGATGATGGCAGTGGTTCCCCCATCTATATATGACATGAGCTGCAGCACAATGGAGATGATGGCAGTGGTTCCCCATCTATATATGACATGAGCTGCAGCACAATGGAGATGATGGCAGTGGTTCCCCATCTATTGACATGAGCTGCAGCACAATGGAGATGATGGCAGTGGTTCCCCCATCTAAAATGACATGAGCTGCAGCACAATGGAGATGATGGCAGTGGTGCCCCATCTATATATGACATGAGCTGCAGCACAATGGAGATGATGGCAGTGGTTCCCCCATCTATATATGACATGAGCTGCAGCACAATGGAGATGATGGCAGTGGTTCCCCCATCTATGTATGACATGAGCTGCAGCACAATGGAGATGATGGCAGTGGTTCCCCCATCTATGTATGACATGAGCTGCAGCACAATGGAGATGATGGCAGTGGTCCCCCATCTATATATGACATGAGCTGCAGCACAATGGAGATGATGGCAGTGGTTCCCCCATCTATATATGACATGAGCTGCAGCACAATGGAGATGATGGCAGTGGTCCCCCATCTATATATGACATGAGCTGCAGCACAATGGAGATGATGGCAGTGGTTCCCCCATCTATATATGACATGAGCTGCAGCACAATGGAGATGATGGCAGTGGTTCCCCCATCTATATATGACATGAGCTGCAGCACAATGGAGATGATGGCAGTGGTTCCCCCATCTATATATGACATGAGCTGCAGCACAATGGAGATGATGGCAGTGGTTCCCCCATCTATATATGACATGAGCTGCAGCACAATGGAGATGATGGCAGTGGTTCCCCCATCTATATATGACATGAGCTGCAGCACAATGGAGATGATGGCAGTGGTTCCCCCATCTATATATGACATGAGCTGCAGCACAATGGAGATGATGGCAGTGGTTCCCCCATCTATATATGACATGAGCTGCAGCACAATGGAGATGATGGCAGTGGTTCCCCCATCTATATATGACATGAGCTGCAGCACAATGGAGATGATGGCAGTGGTTCCCCCATCTATATATGACATGAGCTGCAGCACAATGGAGATGATGGCAGTGGTTCCCCCATCTATATATGACATGAGCTGCAGCACAATGGAGATGATGGCAGTGGTTCCCCCATCTATATATGACATGAGCTGCAGCACAATGGAGATGATGGCAGTGGTTCCCCATCTATATATGACATGAGCTGCAGCACAATGGAGATGATGGCAGTGGTTCCCCCATCTATATATGACATGAGCTGCAGCACAATGGAGATGATGGCAGTGGTTCCCCCATCTATATATGACATGAGCTGCAGCACAATGGAGATGATGGCAGTGGTTCCCCCATCTATAATGACATGAGCTGCAGCACAATGGAGATGATGGCAGTGGTTCCCCCATCTATATATGACATGAGCTGCAGCACAATGGAGATGATGGCAGTGGTTCCCCCATCTATATATGACATGAGCTGCAGCACAATGGAGATGATGGCAGTGGTTCCCCCATCTATATATGACATGAGCTGCAGCACAATGGAGATGATGGCAGTGGTTCCCCCATCTATATATGACATGAGCTGCAGCACAATGGAGATGATGGCAGTGGTTCCCCCATCTATATATGACATGAGCTGCAGCACAATGGAGATGATGGCAGTGGTTCCCCCATCTATATATGACATGAGCTGCAGCACAATGGAGATGATGGCAGTGGTTCCCCATCTATATATGACATGAGCTGCAGCACAATGGAGATGATGGCAGTGGTTCCCCCATCTATATATGACATGAGCTGCAGCACAATGGAGATGATGGCAGTGGTTCCCCCATCTATATATGACATGAGCTGCAGCACAATGGAGATGATGGAGTGGTTCCCCCATCTATATATGACATGAGCTGCAGCACAATGGAGATGATGGCAGTGGTTCCCCCATCTATATATGACATGAGCTGCAGCACAATGGAGATGATGGCAGTGGTCCCCCATCTATATATGACATGAGCTGCAGCACAATGGAGATGATGGCAGTGGTTCCCCATTATATGACATGAGCTGCAGCACAATGGAGATGATGGCAGTGGTCCCCCATCTATATATGACATGAGCTGCAGCACAATGGAGATGATGGCAGTGGTCCCCATCTATATGACATGAGCTGCAGCACAATGGAGATGATGGCAGTGGTTCCCCATCTATATATGACATGAGCTGCAGCACAATGGAGATGATGGCAGTGGTTCCCCATCTATATATGACATGAGCTGCAGCACAATGGAGATGATGGCAGTGGTTCCCCATCTATATATGACATGAGCTGCAGCACAATGGAGATGATGGCAGTGGTTCCCCATCTATATATGACATGAGCTGCAGCACAATGGAGATGATGGCAGTGGTTCCCCCATCTATATATGACATGAGCTGCAGCACAATGGAGATGATGGCAGGGGTTTCCCCTCTATATATGACATGAGCTGCAGCACAATGGAGATGATGGCAGTGGTTCCCCATCTATATATGACATGAGCTGCAGCACAATGGATGATGGCAGTGGTTCCCCCATCTATATATGACATGAGCTGCAGCACAATGGAGATGATGGCAGTGGTTCCCCATCTATATATGACATGAGCTGCAGCACAATGGAGATGATGGCAGTGGTTCCCCCATCTATATATGACATGAGCTGCAGCACAATGGAGATGATGGATGGTTCCCCCATCTTTTATGACATGAGCTGCAGCACAATGGAGATGATGGCAGTGGTTCCCCCATCTATTATGACATGAGCTGCAGCACAATGGAGATGATGGCAGTGGTTCCCCCCATATATGACATGAGCTGCAGCACAATGGAGATGATGGCAGTGGTTCCCCCATCTATATATGACATGAGCTGCAGCACAATGGAGATGATGGCAGTGGTTCCCCATCTATATATGACATGAGCTGCAGCACAATGGAGATGATGGCAGTGGTTCCCCATCTATATATGACATGAGCTGCAGCACAATGGAGATGATGGCAGTGGTTCCCCCATCTATGTATGACATGAGCTGCAGCACAATGGAGATGATGGCAGTGGTTCCCCATCTATATATGAGCATGAGCTGCAGCACAATGGAGATGATGGCAGTGGTTCCCCATCTATATATGACATGAGCTGCAGCACAATGGAGATGATGGCAGTGGTTCCCCATCTATATATGACATGAGCTGCAGCACAATGGAATGATGGCAGTGGTCCCCATCTATATATGACATGAGCTGCAGCACAATGGAGATGATGGCAGTGGTTCCCCCATCTATATATGACATGAGCTGCAGCACAATGGAGATGATGGCAGTGGTTCCCCCATCTATATATGACATGAGCTGCAGCACAATGGAGATGATGGCAGTGGTTCCCCCTCTATATATGACATGAGCTGCAGCACAATGGAGATGATGGCAGTGGTTCCCCCATCTATATATGACATGAGCTGCAGCACAATGGAGATGATGGCAGTGGTTCCCCATCTATATATGACATGAGCTGCAGCACAATGGAGATGATGGCAGTGGTTCCCCATCTATATATGACATGAGCTGCAGCACAATGGAGATGATGGCAGTGGTTCCCCCATCTATATATGACATGAGCTGCAGCACAATGGAGATGATGGCAGGGGTTTCCCCCATCTATGTATGACATGAGCTGCAGCACAATGGAGATGATGGCAGGGGTTTCCCCCATCTATATATGACATGAGCTGCAGCACAATGGAGATGATGGCAGTGGTTCCCCCATCTATATATGACATGAGCTGCAGCACAATGGAGATGATGGCAGTGGTTCCCCCATCTATTATGACATGAGCTGCAGCACAATGGAGATGATGGCAGGGGTTTCCCCCCATCTATTATGACATGAGCTGCAGCACAATGGAGATGATGGCAGTGGTTCCCCCATCTATTTTATGACATGAGCTGCAGCACAATGGAGATGATGGCAGTGGTTCCCCCATCTATATATGACATGAGCTGCAGCACAATGGAGATGATGGCAGTGGTTCCCCCATCTATTATGACATGAGCTGCAGCACAATGGAGATGATGGTAGTGGTTCCCCCATCTATATATGACATGAGCTGCAGCACAATGGAGATGATGGCAGTGGTTCCCCCATCTATATATGACATGAGCTGCAGCACAATGGAGATGATGGCAGTGGTCCCCCATCTATATATGACATGAGCTGCAGCACAATGGAGATGATGGCAGTGGTTCCCCCATCTATATATGACATGAGCTGCAGCACAATGGAGATGATGGCAGTGGTTCCCCCATCTATATATGACATGAGCTGCAGCACAATGGAGATGATGGGGGTTCCCCCATCTATATATGACATGACCCAGCACAATGGAGATGATGGCAGTGTCCCCACATTATGAATGATGAGCACAAGGAGAATGGAGGGTGCCCCATCTATATTGAATGAGTGCAGCACAATGGGATGATGGCAGTGGTTCCCCCATCTATATAATGATGCAGCACAATGGGATGATGGCAGTGGTCCCCCATCTATTTGAATGATGCAGCACAATGGGATGATGGCAGTGGTTCCCCCACTTATATAATGATGCAGCACAATGGGATGATGGTAGTGGTGCCCTCTATTATGACATGAGCTGCAGCACAATGGAGAGATGGGTGGTCCCCCATTATATATGACATGAGCTGCAGCACAATGGAGAGATGGGTGGTCCCCATTATATATGACATGAGCTGCAGCACAATGGAGAGATGGGTGGTCCCCCATTATGAATATGAGCTGCAGCACAATGGAGAGATGGCAGTGGTTCCCCATTATATATGACATGAGCTGAGCACAAGGAGATGATGGCAGTGGTTCCCCATTATATATGACATGAGCTGCAGCAAAGAGAGGGAGTGGTCCCCCATCTATATATGACATGTAGCACAATGGAGATGATGGCAGTGGTGCCCCATCTATTATGACATGCTGCAGCATGAGTGATGCATGAGTGTCCTATCATTAGACATGAGCTGAGCACAGGAGTGATGGCATGGTTCCCCCATCTATATATGACATGAGCTGCAGCACAATGGAGATGATGGCAGTGGTTCCCCTCTATATATGAATGAGCTGAGCCAATGGATGATGGCAGTGGTTCCCCATCTATAATGACATGATGCCAATGGAGATGATGGAGGGTTCCCCTCTATAATGACAGAGCTGCAGCACAATATGGAGGGGTTCCCCAAAATGAATGAGGGGGGGAAAATATAAGTGGTCCCCCAAATTTTGCATGGCTCCACTTTAATGATGGGGGGCCCCCAAAATGAATGAGGCAGGGGAATATGTAGTGGTGCCACAATATGACATGGGCCCAAAAATGAATGGGGGCCCCAAATGAATGAGGCAGCCAAAATGGGGCCCCCATATGCATGGTCCCCCAATAAGATGATGAGGGCCCCACAATGGAATGAGGCGAGGGCCCCATTATTTTAAGGGCGCAAAAGAATGGAGGGGCCCCTTTAATTGCAGGGCCACAAATGGAAGATGGCGGGGCCCCCATTTATAATGGCGGGAAATGGAGATATGGCAGTGGTCCCAATATAAATGGCCAAATGAATGAGGCGGGGCCCATTATATGACATGGCTCAGCCAATAAAAAGGGGTGGCCCAATATTGAAGGGTGCAGCACAATGGAGATGAGGGTGTTCCCCATTATATATGACATGACTCAACATGGAGATGATGGCAGGGCCCCCTAATGACAGGGTTTCCCAATAGGAGGAGTGGCCCCCCTATTAAGGTGCCAATAGATGAGGAGTGTCTTTAATGCATGAGTGCACAAAA